>CADDXX010000016.1:2771553-3142174 GCA_902810485.1 Alauda arvensis | reverse complement strand
AGAAGACTGAAGGTGAGGAGTTAAATGAGATAAAACTCTTCAAATGCTCATGAAATTCAAAAGCCAATCAAATAACCTGTTTATCATATTCCAATACAGTTAAATAAACATGGTGTYATTAATAGAAAAAACAGTCCTCTGACTTTCTAGGACTTGCCTGCTGTCTGTCTCCTGAGCATCCCAACTACTCAGGGCTTAGCASCAGTATCAGAGATAACACTGAGAGGTGAGTACTCTGAAAACAAAGCCTTTAGGTCTGCAGCTAAAGAAAACTCTATTAACTCAAAGCCCAACAGAACAAATGACACAGAGTCAATTATTTTATGCTATCCAAGACTTTTAGAAAGATAACCTRTTTTGATTTTAAAATGCCAGAAAATACAGATTGCACCACCTAGCTTTTGCTGTTAAAAATGGTCACTTCAAAGTTACTGCCAATGATTTRGTGTTTTTTTTCGACAAGCTCTCTTTCCACCACTCTCTCCTGTCAGATATCCCAACTCCAACTGAACACTCTAGAACGTTTTTTAATCTCATCTTAAAAACTATTGTAAAAACTCTTGTCCACCTGAGTTTGCAATTGATAACTGCATAGTTATACACACCCATACAGGAAAGCAGACAAAATCCCCAATTGATTAATTTATTTTACAATTTTTTTTAAGCAAACCACTCTGGAATAAATAAATTATCTTCAGTTTATTAAAGGCTGCAAAAAAAAAAAAAAAAAAAACTTCAAATGTAATGACAGTCTACAGGTTTCCAGCTTGCTGAAGTTCTAAGTGGTGCACTTTCTGGTGCACTACCACCAGAAACCAACAGTTGGTTGAGGAACACTCCTGATTTTATCTTCAGGGAAAATCCCTCTGGTACAACAGCACATTAGTAGTGGCAATGGACAGGGAGGATTGCAATGGGGGTATCCTGGCACTGTGGTATCCAAGACATTCATACTTTAAACACATTGTGGCACACAAAATTCAAACAATGTACATCACATTTTCAACTGATTAGTCACAATATTTTAGGGTTATTAAAGTCATACATAGACCTCCTCAAAACCTATAATAACAGTTCCTTTTGCTTCTCTTCATTAGGAAAAAACAGTGTAGTTCTGAGCTTGAAGAGAAAATGGGTTAAAATTAAACRATGTCTTCATCATGAATATTTGTCCTTATCAGAATGGAGGCTCCTGTAACAATTACTATGTATCTAGGCAGCAGCACTACAAGTGAATTTGAATTAGCATCACTAGATTATTATTCCAATAGTTCTCATTCATCACAAACAACAACAGCTTCAGGAAAACATGACAGWAACACATGTGACCAGACAAAGGATATATCAGAAAGCATGTTTTCAAATCAAGAAACAAATCTGAAAATATCAAAAACACAGATGCTGAAGGAAAGCCAGAAAACCTGTGCTCAAATTTAGAAAATCTAATGGAACTTTTTAATAACATCTGACAGCTGCACCACAAARTCTCTTATTTGTACAGCACGAAAGGCCACAATCAGAAAAGCCATTCAGACAGTTGCCTTGCCAGAGAGTACTGGCAGGTAAAAAAAAAAAACACCATTCCCTGTCACATTCTCCAACACCATTATTGCTCTACTACCCTATAGAAATGACATGCAATTAATAGTGTTATACATGTTAAAACGTGTCCCATACATGAAAACATATGGAGAAACATAATTRGCATTAACATGAAGAATATTTTGCACTGTAGCTCCACTGTTTTAATCCTAAAAATGAAAATAAATATGCCTGCTCTCCTCTCCTCAGCTTTCCTCCAGTTATTCATTTTCCTCAGTATAATTACATGCAAGCAGAATCCCACTAGATCCTGCTTTTATGTTAAATTGTTGAAGTTAATTTTCACAACTAAACACACAAAGAACAAATGTGTTGTTTAATGCATTCATTTTAAGCTGATACTTTAGAAGAAAATTCTATCAACCTTGCTTGAAACTTGAAAAATCTTAATTCTGACAGCAGAAACTGTACTGCTAAGAGAGAGAGAGCACATCTTTTAAAATATTGCAGCCTGAATATTGTTACATTGACAACTATTTTCCAGTATTTTCTTCCTAGATAGGAGAGGAGCTATTTTTTCTACCTTACTTATATCAGACTCACTTCAGTGGGCCAGTATTTCTGTGACTGCACAAACCAAATAACAGCCTCATTTCTGAAGCCCAAAGCAAACTTGCAGGGATAAATCATCGAGAAGATTTATCTATTTTACCATCCTCAAATGTTTTGAGGAAATANCAAAGAACAAATGTGTTGTTTAATGCATTCATTTTAAGCTGATACTTCAGAAGAAAATTCTATCAACTTTGCTTGAAACTTGAAAAATCTTAATTGTGACAGCAGAAACTGTACTGCGAAGAGACAGAGAGCACATCTTTTAAAATATTACAGCCTGAATATTGTTACAAGGATTGACAACTATTTTCTAGTATTTTCTTCCTAGATAGGAGAAGAGCTATTTTTTCTACCTTACTTATATCAGACTCACTTCAGGGCCAGCATTTCTGTGACTGCACAAACCAAAAAACAGCCTCATTTCTGAAGCCCAAAGCAAACTTGCAGGGATAAATCATTGAGAAGACAAGTCTCTATTTTACCATTCTCAAATGTTTTGAGGAAATATTTCTTCCCCTCATATTAATTTTTTATTAAAATAATTTTGAGATTGTATTATCAACTTTATATACAAAATCATTTTAAAGATTTTGAAGCTTTACAACCAGCATTTTAACAGCATGAAGAAATKAAGCCTGTGGGTCTTGAATATTTTATTTAAAATTGCAGAATAACAGCAGGAATTGAATCCTGCTCTTTCTTTTTACCCAAYACTTTCTCTTCACTAGCCCACAGAAAACAAACCTACACAGATACTATCTCACACAGACTACACATAAGGAATTTTGTAGTATTTTGAGTATTCTTACTCCAGCATAAATACAGATCCCATTTTTATTCTGGTGTCATCAAACTGTCATTCCAGGAGTTCAAGAAGTGAGTTCAGCACAGTTCTGCAAATAACTAGTTGATTCCATCAGCTGAAAACATACATCAAAYATAATCAGAAAGCAATTGGCAGTGACCATGATGCATCAGACATGGCAGAGCAGAGGAGAAAAATGTGAGAAGTTCAAGACAGTAATTTTGAAGTCTAATCCTCACTGATATTTGCATCTCAATTTTTGACACAAATTCCTCAAAGCACCTAAATGTGAGCACTGAAGCATACACAATGACACCTGAGCCCTGCTCAGGGAGAAAATGTTCYCAGAGTCTGTCCAAGTCTCAAAGGTGGGGATGTTTATGCAGTGCTCAAGGCAGTGCTTCCCTTACACCACAGGCTTACAGCCTGACAGGACCCTTCAGCCCGTTGCCACTGTGCAATATATCCAACACCACAAGTACCCCCTCCACATGGCATTTCCAGCCAGTCCAACCTGCCACAGCAGACATGCTGCTCTTGCAGCTGGAACCTGTCCAGATGCAYACACATCATCACATGAAGCCAGTGCCCTGTCTCATGCTGCCAGACCTCTTACCTGGACACAAATGTCAGTACAATTCCCAGCTCCATTAGGAAGCTGCCTGAGTGGTGGGACACCTGTTTAAATGAGCTCTGTCATTCATTCTTCAGCTTTCAGAAGAGAATATTCCAGAAAATACAACAGTACTTGTTTATAAACATTTGAAATTGCTAGGAAAACACTTGGTCCTTGAAAGTTCAACTCAGTATTTCAGTTGYTGATAGCAATTTCAACAGCCAGCCTTTCCATTTTCTCTCATTTCTCCCATGGCATGAGCTCTAAGGGCTTCACTCTTCCTCAAATATTTAGGGCTTTTTCTTTCCCCCCTCCATATTCTCAGCCAGCAGAGCAAATCTAAACTGTATCTTTCTCAGCTTTGCAGTCAGGAGAATCTTGTTTTCTCTCCTCAGAAATACCCTCAGGATTTTCCCCTCACTCTCAGCAGCAGCTCTGCTAACAGAGTTAACTTTGCAGCTAACAGAAAACTCTGCTTTGTAAACCTTCCATGTACCAATTTCAAAATTGCAGTTTTGTTCATGTTAGGCCTTGACAGAGAAAGGATCCTTGTCACATCAGCTTTGAAGATCTGTGAAGACACCAATGTTCTCCAACCAGGCTATTTTCTGTTCCCACAGAAATCACACATTTAGTGGGAGCAGCCCTGGAAATGAATGGAAGTCTCCACATTCCTACAGTAATAAAGAACAAAAACACCTGGGTTACTGTTCTTCTGGTACTATTTTGTAAACATAAAGATATTGAGAATACTTAACCATTCATGCCTTGCTAATTTTGCTTCACTAAAGCAAAATTAGAGAAGCCATAGAGAAACTGAATTAGCATCCCTTGCTAGATTGTGGAGATATATCTCTTCCATTTGCCCTTAAGCCATGCAATACTTACTGAGTCTCAAGTTCTATAAATATCCTATATTTATTCATTTTTCTTAGTAACACTGAAAATATTTGTATACCATTACATACATGATAAATGTCTTAAAATGATCATTTAATAGAAGGTTTTGGTTGGATTATTATTGACATATTATTGATTCAGAAGTGCTTAGTTAAATGACATTTAATCATGCCGCCCAAAGAAACCAGGTTAGCTTTTATATTGACAATAGGTTGGGACAAAGGATAGCAGAATCAGAGCTTACATACTTAGTATTGAATAAATCATATTTTCCAGGCTGCTTTACATAAAAACAGATATGCTAGATCAAACTAAAAACCAAAAGATTTTTCTCAGCTAGTGGCCTGCACCTGATGTTAAGGAAAAAAAGAACCTATGAAAGAGGGAAAGTAGAACAGTAGTTGCCAGTTCTTTGAAACAGTTACTTCTGTTTCAAATCATCCATCTCCTGTTTAATAGCTCTTAACGGTCTTTCCTTTACAAAATTGTTTAATCATTTTTTTAACTTATTTGTAATTTTGGCATCCAGTGAAAATGAATCTCAACATGTAATATTGTTATGCAGGAAAGGGCTTTCTTTTGTTTGTTTTAAACCTGCTGCCTAATAGTTTCCTTGGGTACCCCACAGTGAGTAATCATTCCCTATTCAGTTTCTTCATGTCATTCATAATTTGCTATTCCTCCCTCACACCCACATTCTGTTGTCTCTTTTCCAAGCTGAGGAGTACTGCTACACASTTACATGTCTCACAGAAGTTGTCCCATACCTCTAGCCCTCCCTCTCTGCTCTTCTCTCTGCCCTTTCTAGGTCTATTTTCCTCTGCAATTTACTATGTCTCAATCACATCAATATATGCATAATAAAGATTTCTGTTTTTTTTTTTAATTGCTATTCTTTCACAGTGCTTCCTAGTATTCTGTTTTTCTTTGGATGGTGGTGGCTGAGATTTGGGCTGATGTCTTGAAGGAATTAATCAGAAGAGTTTTGAAATCTTTGCTAATTTAGAGTCCACCACTGTGAGCTTCATCATTAAAACTGTTTTTCCCTCAGGAGGTTTACTTAGCATTAATTTARTCTTTTCTCACCCAAGCACTCAACACTAATTCCTTACACAACTCTTTACAATAAGATTTGGCTATCTTGAATAATTTCATATCTGCCAAAAATTGTCTCATTATTTGCACCCTTTGCTAGATCAATTAAGAATATATTGAGTGGCATACAGCTCCATCCATTCATCTACAAAATCTTTTGGAAAACACTATCCCATCCTATTCTCTTTTTTCCCCTGTTTTTTAACCCATTGTTAATTCAGGAAGAGATTTATTCCATATCCCATTTGTGAAAAGATGGCTGGCAGTAAAATCAGAGGAAAMTGAGAAGTTATATTCACTTCCTAAAAGGAATTACGACTGTATGAAAATCGTAGAGTAAAATACAGCTGCTATCCCTGGATGGAAAGCAGCTGGCGGTGCTCCTCCATGACTCCTGATACAGCTGTAAGCAGCTGCTCAGGGGGATGGGATGAAATGGAGGGTGGAGCAGAGTGGAGACACCSTGGGCCAGACTGCAGAAATCCCTGCAGGGAGGGGAACTCGATGGCACTTTGCAGCTGATAAACAGCATGGCACCTGTCAGCCAGGGGAGATWGAAGGTGTCCTGCTGCCAAGCCAACAGCTGAGGCAAAATCCCTCTCCTTAGATTCATTGGGTCTCTCCCTTGGTTCATTATAGCCCAATAGTGATGTTAAGACACAACTCCACCCCAAAGTTACCCACCCCCAGGGTACAACCAGTACAGCCACCCGTCATTGGGTATGAGCTCTATGTTGTTTTGACTGGATCTTTAACAGCAAAGCAAGAGAACATTAYACCAATCAGTAAWAAAGGTATTTATGATTYRAGTCACTCAAGCTCCACCTAAATGTAAAGAATTAGTATGAAAGTAAGTTGAGAATGGAGGAAAAGTTAGGGAATTCTCTGTCACCCTGAATTTTTAAGCCTTCTGATAAGTTGTATTTTAGAGCCAGTTTCTCATGGTCTTTATGTAAATAACTGGTGGTGTTTTTCTAACGAGTTTTGGTGTTTACATTCTTTTGGTGGGATGGATTCTCTTGACAAGCATTTGTATTAGCCAGTGTGTGTGTAGAGGTAGAACCTTTTTCCACCAGTCTTTGCCTGTTTTTCCTTTTGTATAAATAGCCCTGATGTTTTCTATTAAAACCTCTTCTTTTTCCCTTCGTGACTGCTGTGTGTCGTGCCGTTCTTTCATGTAGCAGTGCGACARTTCTCCACTGTAACTCCTCTGTCGATAGGCTGAACCTGTCTTTTCCCACACAGGAAAACCTGTTGGGTAACAATCATGCTCTATGTGAAATAGTTTTACTGGGGATTAGAGCTTTTCTGTTATTACTTTCAATACATGCTTGCAGTCAGGTACCGTCACTGACAATCCCCAAACCTTAACCTGTCACAATTTGATATCAACACARAGTGTTATTCCATAAACTGTTGGTGTGAGTCCTTCACAGTTGCTGGCAGTTGCCTAGCAGGAGGTAACACATACAAATAGAGAGGAAAACCCACTGAGGAGTCAAAAAGTGGGAAGACCAGCWGAGGGGTCTCCCCTAAGCTGTTGGCAAATTTCCCTGGGCCACCTTCCCATCCTCAGACTCTYCCCAGCCTGTAGCACTGCCTGGGGTTGTTGTGACCCAAAGGCAGAACTCAGCACTTCACCTTTTTGAAGCTAACACAATTGGCCCTAGGCCATGGATCCAGCTTGCCCAGATCCCTTCAGAGCATCCCTGCCCTCCAGCCTGTTATCACTCCCACCCAATTTGGTGTTATCTGTGAACTTGCTGAGGGTGCATTGATCCCCTTCATCCAAATCATCAGCCAAGGAACTGAACAGGATTGGGCCCAGCACTGAGCCCTGGAAGCCCCACTGGTGCCCAGCTGCCAGCTGGGTGTAGCTCCTTTCACACCACTCTCTGGGCTCTGCTATCTAGCCAGGTTTTCACCCAGCAACAGGACAGAGCACCTGTCCAAGCTTCTCCAGAAGAATGCTGTGGGAGACAGTATCAAAGGCTTTGCTGGAGTCCAGGTAGACAACATCCACAGCCTTGGCCTCATCTTTTAGGTGGATCAACTGGTGGTTATAAAAGGTCAGGCTGATCAAGCAAGACCTGCCTTTTCTAAGCCCATTCTGGCTGGGCCTGATCCCCTGCTTGTGGGTATATTTCTTGTGATGYACTCAAGGTAATCTACTCCATAACCTTCCCTGGCACCCAGGTCAGGCTGACAGGCCCACAATTCCCCAGATCTTCCTTCCTACCCTTCTTGTAGATAAGCATCACATTGCCTAACTTCCAGTCATCTGGGACCTCCCCAGTTCACCAGGTTGACCCAGATCACAATGAAATTGATTCAGGGATACAAATAGTGCTTGATAATTTTTTCTCAATGGCTTTTGTTACCCAGACTGGTTTTTGGGGTTTTGTTCCAGCTCAGTGAGYTCCCTTGAAATAAGATCAGAATGAAGATTTGCTTGTTTAACTCAGAGATAAATTCACTAAGGCCACCCCAGCACARTGAGGAATAGTCAGTGTGTGGGAAAAGAGGTTCATATAAATAAACATGTATTGAATGATCTAAAACCACTGTGCCACGAAGCAAATATYGAACACAATTCAAGGGTGAATAAAGGTGACTAAAGACTATATTTGGGCCCCTTGCTTTCCTAAGTGAGTATGAAACTAGCAACAGTTTCCAGGACTGCCTTAAATTTAAATGATAGGAGCTGAAGAATGTTAGCACCACTGCCAAGAGGAATTTTCCATCTTGTAATTACATGGATTGCAACCAAAGCCTGCTTCTATGCACTTCACACTAGAAAAGCAATATTTTTCTTTCAAATACACTTAAAATACAATAAAATATTGCACACAACCACCTTATGCAAGAATGTAGAATAATCAGATTTAGTCAATCTAAGATATAGACAAGCATCCACAAATCTATGGACACAACATGGAAAATAACTTCAACTACATGTAAATCTGTTTTTGCAACAAACTTTTGTTAATAGAAAACAAAAGGATTTTTTTCTTTACCCTCTTCAAAATTAATACAAAAGAATTTTCTTCCTTTCTCTATACCTTGCTTTGTTGATTTTTTCCTGACATTTTTAGATTCTTTTTTCTCTTCTTCCWCATCCCTGTACATTCTTTTATTTGYCTACCTTTMTTSCTCTTTTTAACCACTCTTGATTTATTTTACTGTGTTCAATAGCAGTGGTACCTGGACACAKGGCCTCTGTCTAAGCCAACCTCAGCCAATTTACACACGTTTATTTCATAAGAGGGTACCTAGGGAATAAAGGCCCTTTTCCCTRATACCTCAGTATCCAGGTACAGTCTTGTCATAGAGCTGTCTTAAAATAGTAAGAATAGGAAACATAATGGCTTAGGGATCTTTACACCTAYTTGCATTCATAGAAAACAATTGATATCTCACTGTGCTATCTTTCTTCTCTGGTTTTGCATTTGTTTGGTTCAATATTATGTTGTTATAAAAATAAAATAAAGCTGGTTGTCTCTTTTCTCAAAGTGATGATTCTTATCTCCTCCTCMCATCTCTGCCCTGCTGGACCACCCATCTGTAACAGAGGCACTTGCCACACAGCCACCAGGAGAACTTGGAGCCATCAAAGAAGAATGGAAACCACATCTGTCTYGCAAACCCTATTTCACAATGTCACCACTGAACTTAGTGGTTCTGTGGAAGTCATTTATAAAAAGATGACCTATGATGGCTATTAAGCCATGTTAGTATCAGTGAAATGCCTGAAGACACAGTCCTCAGAGAACTTGACACAAATTCTGACCCAGGTTCCAGTTGAGACAAARGCTAGATAAGTAATCCAGGAATCAAACAATCATTTGCACATCTTCTCTTGCCAACATCATGAGGTTTTCAAGGACAACACTCCACCCTAGTACGCTTGCTCTAATTAACTCACAGTGTAATCAATGGGATGTGTAGCTGTGAAGCCCTGAAGAGATTTTGTCTGTCTATGAAACATTAGAATGAAAGTTTTTGTTCTTGAATATCCATCTATTCACAGAAGCTAACAGGTGTTTACTCCACTTTCTGCAATTTAAATGTTTAATCTTCAATTCTATTAAAATCTACTGATGAGAAGAGGAGGTCCTTTTAACAGAGTGCTAGCAATGCATTCATGAAACTTTCTCTAGCATACTCTGCCAATTATTTCTCCATGAGGTTCTTGCAAAAAAAAAAAAAAAAAAAGTCTGCCTTAGCTTGTGACAAGTTCTGCATCCCAGAAGTACCTGAGCTTGTGAAACTCTGTGTGTTTCTACATTTAGGCAAAGGTGCTTCTCTTAGCAAAAAGCCCACAAATTCATCAAGAAACACATCACAATGTACTCTTTTTAGAGGGTGAAATCGGAATAATACTGCAGTTGTCAGTTTATCTGAATTTTAGCATTTTTTTAAAAGATCAAATGAAATTCTGGTAAGTGAGAGATTTCTTCTTTAGAAATGTTTTAATTAATAACAAAAATAACCATGAATTCTACCGGTAATAACTTAATTGTTGATATATACTAATAAATCAAGCCATCCAATGCATCCATAAAAATAGATTAATTGGCCCAATCTTACACTAATAGATTTGTAACCTTCAYAAACATCAAAGCCTTAACTTAAACTGTAAATGCCATAACAAGATTAGTTGTTAGCCACTTGGACAATAAAGTGATGGATAAACTTTTTGAAGAGAATTTCTTCTTTATTTTGCCTATATCTTGGTTGAAGTGTTGGATTGCCACTGAGCATGCCAGGTCACTAGAAGGGCTGGAGAAAGGAATTATTATGAAATTGCACTAGACAGAGTATTAAAATACCCTTAACAACTGGCATGGGATCATTTTGGTAACTGTTTATGACAGTGGCACTGCACATTTTGCTGATCAGAATAATAGCATGGTAACAACTGCAGATTTTAATYCCCCCTCCTCCTCCCAGTCCTGTCAGTGATATTTTGTCTTTTCCTCATCTCCCAAGGTAGTACTGTTACATAACACAATTGCCCAACAGAGTTGGAWGGGAGGTGCCTCTTTTCATTTAGAAAAACTTCAATAATGTAGGTAAAGGCTATCTATGATGGTGAGACAATTCTTTGGGAAAACACATCTTTTACAAGTTTTGTGATTAAAGGAAATGCCCTGAGATGTCCAAATGGAAACAAATTTATTGGCTGAATATTTCCAGAATTATTAAATGCAGATATATCTTTTTTCCATTCTAGTTTGTATTATAGCAGGTCTCTTGCATGAAAGCAGAWTTCTGCAGGAACAGAGAATTGAGTTTTGCTTCTGTGTCTAGGGCTGTGAAAGAGCCCCAAGTCTTGCCAAGGCAAGGCTTTCAATGCAACATGTGACACACCACAGAACCACCAAGCAGAACAAAGAGGATTTGAAGAATGGAAACAACCAGCAGCYCTGCAGCAGCAGGGATGCAAAGGGGAACTTATCTCACCATCTCCCTGCAAAAGTTTTTTATTTTTGTAAGCCCAACGACCATTAATGCCATATTTAAATGCTATAAAATTGCTTAAAGCATTTCTCAGGACCCTCTGGGATGATATTTCATCTCCTTGTTCTATATCCAAGCACAGGAAAGTAACTGGATTGGAATGGGGGAAAAAAATAAAAAACAAAAACAAAACCATTAGTAGGATTTTCTAGTGTTGAGGAGCAAAGTTATTCTATGTCCTTCTTCATACTTGTATTGTTCAGTGGAAAGATGTAATTATAAGCAAAGTGTATACCCAAAGCAAACTAAACTTATGCTCTGCAGGAAGTGAGTTTCCCAGCTCTGAAGCCAAATGTGGGACTGATAGGTGAGGGGGTTTTACTACTGTATCACATCACTCCCTCCATCACACTTACAGTCACTCAGTGAAAATTAGCCAGCATAACTAACACCCATCTCTCACTATGGTATTATTTCAAATAGAAAAATCCTGGTGCACATATACACTGCAGATTATTCCAAAGAGTAAATCAARCAAGATTATAATTCTTTTTCTAAAGAAAGGGTGTTTTTTAATAAGAACCTTTTAATAAACAAGACCATAGCCAGGAAAGAGTCTTGATGTCCTTTTTGGATTTAATCTGAATTGAAATGCAGTAACAAATAATACGCATTTTTAAAAAGACCCTTTCAAACCCTACAGCTGTCCTTATGCCTCACAGTTAATTCTTTAATAACTTCCAGGAAAAACACTAAGGGCCAGAAAGTGGAGTAGGGCACAAAGGAAAATGAGATTGAGCTTCAATTTCATTATTATCTCTATTCAGCTRAAGGAAAATACGAATTTGTTGAGGCTGGAAATATTTCCTTTTCTGAAGTAAAATTTCCATTTCAATTTTTTAAAAACCTCAAGTATACACCAGAAAATGGTGTATTATATTTTCATTGTGCTAATTCAGATAGAAAACAAACACYGTTTTCCAAGATAGATATTTCTCAGATAGATATTTAAGATGTTTATTTTTTAATGTAAATTTTAAGAAATTGCATGCTGTCAGCTTCATGCTTTCTACTTCTTTTTCTAAGCTGATAAATGCAAAAAGTGTATATCTACTTGGTGACATCCCCAATATATAAATGCATACTTTCAACAATGGCATGTCCTTTCCTAACACTTTTTTTKGGGTTGCATTTAACAAAATAACAGCAAATGTCAGGTATTAGAAGGTTTGAAACAACCTTTTCTATTTTGTTGTCTTTAGAACCCCATCTTTTATTCATGACTTTTCTCTTAGTGCTGGAAGGGAGGCTGTGTTGCTATAGCAATGCCCTGCATATCCTTGTGGATAGCTTACAGTTTCACTTTTTTTAAGCAACAAAGAGCCATTGATACTACATGTTGCCAAAGGTTACAAAAGTTGAATTCTAAAATGGAAATATTTCTTCTATAAGGCTGCATAGGATATATGCCATGCAAATTCAAATCTTCAAGTAAACATACAGCCCTTTTGTGAATACAGATGAACCTAGGATAATACTGTTTGKATTCAATATAATATTTGGAAGAAACATGTTTAAAATACACTTGTTATCTACTCTTTTCAAGACATAAATGTACCAAAATGTATGACCTACTATTACACCTTTCTGACCTGCAATAGAAATAAAACCTTTCCACATTTTAACAGATCTGGAAAATAAAACACAATCTCATATTCCAATTATGATTTAATAGTAAATACACTTCCAATGTCAGGGAACAGTCACCTTATAAAAGCTTCCCTGCCCACAATGGATATTAAATATAGTTGAGTGTCCTTGAAGACTTCTTCAAGTATGGGGGGTTTTCCTACCCTAATTGATTTCTCTTGTGTCAGATTTGACTCCCACAGATAGATGTTTACTTAGTACAATTTCAATAACAGTTCAACAAGTTAAATCAAATAAAGAGTTAGATGAAAAAAAATTAGGGTTACAGTCATAAGAAAGAAATTTATACTCATGATTCAGCAGGCAGCAGCAATTTACTCAGAACAGATCAAAGAGGGKAACATGGGCAAAACATCACCCATCACTATTACTGAGCAGTAAATTAGAGAGGAAATCCAAACTTTTCCACCCTCAAACACCTTCTGCGCTGGCTTTACAGCAGATATTTACTGCCCCACTCCCGCTGCACTGACGGGAGGAACGAAACCATTTCAGGCGCCGTTTCGATTGTGCGGTTCAGTTTGCTGTGTAATCGTTCTAACACCGCTGCCTGGCAGCCACAAGGGCCAGGTTCAATTCCCAAACCACTGGAACACTTCCCAGGCCAGCCTCGCTCTCCACTCCGCAGGAACCTGGCACAGGAAGGCCACCTCTCGACAGACAGCGACAGCGACACGGGCTCAGCCCTCCCTGCGCCTTGCGGGCTCAGCCCTGCCCGCTCCCTCCTCGCAGTGGTTCTGGGGCGCTCTGCTGCCGTCAGGCAGGAGGGAGTTCAAGAAAAYCGCTATCCTGTCACTCAAAACATCTATTTGAGTTTCCAAACCTCACCAGATTTAGAAATGTATGAACAGCTGCTAAAACTACTGCAGGGYAGACCACAACACAGGAGGCAAGGGAGTATTCATCCAGTATTATCCTGAGCATCCTGAATTATTTGGGTTCTGGACAATCCACCTCCACTATCAAGCAGAGTGGGACATGCAGAGTTAGACTTTATTTAATTGGAGAAAGAAACTGACTTTGTCCCAAAGGAGCTTGGGCACCTTTTTTCTTTCCTCTGCAAACCCTCAGCYGCAGATTTGGATTATGTTGGCTCCTTTGTCCTAAGAAAAACTAGACTGCTTGAGATTTGCCCAACTTGTTTATAACAGTTCTATTCTTCCTGGTTTTACAGTTTTATTTTGCAGCTTGGAAAAACCCTTTGGAAACTTAAGAAGCTGCCAATAGAGATGGGTTTCACTGCCRCAGTTTATCAGCCTATGCCAGTCAACAGTTTCTAAAAGAGTCTCAGAGGGACAGGAAAGCTCTGAACTCTGATTCCCAGAGAAGCACTGATCTTTGTCCTCCTTTACATCCACAGTCAGGCATATGAGCAAATGTCACCTAGCACAAATAAAAGACTAGAGTGCCACAACATCATCTCATATTCTCCAGACTGCCACAGAACGTTTTGTAAAACAAATACATTAACTTCCTTTTTCTTAAATGATGACAGTGCCACAAAGCTTGCTAGAAGTTCCTTGCTAGACATCTGCAAGAGTGCTACTGTGAGCCTGCTCCCCCATCAGAAATGGTCCACAGAAAGAGTCTTTAGGCCATGATTTCCTTGCCCCATAGAAACCAGAAGAGTTAGGAGATCAAACCCTGTTGTACTCCCCCAGACAGTTCCAGACTGCTGTCCTCATGCCCATGCAGCAGCAGTGAGTGAGGCAGAGACTGCCAGCATGGGGATGCAGAAGCCAGAATCCAAGCTGTCTGTGAAACCCATTTGTCTTATGGCATTTGATGTCCCATCCGTTTCCCAAAACATTTTGTCTTGCTGCAAGGGGAAATGATGTGTGCCCTGGTGATGGGCCAGGAATGCTGTACTCAGACATGTTGTTGTTGAGGTAGGGCCAAGGACAGGCAAAACAAAACTCACCTTATGCCTCCTCTTGTAAGCTCATCTCAAGTATGTGGTGGAGGCCAGATTTTGTGTGTATGCTGGTTGTGTCTTGTTAGTCACAATATTGATTTTGAATTCATGCACAGGCTTATCTCTGGTGCAAAGACACTCTAACCTCTCCACTGAAATGGAAAGCACCAATTCCTTTTAGACCCCACAAATTGGTTTAACACAGCTTTTCTAGAGCCCCAAGTTGTGGGCACCCTGGGTTTACTTTTACCAATAGTTTCCTCTCTCAGATGCCCTCACAGAGGTACTGTTGGGTACCAGAGTCTCTAGCAGGATCATCCATTGCTTTGGCCTCTCACTTGGAGGCATATCATCACAGCACAGATGRCAAAGAAATCCCTGCTTACAATAAAGTTCTCAGTCTGATACAAGGTGTGCAATACTAAATACAGCTAATAGACTCTAAAATCAGCTCCCCCAAAATATCCCAGCAGCTTTTATTATTCACACCTCCAAAACCTGGGCCAAGCTGTGACCATGAGCCACAACTGAGCTGGAACCCAAACTAGTCAGGTTCACCGAGTCTCCATTTGGAACGAAACCTGCAACTACCACACTAACACATCTGAATCTTTCATGCTTTTTCTCTGGGGCTCTCCCTAYTGGCAGGCTGCCTGTTAAAGCCAGCACAAAGCAGCAGTTCGAGGTGATTGGGAAATTTTGTCTTGTGGGTTTGTTCGCAAAAATAATTGCCTTTACCAGCTGTTTAGTATTCATAAGGATTTTTGTTACATGAATTGTGGGATTKAGGGTTTGAAAAGTTGCTAGTTCAGTAACAAATTCATTTGTTGCTTTCCTACTTTAACAAAATTTACGACTTGTGGGTTATCTTGCTTGCTCCAATTTCCACTGTGGCAGAACCTGGCATCATACCCTTTTCCCAGYATAGACACCTGTAGATACCCCTCCCAAATTACATGCAATACTGAGTGTTGCCTGTCCCTCTTCTCAAACCCTCTCTAGTCTTATTTTCATGCTTTCCTCACATTGCTAGTCTAACTTTCGACCCTTATATATCCTTCCTCTCCACACATTCTGCAAACATCTTTACCATACATCTGCTCTCACAATGCTGAGTCCCACCTCATCATGCTCTTAAAGATGAAATCTTGGCTTATAACCACAGAACATACATGTTAAAATTACTCCTGGACAACACCAGTTCCATACTCAAGACTGGTGCTGARCAACAAAGAGTTGTCACAGTCTAGATTTATAAAAGCCTTATATATAATTKTGTTTATCTTCATTTCTTTGCTGGGTTTGAACACTGGGTTTCATGTTGCAAGTTGTCCATAAACCAAATGCRTTGGACCTCCCTCTGAAGCAGAGATCAGTGCTCATTGACAGATAAAAACTCCAAAAAGATGGAGCTGAAGTTAAGATGCCTGATGCAATGACTTCGGGTAGAATCATTACAGGGCTGAATYGTAACCATTCTAAAAATTACATTTATAAACCTTGTAAAATCAGGGTAAATCACACTTGAAATAAATCCAAATACATGAAAATATCTAGGGTATTGTTATAAGCCTTTTTTTTCATATTAAAGGGCCTTACACACTGGCCCAAAGTAACACAAGCTAATAATCATGAGATTCTGATTTGGTAAATTAAGAGACCCTCAGCTATTCCATGTAATGATAATGAAGAGTAGACTTTTAGCATAGCTTTTTGAGAATTTGTTCTTAAAAGTATGGTAGTAGATGCTATGGCAGACCATGAGAAAAACTTTCCACAACTGAAAAGGGGCTCATTGGTGATGAGGGACTTAGGGCTTCTATGCCCAGATAAACACAAATTTTTAAAGAACACGTAATTTTTCATGTTTTCTTGATCTCACAACAGAAGARGTATTCTTACAGTCATTCACAGAAAAATAAAAGATGCAGAAATTTTTATGTAACTMATTTTTAAATTATTTTCAAATTAATTTGCATATTGAAATGCAGTATTTTTGGAAAGAAAAGTGCAATCCTGAGTCCATCACATTTTCTTCAGAAAATCTCTGTAGCATTCATTTATGCAAGAGGAATTTTTTTCATGTATTAAAGAGGTATCCAGTGGAGGAGATCTGGGTTGYTACCTCTTTCCTAAATCAAACAACATGGCAACAGGAATGTAGGTTTCTACATTCTTAGTGGGAGTCTTGGTTACTGACCGTAAATGGTTTTAGGAGTTTTCTCCTTACTCTTCCTGTCAGTGCTCCCTAACACCTTAACATTTGTGTTCAACCAAAACCAATTAATCAAATTTCACTGGAATGTGCAAAGTTTTTCCTTTCACTTGAAACTTTATRCTGAAAAAAATATCCCATTGGGCAGATGAATTATTAATCAAATTAGAGACAGCACTCTAGTGTTCATTTTCAGCTTTCAGAACCATGGTYAATAACAGAAGAAACATCTTCTAGGTACAAAGAGAGTTCTACTGTTTTATAACAMGATGCTTTACTGTAGAAAGTACAAAAGTGTGAAGAGGAATTCTCCTCCTTAATCTCCTGTCCTTTTCAGTTATAGCTGATAATAACAAMAAAAAAAAAAATCTGACTTAAATCAGCCCCTGGATCCTTCCTTATTCATTGCACAGTTCTAGATTACTGCTAACACTATAAGAACAAATATATGCTGGGAATCCCATAGGCCTATTTGATTCTAACTAGGTTTATGGAGTGTCAAGCAGATAAACTGCCCCTCTGGGATTCCAGTAATGTGTGCAGAAGAGATCTCATAACACCCAATACAGAAACCACTTGGCAAGAAGTGAAAAAACCCCATCCTTTCTAAAGGACTCATTTTCCATGTGTCAGGACCCTRATGGAAAAAAATCTGTCAGGAAGCAAGAAAAAAATGACCAAAAACATTTTTGACAGGTAATTCTATACCAGAGGGGTTACAGGAGGCAAGAGCATAACAGAACTAATCTGATATTGCTGAATGCATACAACTAGTAATATTTACAAAGTCACTAGATTTTGAGTAACAAAGTCCTATAACCAATGTATAAAAATAAATTCGAGGTACTTATTGTGGGAAGTCGGGTAAAATCAAAGCCAAGTTTCCAGAAGGCTTAGCAATAGAAGCAATTGTTCCTCTGAGGTGATGCACGCAGTTGAAGTGCTGTGCGATCCACGCACGGGAGGTGGTAGTGTGCTGCCCCCCAGAGACKGCACTGCTTCTCTTAACATCGATTTCTTTTAATACTGACAGCAAAATCTTGCGTCCTTGCTTTGCCCTTGGCCCAAACAGCTCTGATCTAATCAGTTCTGAGCTTTGTGTGCTTCAATAGCCATTTGGGAAAGGAAKGATTTTCTTTACTGCTGCAGCTGAAATTTGATTCTACAGGTAATAGATAGAAGCAGTGTCCTCTGCTTTTTGTTATTCTATATCTAAAGGTGCCAATTTACCTGCAGTCACAACCAAAAAAAAAAATTATATTTACTATTTTCTCATTCAGAATCACATGCTACCCATACTTTTTTTCTGTTCATGATTATAATAAGAGAATGAGGGATTTGGTGCCACCTGCTTAGAAATCATCAAAACATACCAAGGTGAGGAAGCTTCCCACTCATTCTTCCAAAGCTTCTCTTGCTGAGCACTTGTTTAGTCCTGAAAAAGCAGTGTTTCTTGCACAACTGCAATGGCACCAAAAGGTATACAAAGCCATGGATGTTTATGCAATATAGGAAATAGTTTTATCATTAAAATAACAGGGCTAAGAATGTAAGATGTCTAGGTTCAAACATTCACAGCTGACACACTGGCTCARCCATTCCTGCCATTCTACATATATTTGTTTTTTTCATTAGATCTCTCTAATCTCCTCTGAGAAAATAAGTCTCAAGTTATCTCCTGCTCTGTCTCATTCTCTTTATTTTGGTCCCTTTTTCCCTTTGCCTTTTTCAGAATTCTGAAAGGACTTMTTTACAATTCTTGTCTTTTCTTCCTAGAACTCTCTTGTCATATTGTTGATTTTAACTGTATGCTTCACAGTCCAGAAGCCATAGTCCATTAAAAGCTCAAAGTTAATGAAGAGTGGAGTTAAGATGCCCACAGTATTTTTCAACTAGGTTTTACCACTTCAGCATCCTTTTTCCACATCTACGTTCACATTCCTCCCTTCTTCTCTCTGAGGTCTTTAAGGATAGATCTATTTAGGTAAAAATTCAAAAGTAGAAGAAAACCCTAGTRGAGAATATTTGGTGCAAGGCATCATAGTATCAAGGAATGAAAAYTACTCATTTCTTTCCTATCCTTCATGTTCAACTAAAATTGAAATTCAGTACTTACAAGAGGCTGAGAGCTTGTCCTATTATCTGTTGCTGCAGAAAACWCACAGGCACCTTGAAGGCAGGAGAAGTGATCTAGAAAAGGCAAGGTTAGTTCTATGGGAAATGGCTTACTGAGCAAATACACAGCTCAGTAAGGGTTTTTCCTGAAGCAAGAGGGAAATGAAATGCAGGATATTCATCATGTGAAGTGGCATGTACATGGCTCCCCCTAGCTGCAGGACATTTATGACCCATACAAATTTTTGAGGGGATATTTACACAACACTGAAAGCAAAGATACCCACAGATAAACAGTAGAGGTGTATCTCCAACCATTCATCAAATGAGCAAATTTGACAACTGAATGGGCAACTCCTACTTGGAGTTCAGGATGTTTCTCACAGCTCTGTTAATCTTCAAGGAAAACCTTTTATCCCTTGTCCAAARGACTACAGGAAGAGCCCACAAAGATGCAAGGACAGGTATAGTCTTGCATACTATCCCTATTCCAAGCCAAGGAACATTTCTCAAGGCACTGATCCAAATCAGACCATCTCAGATGAAGCCAATACAGAGCTCAGAGCTGCGAACTCCCATCTCCAACTTTTTTCCTTAATTGCTGGATGAAAAGCTCTCGCTACCTGCTGTCCAACTAATTTAACAGAGTACTTTTAACAGTTGCAAAGAGCAGCTGTTAATTTCAGCAGACATAGGCTAGGAGTAAATCAACAACCACAAAATGTCTTAAAAGTGAGGTTTGTAATCACCAKCAAAATGCGGTAAAACCCCTCTTTCAAGAGAAGGAATTTTTATATTGAACATATTTTTTATTTAAGGGAGYGAGAGATACAACACAGTATCTGCCACATTCCATCTTGAATTCACCTATCTTGGGTCAACATCTGAAAAAGATTGCTCCCTTTATCAAAATCATGTGCACAGATAGCCAGATGAGAGAAGTTTTGCACTGCACTTAACTCACTCASCTGCCTCTGGCATTTCATATAAGAGCAAGGATACGTGCACTGCATAGGTGAACAAACAAGAGGGTAATATRCATGCTTAGAAGCAAACTGCAGTGATAATTACATTGATTGCAAGCTTAAGGAGAATGCAAAGCCTGCTGTGAGCAGAGCAAGGGCTCATTTAGGTGCTCAGAGCTGCCCTGCCAGTGCAGCCAAGGCCCAGGTGATGGGCAGAGAGGAGCACAGGGCACAGCCCCTGCAGGAACGGTGGTCCATGGTGGTAGGCATCCCTTTCAGCGGAGCAATCAAGCAGGTTTGATTGTCACTATCTGCTTTTGTCCAGCCCTGACCTACACACTGCGCTGAGGGACATCTTTGTCTCACTTCTCTTTGGTCACGGAGTTCATGGAGCTCAATGGGCTGCGGCTGGCAGTCCATTAACGGGGGTGCTGGGCTCAGTCCCGGGCCACCCAGGAGCCCCGTGCATGTTCTCACTGAATGGCTTCACTGGTGGCCCATTCAAATGCGATAATGTCAGAAAAAAGGGCTGAATGGAGGAGCCAATGTACACCATTGCTCAGGCGAAGTGACTGCAGCCTCCAACAAAGCCTCCCCTGTGGCGATGTTAAGCAGAGTTATCAATAGTGCTAAGGCAGAGCAAGAACTAATGCTCCAATCATGTCATCCACAGGTGGCACAGATGGAGCCACTTCAATACAGAAACCACAGGGCAACATTTCCTGGTAATTCTATCCTCTTTCCAGTGCTAACGTACAGAAAAATGTGCAGATGTCATGTGGATCTCTTGTAGTGTGTCAGACCCCCTTCAACCCAGCTCCAAAGGACTTTTTTGTTTCCTGTTCCTTTTACTATTCACACCAACTGTAGGCAATGTTAAATTCTCATTTTGTGGGAAGCAGAAAAGTTGGGGTTTAATGTACACATAAATAAATTCCCTTACTTTTTCTGAGCTGCAAGATTGGACCTTGTGAGCAAGAATGGAAACTGCTTCAGTATTCACAACAGTAGTACAGGACACATTATTGCAGCATTTCATTCATTCTTAGACAGCACACTAAATTATTTAGATTATATAAAAAAATTAAATTTAATCAAAACATAGTTGAACTCACACCCACCATGAGCACGAATATCTTTTTTTCTCAGTTGAGTACAATGTTCATCTCTAATGTTTCAGAGACAAAACAGAACACAATAAAAACAGGGCTCCTAACAATTCTGAATGCAGCATCTATACAAAGTGAATTTGCAAAGCACATYTGAGGCAAGGAACTGCCACAGTTTCTGCCCTAATTAACAACTCATAACTTTGTCTATGAATTTCCATTGCTGCATTCATAGTAGGTGGTAAATGTGCAGCAGAAGGGAAGTAAACATCTCCACAAAACACATCACTTCTGAACAAGACAGACACCTTCCTTGCTTAGGCCTAAAGACTTGCATTCATTTTCAAATCCTTCATATGAGACAGAAGGGGAGAAAACAAAAACACTAAAGAAAATTCCTCTGCCTTGGGAAATTCCATCACTCAAAGAGTCTGAGATAGGATTCATTCCAAAAGGGGTTCCCACAATTACAAGCAATCAGTCAGGCCAGGCCACAGGTCATGGATGCAGACCACTCACCAGAAAACTTTGCTCAACTCTAAAACTAACCAAAAACCAAAACCCAGGACCCTGGGTCACACAAAGAAACAGAACACACCAGTGTTCTAGGTCTTTATTCCACAGTGAATTGGTTAAGTACAATTCCCAGATGATTTTAGGAAGAGAATTAAGCAGAGCACTACAAAGGTGAGAGGAAAACTTCCCTCGCAGTACAACCTTGGTGAAAAAAAAATCCCTTATTTGGACTTTGGCTCTTCTTTGAATCCCCTGATTATCTACAGGAACACCTTCCACTCTAAAGAGACAGGGGAGAAATATGAAATGTGGGGGCCAGAAATATGACATAGAGAGTAGACAGTTCTACACAAGAAACAGATTCAACRTATCTCCACTCCAATGCAAAGCAAATCCACTATAATGACAGAATTGAGAAAGAGTGCTGAGATTAAYGAGATACAAGTGGGATATTCCCACTGGCATCATGTGGTCTGGTGCACACTGATAATTACCATTCTGATTTACCASCAGAAGGTGGGTTATTTCCTGAGCTGCTGTAACTATTTTCAAAATCCATTGTTTTGAATACAGAATTCTTTATATCAATACAGTCACTGAACTAATATTTTATTTTATTTCTATGTTTGGCAGTCTGGATATGATTTGCATTACTCACTAATGTGTTCTTCACTTATGGATAGCTAAGCTATCAAAATCTCAGGCCGATGACATTTGTGTTATCACACAAAAACACACAAAAATTGTGATACAGAGTGATAATGTTTTCAAATAATCATTAAATCAACSTGTCTATGGGATATATGATTACCTATTGAAAGCAGTAGGACAGATTACTGAAGAAAAAGAGGTTTTGCTTTAAATTCTATAAATATATAAAGAAATTACAATAAGATAAAAATGAGCCCTATATAGATATCTACCCATTTACATCAGGTTTTCTATGGCCCTTTGCATGAAAGTTTACATGTTTGCTTGCTTCCTCTAAGCATTCAAAAGACATAAGGAAATGGAAAAGATATCCTTATAAAATAAATGTTTTCCSTAGTACCTTACTGTTTGCCAATTGATCATAATTCTTTTCCACTTCACATACAATTGTTCCAGAAAATTTAACAGAAATTTTGTCTAAGAAGATGTCTAACCTGCAGACTTCAAGAATGCCTTAAGCAGTGTTCATCATAATTACACATTTTGTAGGAACTTCCATTAGAGTTGGAACTTCTCAGAGGTTTTCAATCCAAATTTTTTTTTTCATGTTTTGACCTTAAATGCTGCTATATGATTTCAAGGGATGTCATAAAAGATTCTASCATAATAATACAACAAAAAACTTTTTCAAACTGATTTTCCCCAAGGAAAACTACATTCACTTAGTGCAGAATCACCTGCTTTTCATTATTTCTGCCTTCTTTTTCGCTCTATGCCAACGACCATAAAGACTCAGCAGACCTCTATGGAACTTTAAATCAGGAAATAAACTCCTGCTGTTTTGTATGACTTAGTCTTCAATGCCTTTATAAATGTGTACAAAACTACACATAGCAATAATTTCACAGCTGGCCTTCTCCTTCCATGTCTCCAATTCTACAGTTCCAAAAATTTCCCTTTTGTGTTGCTGTCCCTCATGGCCAGCAAACTGAGGAACCTGATGCCTCTCCCAGAGGAATGAGCAGGAGGCTTCAGTACTAGCTGGTACAATGGCTCTTTTTACACAATTGTTGGTTTTCATGTATATGCCAAAGTGTTTTATAGGATGACATTTATTTTCTTAATTTTTTTCAATCTCCCTGAAATTCACAACTAATAGCTCCTACTTGCTTTTCAGAATGTTAGGACTTACAATGTTGGTTTCTTCTGTTCAGCCAGGTCTTCTCACTGCRCTATGTAGTAATGGAACATTCAGTGAGGACAGGAAGATTGTATATGTATTGTCTCATCCCTAAAAACATGCTTAACATTGTCWGCTTACGCTTGAAGGAGTAATTCATTTAACTAAAGCAGTCTTTGGCTAGAATAATTTTTCTTACTTTTTTAAATGTATTTTTAATATATCCAAATATAAAGCAGAATCACTTTCTTCAATACTGGTTCATATCTTGAGGAGATGAGGAAAAAAAGATCAAGATTTAACTCTCTCTATTTTAATTAAAAAGCAAAGAATATTTGTATCTAAAATATTACACCTGGCTTACAAATGGCTTCATTTCTACTGGGAAGCAGCATCTTCAGTTCTCCATAGTGCAACATTTATCACAGTGTAATAAAAAATCCTGTGCCTTACAAATTCTGTAATAGACAGATCAACCACYTAATATCACATCATTCATGTAAACATACACAGCACTTGAGCTTTACATAGATCTCAGATGTTGTCACTTCAAAGGAGTTCAGAATAGAAGTAGTAAAAGAAATTAAGCAGTAAGAGAATATGTGCTCTTTGTTTAATGCAAATTGGCTCCTTTATAAAAATGTGTTTTCAAAAATCTTCATATCACATCTAAAAAGTTGCATTTTGGCTACTTGAATTAAATGTCTTTACGACTGTCTGATAATTTAAAAATTAAACTCAAAGAGATTGCTCCTAAGATGAAAATGACRACTACTATCCCACTGAAACAACTCCATTAGAACAGGATGACAGAGTTCAGTTCCATTTCACTGCATTTGCAGGTTATCTGTGTTGTAAGCCGGCCAGCCCACCTGCYACAGAGCAAGAAAATAACCCCTGCCCCAGCATTTGACAATGCAGTGCACAATGTACAGTGGTGTACATTGTACATTATCTGCATTCTATGGGAAAGAAAACAAAACAAAACAAACAACCCCCCACTMCAACCCTAAAAGAATTGTATCCAACTTGACAGTGTCTGAAACACAGAAGTTTTTTGGCCTCCCAGGACAGAACCATGCTGCAGACTGCRGGGAAGGTGCAGCTCTCCCATCAGCGCAAATCAGGGCTGAGCACATTCTTGAACATTCTTTCATACAAAGGCATGGACAGTAAGAAAAAAAAAAATAAAAACTGTTGCAAAGAATGTCTATGGAGAACTTGTGGAAAAACATGTGGGGATTTCTATAATTCAGAAAAACTTTTAAATGACCACAGATCTCATGACCAGAGGACTTTTTCATGTATTTAGCTGACTGTGAACTAYTAGTATTTTCAGATTCTAATTTTAGTGCAAACATGAAACAGAGGGAAAATTTGACTCCAGCTAATCTGTCCTGCAATAATTAAATCTGGGAGCGAATGAGAGTTCTTCCACCAATACTAGAAGCAAGCAAGCTCTGCCCTAATTTAGTAAGCTATTGACCCAGTTTCCATCCAGGCAAAGGGAGAGAGCCTTTCACTGCCTCTGTAATCTACCAACAGTTCACACAAAACCAGAGTGGGAGAATCCCACAGGGATCAAAATTCAGATCAGTAGTAACAGAGGTCTAAGCCCACAAAGAAGTCATCCCCATCTCTTTTCTCCCACTTGCACACAAAAGATGATCAAAATATTCTTCACTAGGTAGGCTAAGAGACAGCCAGTAAAGGGAAGGAAACACTATGGCTGGAGAATGCTTTTCACAGTGTGATGCTCTTTTCTTTTTATTGCACTTCATCCTAAGGCATCCTGCAACTTCCATGCTACCTTCTGCTCCAGTGTGCAAAAYTGCCTCCATCATTTCCTCCTGCAGTGTGGGTCAGTGGAGCATTGGGGTTATTGCTGATGTTACCTTTTCCTCCTTCTTGGACAAGGATCTCCTTTCCTGCCACCTCATTCTCTGTTCACACCAGACAGGAACACAGATGTGCTCCCATCGTCTTTCTTCTTGCAGAGTGCAGCAGTAGGCCTCTGCTTTTAAGAAAAAGGAAATTGAATCAAACCTCTTTTTTTGTCCAAGCCATTTGACAATATATGGCAGAGAAAGAAGAGAGACCAGACTTCGAGTAACAACTGAAATACTGAAATATTGAAATCAGGAAATCAAATAATGAAATTGGATCATTGTAGTAATGAAATCATGAAAATTCTGAGCTGAAATAGTTTTCAAGATATCATCTAGCTCAGCAGGGTGCTGAAGGAAGAAATCTCTCTGCTGACAATACTAGTGGTGGGCTGTTAATACTACCATTCCAGACCTGCAACTTCTCATCAGAGTAATTGGTTTTTCATACTCACATTTTTTCTTTTCCCCCTTACAATCACACATAGTTTGTGCACTCAGCAAAGTCCCAGAATAATTCATAACTCAGAACATGTCACTGTTCAGACACGCTTTCTCCATGTGGTGCATTTTGATTGGTTTTGAAGACACCTTTGCTCAAGGAATTTCTTGCTCCTGTGAGTCACTCACCAAAGAGAAAGGTTAAGTGAAAGAGTAGCTATTTTACTAAGCCCATTGAAATTGCATTTGTTACATCCAACTGGATTTTTTTCAAGCAGTGCACTGGATTGACAAGAAGGCAGCTACTCTGCAGCAAACGAATGAAAATTCATAGACCAAGGCAAAAAAAAGACTGTGGGTTTTGCTCACCAYCATCAAATTGTGAAGAGCACCCTTTGATCTCTCCCAGACTAATTACTGCCCTGCTTAGTACATAAATTGTCCTTCATAGAAAAATGCAATTGTTGTAATATACACAGATGATGAGTAAATTTCAGATACAGTAATGCACAGGCTGTACCTTTAGCTTGTACAGGTAAGGCAAAGGAGAGAGTAGGTTAAGCCCATAGCTTTCCTACACAGATCTTATGCAAAGCACTATAGGGTACATTATATCTTATGCAAAGTCAACAGAAATTTTGATTTATGCCACAGCTCACACCAGTACCTACCAGCATTGAGGGGATATWATCAATGACACATATAGGAGCTTTSGTATTACAGCAATACACAAGTTCCAAATATAAGATCAGAGAGAYGAAGGATTGTTYTCCCTCTTTCCTAGACTCCAAAAGCCTGATCCTCCAGAACCCACAAAAGCCAATTTTATATCCCTGCAGTTCTACTTCCATGTAAGCAAGGCCTTGCAAGAATGCCAAAGTTCATGCACAGCATTCTCAGCCATGAGAGAATATGCCTCTATTTTGAGAATACCTAATGTGTAKAGAGCTAAAATAACAATATACTTATTTACAGCATTAAAAAAWAAATGCTMAATGGTTGGAATTTAATACCAGGCATTCAAAACAACTAGAGTAGTACTTTTCTCTTTACATTTACCCTCTGCAAGTCATACCRGCAACACAGACTTGGGATCCTTTGGGTTTACATGTCTTTCTCAAAATTAGTGTGCCATTGCTCTGCACYAAGAGGTCCTGGTTTCTTAAGATCCTAATAAGATAGGCACTCAGACATTCTGAATTATCACTTACAATACCACTTAGTGGAGCTCATACCATTAAAAAAAAAAAGAGAAAACCTGACGATATTATAAAGGATTTTACATCTCTTCAGATACTGGGAATCCTGAGCTGCACAGCATCAGATGGGGATCCAATCAGTGCTCAGCATGCTGCACTGATCCCAATCCCATTTGGGGCTTTTAAGCTTTGATAGGATTTCCCTCAAACATTCCTATTCATTTCTAGGGTCAAACAAAAGGAGCATTCACAGGAGAGCTTGTTGCATTTTCAGGTAAAGSCATGGACACCTGGGTGGTGGGATCACTGGTACAGGCTAGAGGTGCCTGCACACCCCAGCATCACAGTTCACTGGAACATTCATCCTGTGGCCAAGGTGTACATGCAACTCTGAAAGCAAAGCTATAAATGCAGCAYATAAGCTGCTAAAGAAGTGCAGCACAGGCCTGCAGCTCCTCTGGCAAATTCCCATCACTTGGTCGATCATCACTAAGCCCTGTTTATTTTTCTGCTTTATTAAAGAATTCTTCACAGTACTCAAAAAACTCCCAAAGAAAATAATTATCAATTATACATATTTAAACTTGTTGTGCCAACCATAAAAATCAAATTTCTAAATAAGCTGATATGCATAGAAAACCAAAAAGTATTGCCATAATACTTTTTATGCAATTATATAAAATATATATATAAAAATATACTTCCTATCAGTTTAGAAAATAATTGATATATCCTGTAGGAACTTTCAGACCACAAGATATCTATAAAATAGCAGGCAGTATCATGAGTATTTAGGATTAAATTTATAATTAATTTATAAAGCACTATAAAAGTTGTGGGGGAAAAAAAAAGCAGAAGGAACACAACCCTACTCCTGGCTTTGGTTTCCTTGCTCACTATTTTAGACAGTACACATACCTAGCATAGATTTTCAAGCAAATGAGACTGATTCAACTACACCTCCTGTTTGCCCATCAGTCCTTTCACTCTAAAATGTTCTKCATCAGCTTTAATTACATCAGACAAGGCAGCAAGAGGACTCAGAGAAGACACTTAGCTACAGTGAGTGAGAACTTGTGGGTGRGAGGAAAGAGCCCACGTTGTTGTTCCCTTTGGAAGGAATGAGAGGAGACCTGACAGCTGAGCCTAACATCATTCTTGCTTCTCTTCCACCAACTACAATATCATCTACTTCTTGCCTTTAGAGCATCAGAAATCCTTCTGCTGCCCAATCCTGGTTGGAGGGTTGTAACTTTAAAGCCAGGGAAGTAGCTGCCCATTCATATTGGAATTGCTCCTTCCAAGGAAGGGATGCCAAATCCCAAAAGATGGTGATGATGAAAATTTTTCCAAATTATTATCAACCAAATGCGGTTGTTCACGTTCTGGTTCTGCATATTTCCAAAGTTAAAATTGGAGATAATGAGATACTAGGTATCAGGAGATAGCCCTTGCTATGATAGCCTTCTTTATAAAATAAAATCCTTCTTTATAAAATAAAATATGAGTGGGATATGGTCAGTCCTCTGCAACAAAAATATTGATTGTATTATAAAGTAAAATAATAAAGCAACCCACACCCTGAATCCTACATAGCAAGGGAAAAAGATWATTCTATACAATTTCAAACAATACTGGGTTATTTATATCCCAGGAAGGGAAAAAAYCAACCACCACCACCAACAGACCAMGCAACCAACCAGAAACCCACAAAGAATGAGCATTACTTAAAATGAGAAACAATGAGCTTTCTCCAAGTTTGTGTGGGAATTCCATTCAGATGAAGCCTGATTTAAAATGTTATTTGTGGGCGAGTTGGAGTTGGCTGACTACTGCCTAATCATTAGGAATATTTATATGCATCTCAAACTATTTAAAATGCAAACACTGGAAGAATTTAGAAAAACAAAACAAAACAAAAAYGCATTTCATCCCAAAAAGCTTTCCTTTGGTTTCTATTCAGAGACATAATGAATACTACAGTCATACAAGCAGCAAGACCACACAATGAKAATGAAAGACCCTGGACAAAGATGAAAATTTAGCAACTGTTGTGCAACTAATAATATATTTTATCACATGATCTCACAACTTTTTCCATAGGTGCTGAGTTTTTGGCTGTTCATCACAAGTGGGTTTTGGAGACAGAAATTACACACTCACAAAACTGATTTGTGGTTTGATTCTTGCTGTTAAAATGGTAAAAATCTTCAAAAGGTCAGCTACCGTTTACATAAATCAGTAAGGCAAAATCTGTACTTAAGTTACTCTTGCTCTTCAATCCAATAATCATTCCAATAAAATAATCCTTTGRATGACTAAAATCTATGACTACTTCACAGTTTTAAATGCAAAATAACTTATTTTTTGTGCCAGGCTCAAAATACATTCTGTGTAATATAACTGCCTATTTTTGTTAGTTCTAGGGTTCCCAACAACCAAATAATCTGATAAATCAATGTCAAACACCTTAAACCTCGTAGCACCCCCTCAAGGAAGTGCTGTTTTACAAGTGGGGACAGATGAGTGCAGGAATTTAGAGCCAGCCTCTCAGTACTGAGAGGAACGAGTAGCAAAGCTTTGCCTAATTTTGAGGCAAGAGCAAACACAGAGTGATCACCTGCAGGCGGCTACAACAGCTCTGACTCAAACACACATCCACTGCTGGACAGGTACTGAAGCTGTGCATCCCAGACCTGCAGGGAATGCCCTCAGCACCAAATCTCAGGGGCTTGCACTTTCACTTGTTGAAGTTGTTTCCTATGWTACCAATGTTTACTGCAAGCACTTCAGGATGTGGTTACCATCACCATGTAGGGCTTTTGAATAACTGTGCCACCAGACAGCACCCAATGCCTTCTGCTGGCTGCCTCCAGCTTCAGAAAGCCTGTCAAAAGGTAAGAAATATGCCATGTGGGGTTAGGCAGAAAACAAACAAACAAACAAACAAACAAAAAGCAAACAAACCCCACACCTTTCAGGGATTGGGCTTGCTCTAAATTTCCCATGTCTAGGGCACCACCAGTATCCAGACAACTTAGCAGGGCAGTGGCTGCACTGAGAACAGATTGGGCTGTTCAACTGCTTGAGGCTTGAAAAAGAAGCTAAAAAGAGGCCTGAAAAAGGACATTCAACTTTGATCCCCCGAGGTTTTGGGCATGTGCCCTGCCCTAGCTCTCACTGTACATGAAAGGTTGGACATTATTTGGTTAGTTAAAATAAAGTCAGGGATCAAAAGAACATTTAATTGACTCAGCCAAGGAAGTTGTAGATGGTTTAGGAGTCAAGTAATTTATAATAACATTACTAAGCATAAGAACATCAGTGTAGTGTTAGCCACAGAAAATTAGGAATTTGGTGTTTTACAGATCTTTTTAGTGTTGGAGCACAGTATGGTGTTGATTTACGGCAAGAGGTAATTGTGACAATTTTTCATTGCTATGAGATAATACAAAATTTCTAGTGACAACAGTTAAGAGTTTATCAGCAACAGTGGGCTTTGTAGCTATGAGAAAATCCAAGCAACTTYGTTGAATAACTGAAAAATTGTGCCTTCAGAAGTCTTACCAGTGGCAGGTATCCTAAAATATTGAGGATTTAAATGTGTTTAAACAACCCTGACCTAATCCTAACTCTCTTCCTCATCCACCAAAAAAAGGGGGGAAATCACTTCACTTTTCTAGGCTTTGAGAGGATTTTTTTAAAAAGATACTTACACTGATAGACTGTATTAGCTGGACTAATGCTTCAAATGCTTTAGAAATCAGTGTAAATACAGCCAAATGTATCAACACACACACACACACACACACACCCCTGAGGATGAGGCAACTGGTTGCTTGAGGAATAAAAGGCAGGCAGATCTCAAATAAATTCCTACCCCAGAAAATTCTAAGAATTCAGTCTTTTTCTCCCTTTTCTCCATTTCCATTTTGGTTTTGAGTGTGGAAGAATGTTGGACACACTGCCTCTGCAGCAGAGCTGGCTCTTTGTGTCAATTCAGTRTTTCCTCCTGTTTGTTTCCACCCCAAGGTGCAGAGCTCTGGGAATATGAGTGTTAAATTGCTAAATCAAGGCTGCTGTGTCCTCAGCAGGACTGTAAGAAATTATTCATTCCACATTTGCCTGGCAAGCAAATGCAGATGTGCCACATAAAGTGCTTCCAAGGTCAACATTCCAAGGTAAGAACGATATACCATAATTTTTTTTTTTTTTTAAAGGGTGGTGAAATACAAAGTCAACCAATTTCCATCCACCTCCCAGGGCCACACACTGAGATGTGCTAAGTAAGAGACCTTACCATGGAAATCATTCTCCTCAATTTATAAACAGCAGAATGTACTCACCTTCAGAGTTAAGCTAACAAAGAGAAGTAACAATCACTGCTACATTTCTGAACTTTAAGTCGTGAAATTTTATGGCAGAAGAATGAGAAAGAAAAGTCTGAAAAAATGAGTTAAACTTTTTTTAAAAGAAGTAAATAGTTTCAAAAGAAACCTCAAAGTGCCCTCTCCTGGCACTTGGCACTAACTGCGGGCTCTGACTCATCCTAAACCCACAGCACTTACCATCTGGTTAAAAGGAAGTTCTTCTGACGCACATTTTTAGTTAAGAAATTGTCTTTATTAGCTATAAAGCAAGGGTAAGAAACTGTTTGCATAATCTTTTAGAATAAGAAACATTGAAGTGATCTGTTAAAAATTAAGTGTTCACACTGTTTAGTTTTTTCCCAAAAAAGATATGTGCTTAAGATTAATTTAATTGCATTAGGATCACATAATATTGTTAATTATCTGCAACAGTATTGATGTAAATTTGCACTGCATTATTTATTGCTGATTATTATTGACATTTCTTTTTATAGATTCACCCTAAGAAGCAAAACAGTTTTGGTTTTAGTTAMCCAAGCACAAAAAGCACAGTAAGTGAAAATTGCATTAGAAAAATAAAACTGAACCCTCTGCTTATTTCTGGGTTCGGTGTTGCAGGTTAAAACACTCATTCCATTGTCCCACCTTTCCTAAACAMTTTCATCAGAGTAAGAGATAGATTTCATTTTGTTTAATTACATATTTTGTTTCTATGGCAACTAGACAGAATCTAATCCATTTCTGTTCCTTCCTAAGCCTTTACATACCGATTTTCTTTCACTGTATAGCAGCAAAAGATAATCCTCCTTTAGAACTCCGAGTACTGTTCTTTCCAAATATCCCTTAATTAGTATGCATTAGGATTAAAACCAGTTGTAGCTGTGCTATAACTAAGAGAAACTGTGAAAAAAAATCTAACACGATCTAGACAGAAAATTCAGAACTACCATCAAGTAGCTTCAGCATAAATTTACTGCCACCTGCAGGCAGGCTTTCACCGTCATGGATCTCCAGAGCAGGGGAGCAGGGGGATGAAGGGAAAGCAAAATTTCATGTTCCAACTCTGACCAATTGATTCAGATTGTTTTACTTATAGGAAAAGGAGAACCCCTAATGTTGCCCTATTTAATGAAATAATGTCGATTATTTTCTGTTGTCCTATTCCGGATTGCTTCTATTTGTGAAGACAGYGGTGATGTCTGAAGATTTTCCTTCTGAACTGACACCATAATAAAGGACACAAATTCTACTRCTGCTAACCACCTCTTGAACAGTGTGCTTTATGTATTCTTCTATTTTTCAAAGAAATTACTATGTTCTAAAATTTAAACCAGATTTTTAAAAAAATCTAGCAAGTCAAGTCTTACAAAGAACATCATGTGTGTGGTTAAAATACCGGTTCTAGAAAAATTTGGAGATTACTGCCTTACTAAATGGCTTGAGTTCTATACAGTTATATTCTTTCATACAGAGAAACCAAACTGAAAGAGTAACACYGACACTTGTAAAGCTTACAAATATCAAAGTTTACTTACAAGGCCTTTTTGCAAATCCATTAGTACCTGAAACAATCCTGACTTACAAAATCATACAGTATTTTCTCCTGTCAGAAACTGATGCTGTCTCAGTCAGTGCATAGGCTAACTAGGGCTAAATTACTCATCTTACAATTTTTTAATGCTTGTGCTTAACACACAATCCATCTCTTCATTTGTTCCACTTACCCATCCAATCTTTATACTGCAGTAGGAATTTCATCCTTTCAATGATGCATTCAGCACCACACCTAACCTCAGGTACTCTGCCTGCTAGTGAATCTGTCGGATTATTTTCAACCTTCAAAACTTTCATGCAGCCTCTGGCAAAGTTAAATTTCTAGAAGTAGGTGTGCAGGGCTACCAGCACACAGAAATAGGAGTCAGCTGAAAATATCAATTTTCAGCTTTCCTGGCTGGTAGTCCCAGGTAGAAACAGTAATGAGTCTTAAATGGTGGAAGTCACATCTGATCCATCAGGACCATTTTCCATGCAGAGAAACAAAAGCATACATAATGCCATACAAATACAATTAGGCTGGCATTTCCAGGAAATGTCAAGTTTACTGAATGCATGCTGTACTTTTGCTTCAATTATAGGCTGCAAATTCTATTCCACATASTGGCTACCTGGTCTTAATTCCAGCAGCAACTGTGCCTCTGCCTGGGAATAGCATAGTTAAGAACTTTCTTATGAATTACAAGCCCTCAGAATAGAGCTTACTTTGCCACTTGTAAAAGGCTGTGTGGACAGGGCTGTCATCTGTCAATCTCTTATCACAGATTGATAGAAAGGTTTGGGTTGRAAGGGGACTTAAAGATGATCGAAGTTCCATCCCCTSTGCCATGGGCAGGGACACCTTCCACTGGACCATGTTGCTTAAAGCCTCATACGGATTAAAGCACTGCAGATTTTAGCTATTTAAATGCGAARTCTATTGGACACATTTTCTTTCTCCTTACCTCTCTCCCTTGTCCTCCGCAAAAAGTGGGGGGAAAAAGGCTGTTCTTTCCCRTAGAAATAATTGAAGAATTTCTCCAGGAAGCTGCATTAGCATGTCTCTCTTTTGATAAAAGTCTAAGCCTAAGTTAAAGGAAAAAAATAACAAAACCAAACAAAACTTCACACAGAACAAATTGAACCTATAGCTGGAAGACAGCATAGGTTTTCAAAATGAGTGAAAACTTCAGTACTTAATAATCTCYTACCACTTGATGGGGATGGTGAGCTACTTACACAGGCCTTGGYTTACAGAGTAAGATGTTCATGGACCATAAATAGCCCATTTTTACAGTTTAAAAACCAACAGGATACAACGAAGTGCCAAAATTCAAATGCATTTGGAAAGTTTAAGATCTGCTTGTTACGAAATACATAAACTGAACTCCACATGATACTTACACAGTAAGTATTGTCTTGTTAAATCAACTGCACTCCAACTAAATGTATCACACTTCATTGCAGGAAAGATGAGCACATCAATTTGCTCTGTGTGTTTGGCAAAAGCCTAACCGCATCTCCTCTGAATGATAACTACTGACAGATTTCTACACAGTACAGAAAGTTTTGTCACTCAGTGCCTCTTGTTCTTCACTTACCTTTTCACATATTACAGAATTCCTTTCAGCACTTTACAGATCTAAATCCTATTTGTAGGTTAAAACAATGCTACCAAAGCTTGAAAAGTTTTMATGTAGTGGTGTAAAAGATAAAACAGATGGACAAGAGGCTAACAGTGTCTCTAATTCAAAGGACTAAAATCTGTGGAAAACCCCTCTTACATTTATGTTGGGTCAAGCAAAATATTAACTGTTCAAATATTTAAAAGATACAGAGCATGTACCAAATATGATTCATCTAAGCATGAAACAAATAACCAGTTAGAAATAAAGACCAACCTTGCACATATGCAGAAATGATAACGTCAAAAAAGAAAGCCACAGCTCAGTTTCCTGTACTTCTAGTAATGGAATGCGTAGGTCCCAGTTGTCTGATTACTAATCTTCATACTGCTGTGATTAGTACCTCTCATGATGATATGAATTATGTTTATTCTGAATTAAGAAACCACACTCACAAAGTGTCAATCCAAACTGCAGGGCTGTATGAAGCAAAGTTTTGCTTTGTAGGAGATCAGATCAGAAAAAGCTGWAGGAATAATCAATTGCAGCTAGAGAGATGCAAAATACAGGAGAGGTAAAAGGAGAGTGGCAAATCATAAAAACAGTTTTAGAGTACCCAGCACGGCCTAAATACAAATGATTTCAAGAGATTCTTAACAGTGCTTATGTTTGATTTATAGATGTCACAGAATAAAGGTTCCATAAAATATTTTATAAAAGTTTGCAAAAACAAACAAAATCTATACATACAAACTCTTAAAAATCAAAAGAAGTAAGTGCAAGCCAAAAGTTTTTTTTAAAAAGCTTTAGGCCTTCTGATTATTTAAAAATATTTCCCTTTGCCATYTGGTAGATCAACAACTCYAACAAGACTAGAAAATCAAAGAGTGAAACAACATCAAAGATGTCCACTACCACAGATCATTTATTTATATACTAAGTTARAAAATGCAAATATTTAATTACAAAAAGTTTATCAAACAACTGTATACATACAGTTCAGATTGTTAAAAGCCAACATGTCAATCAATAGTTTATGTACATTTGATTTAGAATGTCATACAATTGTAGAAAAGCATCACTCAGCAGAAACTGATTTGGCATTTGGAAGTACTTACCACCCTGCACTAGAAGAGACAATTAATTTATATGTTACAAGAAAAATATTTATTTGCTGTGATTATTTAAAGCAAATGGATGCTTTCTTTTCTCCAAGAAGAAATCATCGTATGTGGAGATTAAAGTGCACATAACCAACGTGTTAGCAATTCTTCAACAATCCCAYCTATCATTCTAGATGCTCGAAGCACATCACAGTAACATCAAGCATCGAGGACTTTTGCTCTGTGGCTGAAAGAGCAAGACCTTAAAAGACATTCAGTTTCTTTCCTAAGCTGCATGAAATACTTCCGGTGTACAATAAGATGGAATGGGGTACAGAAATTTTGAAAATAGCGTTTGGTGAAAAACTCAGTGTAAATTCTCACAGATATATGACTTCTGGGGAAATATTTTCCTTTCCTAACAAAAATTAATCATATTTCATACAACTGTGGATCAAACATGCAGGCCATGCAACAGCATTTATGTAACCATCCCCCCAACCGTTCTCTGTGGGCTACATATAACACAGGTTGGAGCAACACTGTCTACCTTATGCATAAATTTTGCTGGCAATCAAGAACAAACATCACCAATGATTTGTCTGCTATAGAATAGGGTCCTAYACTAGAAAAGTGCTCTTCAAAAACATAGTTCAAAATATTGGCTTTGTCTCATTACAAGCAATTTAGTAAACCTTACAAAATATAATACAGTCGGTACTAGCAGAGCTGTTGAGGACAATAATTATAATAAATCAGCACACTTTGGATGAAAGAATGCCTATGCATGTTACAATCTACTCAAAAGCAACAGCTGAGCAGGCTAAATTTACATCCACAAGAGAAGCATGACACAGTTACTGAAAATAAAGTGAGTTGCTGGTAATTATGGTTATCATTTTCTTCACACCAACTGGTCACCAATGGAGAAAGAATTTTTTTTTTCATTTTACAAATATGATAAGTTTTGAAGCATTATACTTGAAGAGCATACTTCATATCTTAGGCACTGGACCCAATTTAGACGCAAAATGTCTGTTAACAGGATTTACCCTCCTCAGGTTTCTGAAGGCCGTCCATATGAAGCTTACATACAGCACGACCAATACACATTAGATACTGCTGTAAATATATAAGGAATACAAAACACTATTAAATACAATTTTCACCCCATGGCACATCACACATAGCAATACCACTTGTTTCATATCCAGGGAGCAATGGTCAGTTGTGGTTATGCTTTATTGAGTATTTTCCTTTCTGCAGCTGAGAAATATACAGCTTAGACTTGCTTCCATCCGGTCTTTTAAACCAAACTTCATCATGGTTAATTGTTGTAATTATGGCACTACAGAAAATGAGGGAAGAAGGGTCAGGGAAAGAAAAACAAAAAGGATTTAGAAAGATTATAAGCTAAAAATAACCTCAAAACTGCAGCTGTATTTCCACACAGTAAATGAAAATATGCATTAGTTGTAAATACTAGGCCCAAAAGATACTAGCACCACTCTTAGGRTAGTTTTAACAGAATTCCTTGGCAACTGCGTGTATCTTTAGTGAAGGTGGCTAATTTTTCAGCCACCTATTTTATTCTCTTGCAAGAAAACCCTAACAGGTACAAATACTTCAATTGTTTAAAAGAACAACAGTGACACAGAGTGTGACACAATAAACTACCCACAGTAAAAAAAACAAGAAAAGCCTTGAAATTACATTGAATATGAAGTACTTGAAAAAAAGTTGAAAACCTGAAGCCACAATTCAAAGCACAAAATGTTTTCAACTCTTACTTATTATACCAAGACAATAGGAAATAAACAGAAAACTGATTTATTGATTCACTGTCAAATGAGCCCTGCTTTTATGCTCCTTGTGGTAACCTTTAACATGAACAGTGAACAAACTCCTTCCCCATACACCACAGAAAAATACCATTTCAAGTAGACTGATGGGGAAAACAGAAAGCACAAAACCAAAGATTAGAACAGTTAACAGAATAAAGATCTATTTCATACTGAGCTTGACAACTCCCTCAAGTCACAGAAGTTGCAAGGGTCTTGAAAGCCCAGGGAAGCTCCACTGCRTGACTGCCCAGTTAAGCATCAGCTTTTGGCTTTTGTCAGACACTGGGTACTAAGATCTTTACTTAGTCCAGTATAACTGCTGTGTTCTGCTAAATTAATCCAGAGRTCTTTTAATTTCAGACACAATCTGYAGTTTACTAAAATACTTTCCTGCTTTAKCCCTGAACAAACACCAAAATCACCAARATTTGTTCCTCTTCAACATACRCAAGGAAGAAGAGAAACAGCCAGTTCTACAGTAAACTACTGACATATGAAATCAATTTTCCTGAGAACATGTGCATATYTAATCAACACTGGGCTTAGACTTATTTGTCCCATTCAGTAAAAGGTAAGATATACATTTAATTTTAAATACACTCTTTATTTAGAATACTTTTAGAATTTACAAATATTATCMATAGAGAAAACACATTTATAGATCTTAAACATTCAACCAAATTTGAACTCTYATATTTAGATTGTTCCAAGGTAGAACCTTTCTTAAGAGAAGAAAATACCACAAAAAAGTCCCTCTCTTCTTTCAGAGCACTAATCAACAAAAAAACAAAGCTTCTCTTCAACAGCATAAAGTGTTTTTCCATAGTTAAGTATTTTTGGGTGGGCCAACAGATCAAATTCTCAAAGCAACAAATTCCCAAGAGAGTAGAAAAAAATTACTCAAAGGCTATCAGAAGGTAGTAACAGCTTAAATTGTGAGAGARATGCTAACTTGACAACCCTTCAGCCAATTCCAACCTTTACTAGCTTCTTTCATAAGTCAGCACTCATCTTTGGTAATGCCTGTCTTCCAAGGTGAACCAATAAATGTCACTGAGGTGGCAGTATTTCCACACAAGCCTTCAATGCCATCAGCCTAGTTATTGCTTAACATGAATGTACAGAGCTGCATAAACTAAATAATCTTTACCTTGTAGGACATTCATCTTTCTTATCAATGCATATCGTCTGCCCTCGTCCATACCACTCGCCATCATAATAGAGTCTTCCTTCTTCAGATCTAGCACTATGCAGATGCTTTTCTAATTTGACAGGGGCTAAATTAAGCAATAAAAGCGATTTAATATTGACTTCACASATATCAATTAGATGGTTAAATGCACTTTCATCAAGTTATTTTGCACAGAATACACATTTTTTCCAACAGTAGTCTGTCTCTTAATAATTACATGAAAATTGGAAGCAATATACCTTTTTATTTCCAGTCAGATAATTAAGTTATATTGTCATTTTCAAACARAAGCTATCACCTACATGCCTACTGTCCCTTTTCCTCCTCACCTCCAAATAAGTGATTTTAATTAGGAAGAGCATGCTTCTCACTTCAGTGCCGAATATGAATACCTCTCCTTTCCCACAGCTCTGCTTTTGCAGAGTTGTAACTTGCAGTCAATGTAAGCATCCTTTGAAATGCACCTGTAAGGTCCAGATGCTCTCAGTTTTCTGGTTCATCTTGTGCAAACAYTGGCATAGCTTGCTAATATGAATGTAAGTATGAAGTAAACCACTGTTAGAAGCCTGAACTTTTGTTGRTAACTTTCTAGAATTTGTGTCAACAGAAACAGCAATCGAGCTACAGGTATCAGCAGCTGAGACAKAGGAAAAGACAAAAGCCACATCTTCCAGCTACTTCATCCCATCCTCCATAACTATACCAGCACTATAATAAATACAGTCTGTCTGGATGCAGTTTGCATCATTGGACACAGCAAGTTCTGTCTTGTGAAACTAGACCATGATTACTTACGTTCTGGCTTTACCCTGTGTGGCCCCAGCGTAGCCATTGCCTTGAAACACAAAAGAAAATTAMAGTTAGTCAGCTGGCAGAGTCATTTTGTCTGAACTGCCAGATATGTTGTGGAGTAACATGGACTTTTACATGCAAGTATATACTTGCATTTACATGCAAAAAATAGAGTAAGAATCTAAAATCAAAATGTGTTCAATGGTGACTCGGTAGCTAAATACAAAAGCATTTTGAGGGTGAAAAAAAATCACCTTCTTCAAGTTTAGATTTCAATAACTCAAGCTTTTCTAAATTAAGTCCTCAAAATTACTCTTAYGTAATTCTGCCAAGAAAACACAAAATTACATTAACTCATTCTGAAAAACAAAGTGTTCCATGAACACGTTAACCTTTTAATTTATATGTGTAAGCTCACAAATGTTATTTCATGCCAACTCCAGACCACATATAACCTTGAAGAAAAAAAAAACACTCAAGAGTTTCTGGGGGTKCATTTGTCTGCTTTTGGGGGATTTAAAAAATTATTTCCAGAAAAGGCAAAACCCTAGTAGATCCTGAGTTTGCTGCTATTTAAAATTATGCAAAAATGCAATAGAAAAGTCAGAAAAGATCTCAAAAGTCGTATTTCACTTCTTGTTCAGGAAATAGGTACAGGCAAAAAAACAGGATAGAAACTGACTCAGAGCCAAGTCCCCRCCAAGTTTTTTAATTCACCTAAGTGGTTTGCTATTCCACTGGGATGCAGTGGGATACTAGGGGAAACTTTCTGATTGCAGGTGCAAGGCAAGGATAGCATTTCATTACAGAAGATCCTTCAACAGTCTTACAAAGATCTAAAAAAGRCATTATGCAATTAAATGCTGGATTTATTTTTTTCAAATACATCAATTGACTAAACAAATTTCTTCCTGTAAACCATGATTCTCTTGTAATCTGAGAAAAGCACATCTTGTTTTTATGTAAAAAAAAGGAGAGATCAAAGCACAGAAATCTTCTTAAAATAAAAACCTTACTATATGAAAATGTGCCATATGAGATTTAAAAAAACCTTCACATAAAGCAAAATCCTATCAGACTATCCTATCATAGTTTGTATCCAATTAGCCTGAACTATGAGAAAGCAGATCCACTTAACACAGGCTTTAGGTTCACTTTTTCATGGAAAATTATGGACACCCCACTAYAGAGATATCCTCTTGCACCCCTTTAATGGATTCCTCTCTATAATTTGGGTAGAATCAGAAATAATAGCAATAACACAGCTTGAAGTGAAAGGATTAACTGACTACTGAAGAAATAAAAATCTATTTAGTGTTTTGACCATGTAAGATATCCAGTTGCTTATTTTTAAGTAGCAAAAGGACTACACATGAACCCAGCTAAACCCACAGCCACTGGCATTCATCCTTCCATCYTACCTTCCTTATTGTTGTCCAGTCTTCAAGTATATCAAGGTCTTGTAACATATAAACTATATAAGGGCGTGGAAATGTTAGGGAAAACTCTTTTAAACAGAAATAATAGAAATAATCTGATATTTGTAGAAAGACATTAATACCTCTGTTCTGCAGATCTTTCACAAAAACARTACCAATACAAAGTAAAAGCTCAGTGCAAACACATCCATCTTCGAATAATGCAACCTAGAAGTACACTTTAAGGATTATTAAAAGAGCTAATAACAGTATGTAGATATTCAGGCTCCTGGAGTTCAACGTAAGATAAAAAGCTGAGATACAACCATTCCACTAACAGTTCAAAAATCATTCTATTTGCAATAATTCAAATTACAATTAAAATTCATTGCAATTTCAATGTACCACTGCAAAACAGCACCTACACTAGTATCAACTTAAATAAAATAATTATTTTTACAGTATTCCACAACATATATCTTCAAGRGAAAATTAAGGTCAGCACCACATATCTGAATATCAAATATCTAAAAAACAGGAGGTAGAAAGCCCCCTTCCTTAAACTGTCAACTGCAAAGTAAAAAATGTGTATTAGAACAATGAACTTCAAATCAAAATTCCATATAGTACAGCTATTCCATTAACATAGTCTTCACTTTTTACTTTGTTTCTCCCCATTTCATCTCTGAAAAACAAGTTTAGCAAAAGGTGCTATGGATGTTCAAAAAAATAAACAGATCTCCTAAAAYGGAGAACAAGCTTAAACTTAAAATTCCATTTGAAATTTCAAAAATCTTAAACCACTTTCAAATTTATTTTTCTCTAAATAACAAAAAATTACAAATCAAAAGTTCTGTAAAATTTCTAGGTATTTGCTTTGCACAGACCTGACAAGTTCACAAMTATTTCTAAACTACAATCAAAAGAACAAATTCATTCACTTCACAACTTAAAGGAATTTAGCTTTAAAAATTGCCTGAAATTGTTAAGATTTTATACCGAACACTGTATTAGTATTTTTTGTTTGGAATACACCCTAAAATGGCAAGGTAACTCATAAYTCACAGAATCCAATGCTATTTATATGGTCAGTGAAGTTCAAATGGCCTAACATGATTCTGCTTTTGTCTTGTAACACTCCTTTTCTTCAAGAGTTAGAAAAATCAACTTTTACAAACATTTTCTACATAAAACTAGCAGCTAGGTAAGAGAACCTTAATTAAATTAAGACTTAATTAATTAAATTTAATTTCAATTTTCATGACTGGATGGATGTGTCAACATGGCTTCTCTGATTTGGAAWAATGTCTGCCATRCAAGAATCAGTTTTRATAATGCATTATCACTTCAACTTGATATCAATGACARAGGTAATAAAATCAGCTATAAAACTGCAAACACTACTAGAAAGAACAATGACTTCAGTAAAAGGATATCTGACACAACAACAGGTTTCTTCTTATCTGGGCTAAACGGATCCTTCCTTTTCTTCCTGGACTGGAGCTCATCATTCCATAATTCTGAAAAGATATAATAACAACATGCTATGAATCAGAAATTTTCATGTTKAGCTCTTTTTATAGCAGAAACCATTGTCCAAAAATGAAAAATAACATTTTCTGGTGAGATGCTGTTTCTAAACAGAATAAAGGTGTTACAAGATTATATAGGCATAGATTAATACTCTCAAAAAACACAAGGGATGCTGACAACTATTAAACCAAAGCTGAAGTTTAAATTCAACCCCCTGCCCGAAGTCTACAGCTGAATAACATTCTAACAGGTAACCTAAAACTCACCAGAAATACTATATGTACAGTCAACTAATCAATAGCCAGCAGAAGATTGAAAACAAATTTTAAAAAACCCAAACTGAATTTCCATCTACCTGAGGTAATGTCAATGCTATGTCTGTCTTCTTCAAGTCTTCTAATCTTCTCTTCTAGCTCACTTTGTACAGTATCATACAAGAGAAGCTTCTCACTCTATAAAAGATTACAGATTTTTACATTACTGAGTTCAATAATCTAAATATTGACAATTTAAGGCATGTGGAAGGAAAATAAGAATAGCTTTTTCAGAAGCCACAAAGCACATGACTATCCACTTTCTTAGCATGAGATCCTAGCTCCTTAAAGACAGCAYACTCACTTAAAACAAGTGAAAATAYAATTACATATTTWTCAACTACTGGTACCAAGAGTCATTAAGAGCATACATCTAGCTCTCCAGATTAAATCTTTGAATTTTGACACAAAGACATGATTTTTCTTCTGGACAGAAAAAATTTGTTCACAATGGGTAACTGTAAAGTAGTGACCTCTATGCCACCTTTCATTACAAATGAAAGTTGGCTAATGTTCTCATGGAAAGCYTTTTATAAAACTACCTCCTATCCTAAATTGCACAGTATCTATACAGATCAGTTATTCTTTAACATCAAAACCCACTAAATTCTGTAAAAGAGTAACTTGGAATTAAGCTGAGTTCCAAGCCTTAAGGAAATAACTTTACTGCTCTTTCATAAGCTTGCACATTTCCAAAACTATGAGTAGAAAATGCAGCCAATTGTTAGATTTTAACATTCACTTTCAATGAGCAATGTCTTCAACAACTCTGGAAAACAGAGAGCTTGGACTCACTGAAAAAACAGCATAAGCAGCTCAAGCCAATGCCTCCAGCTACCTGCTACCATGTCTCTGTCGGAAGCTGCAGTTCCCTACAGCCAAATGAGATGACTGCACCTCAACTGCTCTTCCTCACAGCACAGCAACAGAAACTTCCCTTTGCCASTGTTGAAGCTGGTTTGCTGGAGTGAAGCAAATCAGTTGAGGAATGGACAAAGAACTCTATTCCACTAAATGATTGTCATGCTTACCTTTCCCTCAAGTTCCAAAGTATGCAAATTCTAAAGACCTCCTTTCACATATTTTTCAACCCCTCATTTTAAAAAAAAAATTTCCCAGGTGAATTTAAAAGACAGAAGCCTCTTTACATATATCTGAAATGACAATTGAGTGTTATCTGTTCTGAGACCATTTTAAAATTGGATTTTAAAATTAAATAATGTTTGTGTTTAGACATGTGTTCTGCTTCAGATACCTGGTAACAARTAAGGTGWGAAAAGCTATTACAGRCATCTGAGGCATTCTTGCTGAATGGTTATATTCCAGAGCAACAGTAATTCTACAAGCAGCATTTCTGACTTAATAGAGCTTTTCCCCCCAAGAGACCKGTATTGGATGGTGAATTCTGAATGTTTCACAGAACAGCAAAGCAAGGGACAAAGACCACCTTAAGGGAATAATACACAGCCAAAGCAAATCATTCGATCATGGATAAGAGACCTTGCAAGCCTTACAGGATTCTGTCCAGTCTCAGAAGTATTCACAAGAGCAAAGACAGCCAGTAATGAGTAGTCCTTCATAATACCTAATTCTTTCCCAAGGCACCAAGAAAATGGAAAGCTTTTCAAAAGTGCACTTGCACACTCTTGCTTTATTGGTATAGTAGGAAGCAGGAATTCAGGAATATGGTGAACCACTCAGAAGAAAACACTGTAAGGAGTTTGAGGAGTACTATGATGAAGACCTCAGGATCTAAACAGCTATGTACAGCACTGGACATACTTGTACTTCAGTGTTTGTACTAGAGTATCCAGTATTTAGATACATGAACAGAAATCTTTATGTTCAAGGAGAGAAATATATTTTTCTTGTAACTGCTTTTGAAATTACTACTCTATCAGTAGCTGTCTAATGCTAATCTCAAAAAGATTTCTTTGGTTTTGTTATTGAAATATGAGGCATATTTTCCTAAAATTATGTCAGATATTTTATTACTTTCCTGGTAATCTTTTTATAAAAAAAGTAAAAAATCATGTGGGAATCTACTARTAAGAACTTGATAATGAAAAATAAGAAGCCTTAGATATGTATATATATGCAAAGCCGAACTAATCAAAAGTTTTTCAACATCTTCAATAACAAATCAGACACTGGACTCAAAATTAAGTTTGCCAACAACACTAAACTGGGAGGGGCTGCTGACTCCCTCAAGGGCAGAGAGGCCCTACAGAGAGACTCTGACAAATTAGAAGGCTGGGCAATTACCCATCAAATGAAGCTAAAAAAGAGCAAGTGCTGGATTCTGCATCTGGACAGGGTAATCCTGGATGTAGAGACAGACTGGGGAATGAGAGGCTGGAGAGCAGCACCACAGAAAGGGACAGAAAGCTGAGTATGAGCCAGCAGTGCCTGGCAGCCAGGAGGACCAAGCCTGTCCTGAGGGACATCAGGGACAGCATCACCAGCTAGACAAGGGAGGGGATTGTCCTGCTCTGCTCTGCACTGGGGCAGCCTCACTTCAAGTGCTGGGGGCAGTTTTGGGTGCCACAATATAAGAAAGACACTGAGCTATTAGAGTGTCCAGAGGAGGGCCAGAAGGATGGTGAAGGCTCTGGAGRGGRAGCTGTGTGAGGAGCATCTGAGGTCACTTGGTCTGTTCARCCTGGAGGAAACTGAAGGGAGACCTCATCAATATCCTCCCAAGGGGAAGCAGAAGGGCAGATACCAATCTCTTTACTCTCRTGGCCAGGGACAGGATTTGAGGAAAAGGCATGAAGCTGAGYCAGGAGAGGTTTAGSYTGGATATCAGGAAAAAGTTCTTCATCCAGGGGGTGGCTGAGCACTAGAACAGGCTTCCCCAGAAAGGTGGTCCCAGCTTGTCTGAGTTCAAGGAGTGTTTGGACAGCACTCCTAGGCACTTAAATTTGATTCTTGGGTGTCCTGCACAGGGCCAGGAATTGGACTAGATGATCTTGATGGGTCCCTTCTACCTCACACATTCTATGATTCTAATTTTTAGATGCTTTTAATATTAATATTTAAGCATGGGCTTAAATATTACATGGCAATTGCATTCAAATAGCAAGTAACTGCAATAATAAAAACWTGCACTGAACCTGAAAAGCATGACAGACAATAAAGTTAGATGAGWTTAGCTATCAGTGTGAAACAGCTGGCACAACCTCACAGTGCTGTCGAGAGGCTTGAATTTCACATTCATATTTGTTCTTCACAGACTCCAGACAAAGCTCTCTATAGATACCTGTAATCAGACAAACGACAGCAATGTTACTTTCTTTAGCAAGTATCTATCTTCAGAATTCTATTTTATACACACAGTGGAAAATAAAYATATTACACTAGGCACTTAAGAGTGGCTGGCTGCTTTAAAGAATAAAAATAAGAACAAGTAAATCCTTAATTATGAATATCTGAAAAAAACTAAATGCTATTTTATATCCTTGTCCTGTCAGTCAATAAATTACACCAGTGGTCACCACTAACTGTAGAAAATATGTCTATTTCTTATTTCTGATCAAACTATCCTGAATATTATTAGTTTTTAAACTTAAGTACRGAATGACCTCTTCTATTTTCTAATTAGAGTTTAAAATKAGSTTTTGGGGTTTTAAAACAGCTAGAAAACTAATTGAAAGAAAAAGGTTTTACAAATTAGTATTTGGAGTATTTATAATTTGGAATTGTAAAGTATATATACTTTATAATGCAWGATCTTAATAAATTACATTAATTAACAAGACTGCTCCATTCTTAAAAACAGTCACCTCATAATAAAGGATATCACTTCTAAGTATTAGGAGCATTTTTAGACATTTCTGGAAATGTGTCCACTAAGCAGCTGAAAAAAACCTGAGAGGTACCTGAAATGTAATATCKGGCAAGCATCAATAGAATTTGATTTAATATATTCAATGCATTCAACAGAAAACACTTATAATTGCTTCAGATTAGAAACTTGAGGAGTTAAGCTTGCACACAGTGGTGGTGTCTTGCAGCTGAAGAACTTTCAAAACCAACTTCCCTTATAATTCAACTTACTATAAATTAACACWGTACTAGAGGAAGAAAACTACTATCCCTCTGAAAAACAAACCACGAAGTATTGCGCCAATCATTTACATTGAAACATGGCTCTTCAATGGTGCTGAAGACCAGTCAGGAGAATGTGTAATATGCTGCATATCCCATATCCACCTACATGAAAACACTCATGGACAGTCACATTTAAAACTGAAAATGAAAAGCCTGGATTAAGGTTGATTTTATATCAAACCTTTTGCAAGTTCAACTGAAATCCTCCTGCAAAAAGTCCTACTTAGGGCTAGTCTTTGGGCTAAGAACTTAAAACCAGAAATGCTGGGTCAACAGCTGASAAAAGGCATTACAGGTAAGACCTGGAGGGAGAGAAATGCAATGGATCAAAAGATTTCAAATTCTCCAAGTCAGAAGAACCAATGAAGACATACTGGGTAGTACAGAAACAGCACTAGTATTATGAAAAGTAAAAGATAGCTTGCCATTTTTCAGTTAGTCTGCACCAYGTTTCTGCTAAATTTCTTAGAAAAYGCACTGGTATAGCTTCTCTGGCTACAGAGATCACAGATGTCTGTCTTTTGGCTCTCTGACAGCCTGTGTAAGGTAACCCTCAGACAGATGAATCCTCCTAAGGGAATCAAGCTGTAACATGAAACAAATTTACAATAAGCAAGTACAGAAATTTGTCTTCCTATAAGCAAGTACAGAAATTTGTCTTCCTATAATATTACCATCTCATATGATTATTTGGTTTTTTACAAGAAGATAAACGATCTTGCCTTTTTCTATGAGCACAAAAACATATATAAACATTAGTTGTAATAACTAAAATTCAGCTTAAAGAAAAGCACCAAGGACAAGAGGTTTTTCCTCTTTCCCAAGACAGACCAGGATAGGAGCACAGGAATAGAAGAGACACAGACCAGAAGATCAGGAAAAAATGTCATCATGTTAGACAGCAAGCATTTCATGACATAGCACCAACAAATCTCTTCAAAAATGACCAYTGTGTAGACTTGATCCCAAACCTAAAACTAAAGTAATTATTAGCTTTTACTCATTAATTTTGTTCTTACTACACAAAAACAGGCAGCTATTAAGTGAAACATTAAAAAAAGCTGCATTTTTAGTGTGATGTTATCAGGCAACTTATGCAAGGAGATAAGCAACAGATTCATTCTGACTTAAAAACTACTTCATATTTAAAATTACGCTACAATATTTCTAACTTTAAAACACATTCCTTCAACAAATCTAAAGAAAACAGAAGATTGACCTTAAAATGCATAGCCAGTTTCTACTTTGAAACAACAATACTCATTTTATATGCCTACCTGCCACCTTGGTTCGGATTTGCATATTTTCTTGTAAAGCTGCCAATGGTTCTAAATATTCAGGTGCTTTTCCAGCTATGACCTCTTGTAGCTTTGCATCCACTTGGCTTAATCTYTCTTTGTAAAGTCTTAAAATAATAGAAATAAAAATATTTTATTTAAGATAAAACACAAGTTAGAAGAAATATTTTTAAAATAACTCTTTGTCATGCCTTTATTAATGCTACGGGACACTGAAACAAAATGGGATTTGCTACTGTTTGAATTTTCCCATATATATTTTCTTTTTGTACAACACTATCCATGTCTATGAAGCGTTTCTGAAAAGCAAATGCAAAAAATCAGAAGTGCAGAAAGGATAAAATTAAAGGTATCTCCCTCTCTAAGGAAGAAGAAAAAAAAATTGCACATCTGTTAATAATAGGACACGAATCAACATGGAAGAGAAGATGAAAAGGTACTACAGTACATAATAACAAACTGAGTTATGAGAAAGATAGACAGTTTGTGGATAAAAATGACCATTCATATTTGTGTTCACATATCTACTCCCACACTACCATAAACCAAGGAAAAAGAGATGCAGGTGCTTTATGAAGCAACCCTCAATTCATCTCCTGTGAAAATCTACAAGTTGCATACTATTCTAAATATCATGAGATAATTACTAACATATGACATTCCTGCCAAAAGAAAATGTAATTAAAATATTTTTATTTTACCTGAAATTCAGTCATTCCTAATAAAAGCTGATATTTTCTGGCAGACAATGAATAAATCTGCTTGMACTTTGAAGAATTTAATGTAATATCAATTACAAACATTTCAATCTCAATAAGGCTCCAYTTACTTGTAACTGTTAGTGTTCCAWGTTAGAATCAWCAATATAAYTARCTTTTCCTGTTCTCATTTTTYACTTTGCACCCCACAATGAAAAGGTGTGAAATTAAAGCAAACATGTACAAACTCCRTAAGTGTTACAACCACATCAGATGTTACCTGTTTACACAGATATGACAGATGTCCTTGGGACGAGGATGCTGCTTTTTACTTATTTAAAGTGCACAGGTTAAGTAATTAATTAGATAAAATAAAGTTCATGTATACTGCTATATAAAGACCCCTGACAAATAACTGGCTGTTCACCTTGCCAGCAGGATCTGTCCTGCAGTTAGCTAGCACAGCCTGATCAAACYCCAGTTTGCTGGGCTTAAYCCTTGATGAGCATGCTCTGCACGTGGTGGTTACCACAGGGCTACAGCAGAAATACTTAGCCAAACCAAAGCCTGGGTGCACGGTGCACCTGACTGGGTCAGTCACTAACATTTGGTTACACAGCACCAAGTACCAGCTACATAAGAGCAAGCAGTTATGGACTGGGTGCTCTCAGCATTTGATACCATGCAGCAGTTGAGGACTACAACTATTTATCCAGTACTTTCAAACAGTGATTTGTCTAAAATTAATAAATGCTACCAAACCACTGTAAATGTACTTATAACATCCAAATTCAATTTCCCTGAAATGGATGATGAGGCAGACCCAACCATTTCACCATCTCTGCTGTTAGTTGTGACAAAAATACCATTGTCCATCTTTTTGTACTTTCCCAATGTCATCATCTCCCTATTCACAGCTGCTTTTCCCTATAATCCCTCTTCCATCATTCYAATGCTCTGTTTCTGGTATTCCCACCATCACTGTTTTTCCAGCCCACACAAATACCTCCATCTCTCAACTAACCAATGTGTCTCTACAGCACCTTCTTCCATACACCACAGCTCAAACACCATGTGCAAGCCCTAAGTCCCCAAAAGCACTTGCTTCTTTCCTCTCAAGACCAACCTCTTTCATATTCACTCCTTAAAGATCTGTTTCCACAAATTGTTTTCAGTCATCCAAGCTGTTGAACAGATGGAAGAGTAACACTGAACTCAAAAGCTGACACTTTTCCAAATGCCAAACCAATCAGTACCAACTGGCTCCACTACTCATCAGTTGGCTGCATTTCCCAGGTTTTTCCATGCTCAGCCCAAAGAACAGTAGGACAAACAGTCTTCTCTAGACACTGCAGCAGGGAATTTCTTGTTGGGCAATTCTTTCCAGACCCTATTATTTCCAGATCTCACAGTGCCTTGTTATGCAAAGSAAGTTATATGTCTCAGTTCTGTAGCAGAAAGAACTGTCTCACAATAGAAATATGCATCTGAACCATAATAACAACTGACTTAAGTTTTCAATTAAAGCTTATGCCCAGGAACAGACCAGGTCTTCTCCAAGTTTCACTTACCAAGTACCTTATTAAGTTATTTGCCAAAATGCTACCAATTTAAACTTGAACAGAGTCTAACTTATTTAGAACAAATTTAACTTCACATACATTGCTGGAGCTTGTCCAAAGAAAGACAGTGGAGCTGGTGAAGGGTCTGGAGCATAAGTCCTGTGAGCAGCAGCTGAGGGAGCTGGGGCTGTTCAGCCTGCAAGGGAGGCTAAGTGCTCTCTACAACTACCTGAAAGAAGTTTGTAGCAAGGTGAGGGTCAGCCTGTTCTACCTGGTAACAAAAGGCAGGACTAGAGGAAATGGTTGYACCAGGGGAGGCTTAGATTGGATATTAGAAAAAAATTTMTYCACTGAAGGAGTGTTCAAGCATTGAAACAGGCTGCCCAAGGATACAGTGGAATCCCTGAAAGWKTWCAAAAATATGTGTAAATGAGGTGCTTAGAGACATGGTTTAGTAGTGGACCTAGCACTGTTTGGTAAATGGTTGGACTCCATGATTTTAGAGGTCTTTTCCAAMCTTAATGATTCTATGATACAAATGACASGCTGTAATACAAATGACAATAACTTYTGAGTAACTGTGGCTATTAAGTTTATCTCTTCTTTTAAGTAGGTTTTTACTAGCTACGTATGTAGGTGTTGTAATTCCCCAAGAAACTGCTTCCCCTTACCCCAGGATATGGAAGGCCAAGATATCCCTCTGACTTTTACCCCTTCCCCCTGTCCCATTGGCCCTGGGCCAGACAGCCCACCAGAGATAAGGCCTACATAAGACCCTGTAATTTCCTTGTTCGTTCTCTTTCCACGTGGACTCCCACGAAAAAAGACCTTCAAACATCACAGAAGGAGCCTCTTCTGGTAATCCCGGTCCTATCTCTGTGATGTCTCCCCCCTGGGCCCCGTGGGGAATCTGAACTGACTTTGAGTCTTTGGGGGGCTGCAGGGGGGGGATAATCTCATGTAGGTATTATGGCAGACTGAGAGATAACAGTATTTTCATTTTGTCTTGTACTGGTACCTGGTTTGCAGTAATCACAAGAAACTTTCATTGGTACCAACTACAAAAACTACTGCTGTAAAAAAAAACCCCAACCTAATTTCTTACTTAGCAAAGACAATGCACTTAGGTCTGYCCCACACACATAAAAGTATGAGAATGATGTTGAATGAGCAATTAATCAAACAAAATCTTAAATTTCCCTAAAATCCCAATTCCTTGGTTCTACTAGGGTATTTGATGCAACAGACCCAGACTAGCCCTTCACAGAAACATTTCAAAACCATCCTTACAGCAAAACCAAAAATAYATGAATATACAGAAGCATTCTAGAGCAACTGCCTGCAAGTAATTTCAGAATTCCCAGTCCCTACTCTTCTCCAAAAGTACCATCCACATATATGAAAGACAAGAAACATCAGCTGCACACAATATTTTCATGGAATAGATCCTCAAATGAGGCACTTGAAGCATTAAATACTTACTGATCTTTAAGGTCTGTAAATTGCTTTTCAAGATTGGACATTTCATCTAAACATTCCATTCTTCTTCTTTCACAGTCCTCATCATCCATTTCTAAGAATAAAAGAAAATTTTAACAATGTATTACACAACAAATAAACTGGATATTTTGTTTCTAGTGAATGCAGTGGAAGGGCACCTGAATTATAGTTATGAACAATTTTTCTCTTATAGTATTATTCTTATAAAGCAGAATATAAGAAATCACTTGGCATATAAGCTACAAAGAAATCTAGATCTGTTCTAGGATAAACTCCATAAACARCAATTCTTCTTCCTCAAAACAGAAAGCAACAGCACTGTAAGACCTCAAGAGGGTAATTTAATGACTGAAATACAAAGAATACGTAAAAGAGAAAAACTAAACAATGTATATCACACCATTAAGCATAAGCAGTTATAAGCCATCACTGAAAATTCAAGTGTATCCTGGGTTAGTACAAAAAAAGCAATCCCTGGAAYGTAAGCACAGTTCAGCACTACATTTCTCATATAAAATTCAAGGTTTGTTTTATTAACATTCTGTAAAGAAAAAGTAACATAATAATTTTGGAACAGGTTTCATCCTGTCCAATTGGAAGAGTTCTTTGAAGTTGAAATATTAGTGTAAAAATATCTGCAGTTCATTTTAATGACCATTTGAAATTACTCTAATGAAGCATTTCTTAACCTGARAAGTCTAGAACACTGCAGACACTTGACTATTTATGCAGCCAAAGTAGTCAACATTAAATTTTTCACAGATTTTATTTTAATTTATATTCCTGGGTTTTTTTKKWAWTTKSCYWWTWAAAGATAAAGCAACATAAATAGACAATTTTTTCCCAAAACTTCTGACACTGCYATTGAGACATCCAATGTTACCAAATGTCAGTTGTTAGCTCCATTGGCCTTTCTTAGACTAGAAAACTGAGAAACTAAGACACAAAATTCTTGACTCTTCTCCAATCTTCCCAGGGAAAAAAAAAAAAAAAAGTTTTGTTAAGTCATATTCAAAAGTGAGATAAGTGAAAAAGTTTTATAAGAGCAGTATCTGCAGGAATTAGCCCTGTACAGTTACACTGACGCCGGCCATTATCAGCCAGTAGCAGGCATGCAGAAGGGATGGCCATGCACTCAGGAACTGTGACTGAACTGCTGCAAACAGGCCAGATGCTTGAGAGAAGGCACTGTCCTAAGGAGCCCTGACTTATGTAAGCAGTTACTCTGGCAAGAGAAATCCTACCTCCTGACAGAGAGGCAAAGTAGGATCCTGAACCCAGCAGGGATCACTCTTTCAGGCTATAAACAACTCTGAGCTTTTTGCTTCTTCGTCACTCACATTTTTCAACAAACATGTTYAAGTGCTTTATGCTGTCTCCTACACCAACTACAGAATGCAGCATGCAAGTCTTCATTCTCATTGTTCTGCAAAACAGTATGGCAATTTGTAAAGCTGATGAGGCTAAAGGAGTAGCTTCAGGGCCACAAGCTACTTGGAAGGATCTTAATAAATAAGATCATCTACTCAGACCTCTCTGCACTCAGCTTCCTCCTGAAATCATCACAAGCTTTGAAGACTAAAAACTATACTAACCTTCTCTGCCTGGATATGAAAACCAGCATCAGCACAGCAATACCAATCAGYATTACAATGGCAGCTATGAGTCCAAAATAAAGACCTAGTGCAGTCTGTCATACTACTGTTAGTATAATCAGAAAAGGACAGTGCATGAAGTTCTAAAACACAATATAACCTGAAATATTTGAAAGCAGAGCAAGAAAATTTGAAGACAGAACTTATAAAAAATACAATGAATGGGGAGGGTGAGGGAAGAGCATATCAGGCTCTTAAGAGATACTATTTATATTAAAGTATTGTTCTCAAAAGTAAGGCAGAACCATAATCCCAGAATAAGGCTGAAAATCCTATTAAAGAACAAAGTTTTATATGACTGTTTGACACAATATCCAAGCCAAAATTGATTTAGCAACTTAAATTTTGGCCAGATTTAAGAAACRTGGCAATCATATTACTCAGAGTTGGATAAAGTATTTCTGTGYTACAAAAATAAAACTTTCTTTAAAATGTGAAGGCATCTCCCAGTGAAAYCAAACAGGAACAAGCACTGGGATACCCACAGTTTTTCCCCTTTATTCTCAAACATGTTTCAAATGTGTTCTGCTATGCTTTTTATTCTAAGTATGTTTTACTGAGGAGTTCACCCATTAGTTTTTCCTAAATTAACATGGATYTTATTGTTTGTGTATGTTTAGGGAGTACAAAGCAAAGAAAACTAGAACAGTAACCCTGGCTGAGGATCAGAGCACACCCACTGCTGGAGAGGAAAGGGACTGCCTCTTACATTTTAAACTTGTGTTGCAAGGAAATTGCTAATCATTGGCATCTGAGGGTATAGATTACTTCCTTGTAGATAAAAAAACACATAGCTCTCTCCAATCTCCTCTCAGCTACAAATGCTCTCAAAAGTCTTTGACTTTCTGCCTAGAAGTTTTCATTCTACCTAGCGTTCATACTAAATGTCAATTCGTATGCCAAGTTGCTCTTCCAGTGTTTCATCTTTATTCTGCCTCCAATAAGATACATAAAATGATGAAGCTTTTCAGAATCCTGAAATGTCTTTAATTCCCCACTTACGGAATTTCTTCCTCATGGCCTTAAACAACACATAGACTATAGAATATGCATCGCTGAAAAAGTAAAATGTTGTAAGGTCAAATTTCACGGCTTTCCAATTGAAAATTTCCATCACAGGAGGTAGAAAATTGCTCATYTCATATTAAAACAGTTGCTGATAAGCCCATCCTGTCTCAAAACTTCAGATTTACCATACARTTTCATACTGCAGAAAGTATTTAGGGTACTTTTAAACACTTTCAAAATCAMAATTGTTTTTTSCTATGGTACTCAAGCAGTCAAACACAGGAATTAGGACAAYCTGTTTTAAAGATAAAAAAAATCCAGACAGCACTTAAAATGTAACAGCACCTAAAATAGATTTTTTAATAAGCTGTGGCCTATATAAAGTGCTTCAAAAAGTGACCAAATTTTCCTCTGGGATAGTAAGCATAACTTGTGGCTTYTAAAATTCATCCCTATCAAACTATTCTATATCCCAGTCAGTAAAACACCTAAATATGTAACATGAAAATGAACAGGACAGAAAGAGCGCCTGCTCTCAAAGACAAATCATGCTTCCTCTAACAGCAGCTTTTGTATTCTCAAGCATCTATTGGAGACAGAAAAAAAAAAGGTTGAATGCAAGTAAAGCAAATGACAAATTTAACCAAAAAAAAATCATTACTAATTTCAATTGAGACTTATTTCTTGGGGTGCTAATCATTTTAAGTCTGTAGGAACAATATGCTCCTAAGGAGCATGTTCATATTGGTCAAAACACTGAGACAAGCATGTAATTTTCTGTAATCATCACACTTTAAGTACTCCCTTAAAAGCATTTCTCTGTAGAATGCAACAAAAATTATCTGTAGCGTTTCTTGTACTGTTTTAAAGAAACAAGAACAGACGACCTTCACTTAAAACACACTTACTCCTTCCTAATCYCAGACTCTAAGGCACAGGGTGCTTCTTGGGGTGTCCTGTGCAGAGTCAGGMGTTGTTCTCCATCCTTCTGAGTCCCTTCCAACTCAACATATTCTAYGGTTTTAATTTGGTAATACAGGAGACACAGCTCTAAATCACTCAAGCTGCCAGAATCACATGTCAGGACTAGGACTCATCCTGGTCCACATCAACATCGAGACTTTTCTCAATTCAATAATCCTGTCCAAGTTTCTTTCCATCCACTGTCTTGTATCTCAYCACTAGTCAAATAAGGCACCACAAAATCCTATGGGTTATCACCTGGGAATATGYTTTAAGATCAAAGACAGAAAGCAGTAATCACAARGAAAGTTTGAACAGATMATAATCACCTTCTTAACAACACAGTGAAAATTAAGCATATAAAAAGTGATCCTTTTAAAGATAGATTTCAGCTACTAATATAATTCAAAATCTACAGTCCAGAAAGAGGGAAAAAGGGACCTTCAACTGAGCAGAGGCTGAAGCGATTCGCAAAAGAGGCCAGTGGTATTGACAGGGCTTCAAATATCACCTCAATGACAGGTCTTAAAACACACAGTTGAAATTCATGAGCTTGCATGGAAATACRTATGTACGTACACACGTGTTCATGCATGCACACGTATGTATATATGCCAAGCCTTTAACTGGAGAACTCAGCGAGGAGTCCCTCTGTGAGGACGCACTCAAGCCCAGCAGGGCACAACCCACGGCTSCTCCACGGAGCGGTCAGCGTGGCCCAGTCCGCCATGGCCGGTGCCAGCCTGCTCCGGCGCGGGCGGCTCGGGGCTCTCCGGGGCTCTCCGGGGCTCTGTGGGGCTCCCTGCCCATGCGCCCCGCCCCGTTCCTGCGCCTGGCCGCCGGCCCGAAGAGGAGCCGCTGAGCCGGAGCAGAGGCTGGGCCGGGGCGGGGTCACGGGGGGAGGGGAAGGGGGGGACACCGACAGCCACCAGAACCGGGGTGGAACCGGTGTGTCCCCGGGGCAGCACCGAGCGCTGAGGGAGCCGCCGCGGCGCCCTCTCAGTGGCGCTGCCTTGCGGGCGGCTGCGGTACCTGAGCTGTCCCCCTCCTCGGAGACGGACGAGCTCTCGGTCTCCTCCTCCTCAGAGCTGCTGCCCTCGTTCTCTCCGTAGTCCACCTCCATCTCATCGTGATTRTTCTCCTTCTTCTCCCGGGAATGGACCGGCATCGTCCCCGCGGCTGCTGTGGAGCCCCGAGCCCGCCCTTCCCGCCGCCGCTCCGCCGCTGCCACCGGCCGCTCCGCCCCGCCCGGTGCCTGCGCGCCTGTCCATTGGCCGGGCCCCGCCGCCGTCTGGCGTCACCACCGGCGCGGCGTTCTGGGAATTGTGGTCCKCCCCGAGAGGAGAGGGCGGCGGGGCGCTGTGAGGGGCGGGGTGCGGAGCGGCGGCTTGTCGCGCTCCTCTCCCGCTCCGGGACACTCGCAGGACTGCTCGGCGCCTAGAGAGGCTGTGGCCCTGTGCGGCGGGGGCTTCGATCGTGGCCGTTCCCTGCCGGAGTAGCGGAGGAACGGCGCGTGGCCTCACGTGTGCCCCTACCCGCCTGGTTCTTGCCGGGAAGTGTTACATCCTGGCAAAGCGTCCCTYATGGCTTGGATCTCAGAAGGGAGAGGTCCTTGCGGTTATTAAGGAGAAATTCTTTATTGTGAGGGTGGTGAGGAACTGGAACAGGTTGCCCAGAGAAGCTGTGGATGCTTCATCCGTGGAAGTGTTCCAGACCAGGCTGGATGGGGCTTTGAGCAGCCTGGATTACTGGAAGGTGTCCCTGCCCATGGCAGGGGATTTGGACCGAGGTGATCTTTAAGGTCCCTTCCAACTCAAACCATTTTATGATTCTATGAATAATGGCCTCTCCAGCATAATTTGCTTCTTCCCCAGTGTCATATACTGTCCTGTACCCAGTGTGATATGCTTTAAATTAAACTTAACTAAAACTGTCAGCTGTCCACTGAGAGTGGATATGAGAAGGGACTAAAGAGATAATGTTGCAATCTGTGCAGGGTTGGGATTGGTTTTTTTTTGGCTTTGAGTATCATTACTTTTCTGTTCATTCACCAATTGCTGTTAATTGTGCTATGTCAGATTTACTGAATAGAAGACAGACRCTTTCTGGAAAAAGCAGTCCAAACTGTCCCCTTGCTCTGAAGGACTGATTAGCTTCACCTCAGGACATATGCATGTACAAGGAAGTCTGGCAGGTATCCTCAAGAGTCCTGAAATACAGAGCTGGTTGTGGCCTGCAGGTCAGTGAGGGTGATATCTTTGGGGTGAAGGTGAGCTCTCTGGTACTGCACAGGTTCACTCTTGAAATSTGGGCCAGCTGAAAGAGCAGTAGAAAAGCACAGTGTGTCTCAGTGATGTGATGTGCCACTTCAAAGAAGTTAAGGTTGTGTGTGCCTAGYAGGAGCAGTTTTTCATATTGAGATCCAGTTTAGTTCCTCTCTTCTGTCTGGATGTTTGTTATAGAGGCTATATTGTGARGCAGTTAATAACTTCTGAGTTTCCCTATGGATTTCCACCTCCATAGCAATAGCTGCCTACCTCAACCACAATAACCATTGCTGTATGTTAGTCACTTCTTTTCTCTCAYATCTCTGTATATCCAATGCAAATAATTTCCCTGTATCTACCCCAAGAGGAGTGTATGTAGGTGTGTGCCACCTCTTCTCCAAGAACACTGAGAGAAAAATTAGACAAAATTAACCTCCCATCCTTCAGTGTTCCATCCCTTCTCTTTTTGGACACAGCACAACTTTCTCCATACCCATTACAATTTTTTTTTTTTTAGAGATCCCTAGAATGGTTTGGGATGTAAAGGACTTTAAAGATCCAAACCCCCTTCCACCAGTGTCCAGGGACACCTTCCACCAGTTGTTCAGAGCCCCATCCAACCTGGCCTTAAACACTTCCAGGGATGGGGCTCCACAGGGATGGTGCTTCCACAACGTCTCTGGTTAACCCACCCCAGATCTTCACCGCCTTCACAGTAAAGAATATCCTCCTAATATCTAATCCAAACCTACGATTTGTAAAATAACTGTAAAATAGCCGAGGAGGGAATCCTAAGTCCTTTCCTAGATCAGCAGCAGTGGGCAGCTGCAGTTGCCGAAGCCATTTCTATTCTTCTGCCTGCGCTCCCTCGCTGCACTCCTGCGGGCCCGGCGCTCCCGGCTCCCAGCGCCGCCGGCCGTGCGCAGGGAGGGCAGGGCCGGACATCGGCTTAAGGGAGCTGGCCTGGCCCAGGGTATTTAAATATCTCCGGCTGTTTCACGGAGCAACAGCACCTGAAATTGGCCGTAGGTTTTTTCCCAGGAAACTTGTGAGTATCCGAAGCACATGTGGCCAAGTACTGGTTCAACATAACATTAAAAACTGACCGAAGCAGTTACCAAGGTATTTTTTTTCCCCAGTCTGGCATTCTTTTGAGGTAGCCCAGTTAAAGTGTAAGTAGTGATGACTGATGGTCAAAAGACTGAAAAGAGCGATGAGACGGCCTGAAACAAGACCAGGAGACATCTCAGAAGAAAATCAGCAAATTTCACCAGCTGGATCTGAATTTTTTTAAGATATCCGTACTGATTCAGAAAGGAAACAAACAAACAAAACAAAACCAAAAACAAAATAACAACAACAACAACAACAAAAAAACCACCCCAGAAGTAAAAATGTCTAACAACCCCCAATTCAAGTGTTGCCTTTTGGACTAGCAAGATAAAAAGACTAGAAATCAAAGGTTCTGGACTAGAAAAAAAAGAAAAACAAACTACTGGATATAGTTGCAGGGAAAGGAATGGCAGGAAAACAGGAAACCTTTGACTTGCTTGTAATTTGCTATTCAAACAGTTGGAACTAGGTCTAAAGGAGCTAAAAATAAACMCCAGAAGGAGATCAAAGTTCCCATGCCCTGGTGAAAATCAGCAACCAAGATGAGGAGTTAAGCCAGAAATTTCTTTTAATAACACACATAATTCTACATGTCTCAATTCTGTTTATAGCCAGGAGAAGGGGGGAYTACCCAGCTAAAGCAATACAAAATCTGTTGTGTGGAGAAAAAAAAGGTACTGGTTGAAGTTAACTGGACTGTCCAAATGGAGTGCTAGAAAACATAAGAGCAAAGGGTACTCCTGGGCACATATGGGCTAATGGCAGCTTATAGCTGATTTCCAGACTATCTCAATTGGCTCTCTAGAGGCAAATGCTAGAAGGAGTGGGGAAAGAAGAAAATTTATCTGGCCTGTTAGAGGAATTGCAAAGATTTTTTTTTTTTTAGTGTGTATACATACATCTATGAATCCAGCCAACTACCACAGGACCAGTGTATGGATTGACCATTTCATCAATATAAGTGAATGCAAGTGCGTACAAAGGTGTGATATTTTTTTTCCTGGAACATGTTTTATGCCCTTCATTAGAGTAAAATAACTATTAAGAAGGTGATTGTCATCATCCTCATCTGCTTGGCTCTGCATTTAGTGGGGAAGTCGGGATTAAGAGCTGCGGATTTTTTATGGTATTTTCCAGTAATTAGAAAGAGAACACTAACAGGGACAGTTGGCCACCATGTAAAAACTCAGAACTGGAAATTCTGTTGAAAACTGGTCTTGRAAAAATTTGGATGCAATAACAATCRTTATCAATGAAATGCTGGCTACTACAGATGGTGATATCTTCTTTCCCAGTTTGGGAACACCTTTAGAAAAAGCTTTACACCTAATTTGTTGAATGGAGGCAGTGAGTGGAAACATGTATCACTTTAGATTCTGAAGAGCAGTTACTRACTTTCTGATTACAAACACGACTGCCAGCTTTTGTTGTAGTGAGTAGTTGCATAGTAATTGAGTATTTCTGACAAGAAGAAGATTGTAAAGGGAGAAATCARAAATATATATATAATGTGAATCATTAGGATACAGGTATGGATGAAACCTTGAAAGAGAAGCAGGGATGAAAGAGCTTTTATCACATGTGCAATATATACCAATTAAGATACAGTGCACTATATCCTAATGAGTCRGAAATACCTTCTCATTAGGAGTCTYTCCCATTTYAAAGATGYAGCATGTCTTGGACTGGTCATCACAGGTCTGAGGTCCTCCAAAGGGGACAGAACAGCAACCTAKTAGAAAGAAGTGGTAGCCCTGGGGTGTTTGGACTCTAGCAAACCAAACTATGTCACTTTCTATCACTAAAAATGATACACTGAATACTTCATAAAATCTAATTCTTCACCCTAAGTTTGAAAGTGCAATATTAGGAGGTAGGCCACAAGAACTCTGAAAATWCTATTTTGCATTCAGGTCAAGGTCAGCAGCAATTTAATGTAGCAGTCATGGAGTGCCAGTTATGAGCTATGTTTGAAGGCTGTTGGATGATGTTCATTCCTCAGATCATGTTGTTTCTAGGCAAAATACTCTGATATATGCTGCAAAAGGTGTAAAGTTGTGCTAATCAAAATAAACACAAAGAGATATAACCTATTTCTGAAATATCCATTTTAGTCCTGCGGGTGACATAACAGGAGAGATCAGGGTAAAATATTTCTTTTGACAGAAAGGAAATAATCTATACAAAATTCTTTCAGCCCTAGAGGCTGGCAGACATCCAGGGTTTCTTTTGTGCATTTGTCAATATTGCAAAATTATTTCCTAAGTTGGGAAAGAAAAATAAAACATCTCAGTGGTTGAGTATTTGACTACTTTTGGCTAAAAGAAAAGTTGTTGCAACTTCCACTGTATCAGAGTATTCACATTTCAAAAGCTCTCTCCTATCAGATATGAGTGCTAGTGCTTACATTAGAACTCAAACATTGTGAGTTGGAGGTGACTTTGCATAGTAAATGTCTAAATTCTCTGGCACTGCTGGCCAGGAATTAGTAATGATTACACCAGTCTTAAATAACTTCTTATATATATAAATAACTTAAATAACATGTATGAAAATTTCTTGTCATGACAGGCCCTTCACCCCTTCTGTTTTTGGAGCATGGATGACACAGTCCCAGCATGCYAAGGAAACAAAGCTTAGGTAATGATTGTTGGGTTGGTTTAGGTGGTTTGGTTGGTTGGTTTGGGGTTTGTTGGSATCATCAAGTCCAACTCCTGGCCCTGCTCAGGATCATCCCCAAGAGGCACACCGTGTGCCTGAGAGTATCATCCAAATGCTTTCTGAACTCTGTCAGGATTGATGACAGTTAATAGAAGGAGGGAATAAAGTTCTGCAGCATTTAATTGTCTACAGCACTCCTCTAAAAGTTTAGTAAAYTTAATTATGACAGTCCCCTTGCATCTGGACAGAAATATTTTAGAAGTTCATTCTTTAAAATGRAAATGTGAAGAATTTGGCACAGTAACAGCAGCCTGAAATGCAGCACAACCTAACCCCTGCCTAACTAATCCTGCTTTTTTCTAACCTTGTCCTTCATGCATATTCAAAGGAACAGAAGTCACATGTTTCAAAGTCAAGCCTTTGCAAGATCATGGTTTTTCCTGTGCACAGAACATGCCCTTCCTGCCTRGTGTGCCTGCACAAAGAGGTTATCTACAGAAGCCATTATTATCTTGGTTAGCACCACTCCCTCCTGTCATTTAATATTTTAGTGGTCTTATTCTATTATTTTTAATCTTGTCTTGAGTTAAAGATCTAAAATTTAGCAGAAAAGTAAGCAAGTTCTCCAAAGAAAAGATAGCTCAAAGTTTTTCAATATGCAGAATTGTGTTTAGAGTTAAGGAAATTTAGAAAACAAAGCACATAAATCAATGCATCATTGTCAGATCTTAGAGAGCCAAAATGCACGGTGCCATAGTAAACTAAATAATTGTAATACTAGCTATTACCTAACATTGCTAATCTTCAGAGATCTGAAGATYAGCAATGTTAGGTAATATGTAAATGATCTAATTTACAGAGATGGTAGAATATTAAATGCTTTGGGGCAGACCACATAGACAGGCAGACATCACTGAGTCCCTCACTGATGCCCTGCTGACTATGTTCCCACTGCCCTTGTGCTTCTAACATTAACTGTTATCTGTCATTATTTTAAACACTTGGGTTATGTTATTTATGTTGACAATTCTTGGGATTTTAAAACAAGTCTCAATTAATTAAATATTTCCAATATTAAAAACTCCAGCTGCTCCAATCAGACTCTTAGGTCACAGAAGTAGATATATAGCTTCAATCCAAAACAGAGCACCAGTGACTGTTTAAAAATGCCCAAGCAAAAAGATACTGGAAAGAGCCTTAAATGATACTACAAMAGATGTMTTTTGGAAAGTCCAAGAATTCTCTACCTCATGAATGCAAACAAACTTTTAGGAGAAACTTTTTCAGTGTTAGTAATTCAGTCCTCAGGAAGAGTTGATATGGCACCCGATCCATTTCCCTGGCTGTTGTGGGGAACTGTGAGGTTGTGCATGGGACTGAGACAAACGTGCTCTCTTGAGCTCATTAGGCTTTGCTGCAGGAGCAGAAGGGACACGACCATCCTAAAAGAGCACAGGAGAAATGAGGATGCCTCAGACCTTCGTGCTGGACCCAGACGTGCCTGATGGTCCAGTCTCGATGCCAGCACTGCAGCTGAAGGCGTAGGCAGTGAAATCAGGGAGATGCAACTTCGGGCAGGAGCTCGGCGTGAGGAGTTGCAGCACTTTGAGGACCAGTGTGGAAAGAGGAACTATGAGACACATCGTCGCTGGTTGCACAACTGAGGSTTGAGTAAAGGTTTGGAGTCGCTGCCGTGGTGAATCCCCACGGCATTTTATTTCCTTTTTGCTCACAGGATTGTCCCCTTACACTGCAGTGTCTCTGCACAGCCAGAGTAGCTGTGTAATGGGATAACTTTACATTTTACTCACAAACAGCAGAAGTACAGTTTCCCATACCAGCTACTGTTACCGAGCTGCGCAGAGGATCCTGCAGCGAGCCTAAACGTGCTGCTCCGGTGCCCGCTCTCCATCCTGGGCCCGGGCTCCGCGGGAGCGCGGGCGGCGCGCCCCGCCCGCCGCGCCTCGGAGGTGCGCGGGGCAGCGCCGCCGTGACGTCACGACGCGGTTGCCATGGGGACGCCTGGGGTCGTACCTGACGGCTGTCGTGAAGCAGCGGGAGGAAAGCGAGGGAGGAAGAGGGGGAGTCCAGGCCCAGCCCGGCCCCCGGCCCGCGGGGAGTTGGCTCCGCGCCGCGCCCCTCCGCCCTCGCCGCATCGCAGTCGGAATCGGGAGGAGGAGGAGGAGGAGGCGGYGCTGCCGCCTCTGGCTATGTAGGGGCCCCAGAGCGGGCAGATCCGGAGGCCGCTGTCCGCCTCTGGAGCTCGGCGCCGGGGCCGGGCCCGGGGCCGGGCCCGGCGGGATGTTTTCCAAGAAGCCGCACGGGGACGTGCGGAAATCCACGCAGAAGGTGCTGGACACCCGCAAGGACCCGCTCACCCGACTCAAGCACCTCCGCGTCCTTATCGGTGAGGCGGACGGGCGGGGGTCAGCGGGGGCCGCGGGTCCTGGCGTGGGAAAGACCGGGAATTTGGAGGGACAGGCTGGGCGCTGGGGCGGGAGGCGGACCCGGGGCTAAGCCCCGACGAGAGAAGCCACCCTGCGAGCGGAGGAAGACCCCCGGCCGCATGGCGGGGCCGGCGGGGCGAGGCTGCAGTAGCGTGCCGGGGGCTGCGGGACCCCGCGGGCGCGGCGCGGGATGCTTCGCTCGGCCCTTTTGTACTGAGACACGGACGTTTCCGTCTGAAGGTGGAATTGMTTTGGTAACTGTGGAAGGAGGAGAAAAAGCGGTGTTCTTCCCATGTGAATTATTTTGTAGAATAGACAAACTGCTAAGTTGCTGCGCATGAATAAAAGTGGCTGGCGAGCGCRAATGGTGCCTGTAACTTCTGAATCCGTTTCCCTTCTTACTGTAACAGTTTATATTTGTGTACTTTTTCTAGTAAGTGCTCACTAGCGTAGATGTGACTGAGCTTCTATACAGCCAGTTTTAAAACACTTYTGGTTTGTCAGTTGGTAAAGAAGGACACACAAGCCCTTAAGGGCTGCCGCAGTTCCATATGAACTGCCATTTAACCTGACCAGTGAATTAGAAATTGTGATTATACGGCATAATTGCCTAATGAAACAAAACCAGGGGGAAACAAAAACAAACCTAGAGTTAACCATTCCAGGATATCTGTTAGTTGCATGTGTTTGTAAAAATCTAAGTCATTGTCATCATGCTGTCCTTGAAAAAAGAAACTTGCTCTGGAGGTTCTTTTGGGCGCTTCAGTCCTGTGAATGTGTGTGTTGCTTCTGACAGTTTATCAACACGTAAGCAGGGCTGGGTCAAGGGCAACTGCATTCCATGTTTAGCGCAGAATGCTGAATGGATTATTTTGGGTTCTGCCCACAGTCTTGTGGTATTTATGTATCTTGTCTTCCAAGCTGGATTCTTTCCTTTCAAAGGAAAACGGGTATTGCTCCCTTTTTTTTGTATTGGTGTTTGAAGGAACAGGTGTTCCCATGTTGCACCATCTGCTGCTTCATGAGTTATTTTCTGCAACATAGTAATTATCTAGACTTGAAATGGAGAATAATTGTGTAGCTATATAAGAGATTTCAGTAGTCAGATGCATCCCCTTGCCTCACTCAGAATGTACCACTCTTCCTTAACTGGCTGTACTGAGCCAGCTGTGGCTTGCTCTGTGTTGGTTTTTAGCTGCTTCCTCAGTTGAAACTTTAAAGGAAGAAACATTCTAAAGAAACTAAATACCTCTCTGCATTCAGATTTCYTGGCTAAAGTATTGAATATTTCTAGCTTTGCTTTAGTCTGCAAAACACTCTGAATTATTTTGATCTGATCTGTTCTAGACTTTGTATTTATGTTGCTTCCAATTTATTTACAACKTTTTTTTTCTTCAGCTTTCTTAATAATTGAATGACTTCTGTAAGTGGCACGCCATAAACTATGTCAGGCAGACATTCTTATCTAATCTAATGTTTCTGTTTACTGGCTGTAGGACAGACAAAGTTTGCTGGGAATGTTTTCATGTGATGCCCTCCCTGCTGTGTATGTCTCAGCTGTTGAAGCCCAGCTCCCACATATCCTTTCTCCAAGTTTGGGAGAATACTGTGTGTGAGTGACTGTGTAATGAGGGAAAGGTGTAGCAGTATTCTTCAGCTTGTCTGCTTTGGATATATCCACAAGGTTTTGTCATTATGCAGTATTCTTTGGTGCATGAGATACAAAAACAAGATCTTTTTTTAGGGCAGAAGAGTAAGRTATTTCCATCCATATTCCTTCTGAAGAGTACAAGAAGTATACAGCAGATTATTTGAAGTCTGTTTCCTGGTGTGATCATCKCCTTGCCTTAATCCTTTCTCTGCTGCCTCAGCTGGCTTCAAAACATAAACTCTATGCCCTTTCTTCTGCAGTTTTTCTTTGACTAATCTTCAGAACTGGATTTAAAAAAATTAGGGTGCCCACGTAAGACAGACTGCTTCCTGAGGTGGCTTCTCCTACAGGCACCATCCCACAGCTTGAGCAGTGAAGTGCTGCACATCATTTTGTCCTCAGTGACAATTGCCCCAGAATAATAATTGCCGTATTTCTGTGTGTTCAGGGGAGCCATGRTATCTGTTGCCAACAGACTGTCTGAGGGGATAGGGCAGGAAATGTCAGGTCAGCTCTGTTCAGCATCTTCCTGAAGGAAAAATTAGTTATTTGTTTTGTTTATTGCTCTTAGCCTCTGCATACTGGAGACTAAAAGACTGTCCGGAAGAGAATTTTTTGCAGTTTCACATCCAGGAGAAGGAAGGAATTCTTGTTCTTTAATTTAAAATACTTTCAGTACACCTGCAAGATGTATTGGACCACAGGTTTTTTTGTTTGGTTGGTTTGGTTTGGTTGGGTTTTTTTTTGTTTGKTTGTTTTTTGCTGTACGTTTTAGTCTTTGGTTCAGCAACAATAAACAGGTATGGCCTTGGTTTCATGTTAAGACTTGAGGGGAGGAAAGGGAGTATTAGTTCATTTTCCCACTATTTTACCAAGGCATCCAAAGCAGCAGTTCTCCAGTAAGCCAAAATAATGGAATAGTCATGAATGGAGGTGAGTGTTTGTGAATTATAGACTGCTGGCTGTCTATTAGCCAAAGAGAAATCTAAAAAAWTTAACTATGGTAAAAGATTGACCATTGCATCCTCCAAGGCAGTGGTGTAACTCAGGAACCCTATAGTCTAAAAATATTGAAATTATTATAATGCCAYTTTTAGTTAGGATCAGAAGAGACTGAACAATATCAAAACACCTAATACAAAGCTAAGTGGGTAGATAGCACAAATGCCTGTGACTTTTATTTTTAACTAATTAAGAGTAATGTACATTAGATGGAATTTTTAAAGTGTCTTTTACAAGATAGCATAGAATACAATAATTTATATTCTTTTAGGAAAGTTTCCTGTCATTGGTGACATCTCAGGTTAAATTTAGTAAAAAATGCAAATTAGTCTGCATAAGGGTATATAAAAAATTTTGTGTCTTTTGTAAAGCAGTGATATACCATTATACCAAATACCATTGCAGCTTTAGGAGTCTTGTTGCTATAGTCAATGAATAGAAGATTTAGGTATGGGAATGACACAGATGAGAGTAAAACTTTAATGTGAAAACACACTGAAAGCTTTAAAATTCCTTTATGTAGGGACAGAAGGTGAAAAATGTGTAAAAAAAATATATGAAAAAGTGGCTAGTGATAAGTTATAGAAATGCTGGGGGAAAATGCATTTCTTGTGGTTTGGRTTTTAGTTCTGTTTTTTCTGTTTTATTTTTTTTTCTGAAACTCTTTAGTAGATAAATGTTCTTTGCCACTTCAGTCCAGTGTCCTGTCTCTGGTTCTCTGATCTGCTTCAGTTTGGCTCCATTCAGCCTTTGTTTGTAATTCGGGAACCAGAGAAAATTCTGTGAAATTCAAGTGACTAATTCAGATTTGAWTAAATTATTTGTAAAATACAATCTATGGCACATTTTGTATGTTGCAAGTGTAAGGTTTTTTTAGTAGAAGTTAAAGCCTTTAGGAGACCTCTAAATAGTAAGAAATACTATTCTTGCTAAGAAAAATTGAAAAGATTGAAGTCGCATATCTTGGTATTTTGCAGCGTGTGAGCGAAGATAATCTGCTTTTTGTTGTTATGTTGCTGCAGTATATTACTTGTAACAACTGTAACTATCTGGTTTCATAGATTTTATGTTTTTGAGATGTATTCCTTTCTTCCTGTAGGGAAGTGTTTACCCCACCCTGTTCCATTTAGTTTGTTCTTAGTTCTGAGAAGTGCCTGAGAGTCTCATACAGTCCCCTGGTGCTGATTTGGTCAATGTGTGATTTTTTTAGCAAGCTGCTCTGCTGTCATGTCTTGCTGTGTGCTGGAAATGCTGTGACAGTTGTGTTTGCTCTGTGTAAATGCAGTAGTTGGAGCATCTGAACCTTGAGCAGGAGCATGGAATAAGATTCTCTTGGGGTCTGTGTGGCAGCAGTGGGTCCCTGCTGGAAGCAAGGCTGCCACCTGCGATGGTGCACGTGTGATCGCTGAGGCTTCTCCAGCTGATGGGAGGGAGGCACATGGTGTACCTTACAGAGTTAGGTACAATGATTTTCCTGAAAAAATCTCTCTCTCTTAATATATATATATATATATATATATATATATATATATATACACATATATATGCAGTCAGTTAGCAGCTAATTGCAATTTTTCAGCTCATTAAAGTGGAAATAATATAGCATTATTATTATATGCAGTGTTTCATCAGACTTCAACATCAAACTAAAATTCTATGATTTTAAAATGGTAATTTATAAAAGTTTGTGCTAGGARTCTTTCAAGCATCAGATCTTGGTTTATATGTCCTTTTGCTAAAACAGTGCTTTGMGCATTCTGTAAATAATTAAGACAACTAGGTGTGTTAACCTTCATAAGGTCATAGTTGGACTGCATTGGACATCCATTCTGATATATTGTTTAATCTTAAACAATATAGTTAAAAGAGATTGCATTTGTTTAAAGGGATTTTAATTTAAGAAATCTATTTCACTGGCAGTTAGCCCTAATGCTTCAGCTGGATGGTGTTCATTGGTGTTGCACATCATCGACATCAGTCATAAAGGAAAAATGTTTTATCATTGTTGAAATGACAGCAAATGAGAAGCTACAAAAAAAGTAGCTGCCTGGAATTTCGGTGGATGTGCAAAGATTTATTATTTTTGGCATGAGTTGTAGTTTTTTTTTTCTTTCCTGGTTAGTCCAACTTCAGAGGACATGCCACTGCCCATATGACTCGGGTATCTGGATGTGGATTGCCTGCAATGTAAGAAATTTGGCTTCATGTTCTCTTGACTTAACCCTTGGACCAGTTATGTTTTGGTCAGGAGCAGGGGGGGAAGATACTCTGCTTTAGTATTTTGTCTAATGTTATGCTCGACTTGCCGAGTTTAGCGGTGAGCAGGGCTGCTGAATTGCAAGGCTGAGGGCTGGAGCCAGATCAAAGCCCCAAGGCAGACAAAAGGGAGGCTCTGACCGCTTGGTTGCAAAGGAAAGGTCTGTGTGGGTTTAGCTTCCACAGTTCGGAATGAAAATAAGTCCATTACTATGGAAGTGTTTGAAGTTGCTTAAATAAAGCTTAAGTTCTGGAACACGTGTGAATTGTGGAAGTATTTTTTAAGAGTTTACTAGTGTAACTCTCAGAGTCTGCAAGTGCCATTAGAGAATTAGCTTGGAAAGCTGGCAGCTGGTTCTGCTCATTCCTGTGGGGCACTGGTGTTGTACCAGTCTGTACACAGATGATGTTCATTGATTCTGTTAACCTACTTATTCATTTGTGTTTTCTTTTTTCATTTGTATCTAAAAGACTGTGATCAGGAGTTCAGGCTTTTCTGATGCAAAATAGAAGTCCATTAGAAGATTTCTTTGAGTTATATTCCTTTGTCACTAGTAAACCTTCAAGAATATTTTCTTTGAAAAATTACCTTCTTAAAAAAAAAATGGTTTTGCTAAATAGCTGTTGATTAGATGTGAAACAGCAGGGACTAATGTGAAGCCTTTGTTTAATAGATTGGCATTTRTGGTCTGTTATCAGGGCTCTTTCACTCTGACAGTCTGTTAACTATGCCAGAGCCACCAGTTAGTTCCCGAGGTTTTCCACTTAACCTTTCTCACTTACATGCTTCTTAATTCGAGGCAGTTCCTATGTAACCAAATCTCTCTACTGTTTCGCTGTAAAGGAACCCTTAAATTTTTCAGCATGGAGAATTAAGAATTAATAAGTTTGATTATCCATTGAGGACATGGAAACCTTTGCTTTCTAGTGGCACCAGTTTGTTACAGGGATTGATACTGGCCGTGTCAGTCCATAGCAGGCCTCTGCTTTACAGAAATAGATCCAGACTTCTGGCCATCTTCCAGGTCATTGTTTGCTGCAGTTGTCAGTTTGGGTTTTGGTAAGGGAAAGGGAAAGTGACTTAAAAGCCAGTAAGTTTTGGAATAAGACAGGATAATGTTTTCATTTTACCAAGTGCTCTGGCAATTTTATGTATAAACATAGTATTACATTCTAAAACTCTTAAAAATCATACTTAAAATTAATCACAACTTAATCTGTAATGATAGACTATTTTCTTAAATTTCTGCAATGCAGTGTGAACTGATGAAAGTTAATTTAATTTAATTTCACACCATACTGTGTGAAATTAAAATATTCTAAAGCAAGTGAGATAGTACTTCTCTGCACAAGCCGGAACTTTAAAGGTGTAAAMAATTAAAGTACTGAACTTAAAACACACCCTGCCAAAACAGATCTTGGCTTTTCATTTTAACAAGAAAAAGCACCCTTGAACACAGAGCTAGTATGGAGATCAGATTTGTACCAGTTTTTAAATTACACAAAATGATTAAGGAAAACACAGCAAAGATCCATGTTTCTTGCTGTTGTAAAGCATGAAGAAAACTTCACTTTCTTGACAAACAGCTTTCATAAAATCCTGAACATCTGTATTTTAGTGTACTGAAACTGTGCTTTGTACAGTAGAAACTTTAGTTTTTACATCCCTTTGGAATACAGTAGTATCCCATTTTTCCCTTTCACATCCTGAGGAACTTTTCCAACTACTTCCTATGGTGCCAGGATCTATTTCTGAGTCCTTCCCTCCTCCCAGTGTGGACATAAAAGCAAGAACAYGAGTACATTAGTTGGTGTTAGTTACATGATCTGTAGTAGAAGAATATAAAGTTCTTTTGTTTAAAATTWAAAAATTGGAATGCACTGGAAGTTATAGAGGAATTCCTGTTTCTGTTTAATCCCATTTCACATTAAAAAAGGCTATGTCTCTCTTCTTAGAAAGACAGAAAATACTTAAGTAGCCAAAGCAGAGGAGCAACTTTCTGCAGCTCAAGGCTGTATGAAAAGGATATGCTGCTTGTATAGGAAATTACTTTTACCTCTATGCAACATGCATGATACTTTGAAAGGGCATAGAGAAGAGATAGCAAGCTGGTGTTGGAGAAAATAGTTATGACATGAGAACTGAGGAGCTGTTACTTTAGCTGATGACAAGGATAGAGGTGAACTGAATATTTTAGAGACATTAGGAAGAAACCCAAATCCTTAATTAAGGAAGAAAGCTATAACAGCAGCATATAATTGGAAGCTTTAATGCTACAGTAATCAAGGAGAACCATATTCTCTCCATGCATTAGTTGTGTGGATTGTGTTCAGTATAGAGGTAGCTGTGAAGTGGAATGATGTGTGCAGGTGGCCAGATCAASCCCTCCTAAGGTCTATATTACTATCTCCATGCTGTATCTGCTATTTTTCACCCTTCTCCTTCTTGCCTTAATTCATGTCAAGGTATTAATAATGAATTTCAAACTTCTTGACAAATGCAAGGTTCCAAATTTCTACATCAGCAGCTTACTGAATCGCTATAGGTATCCTTTGATGGTGTGAGCAGATGTTCTCTTTTACTGTAGGTGGCAAGCCTGTCAGACAAACAACTGTTTTCCCYCCCTTAGGAGGAAAGCTGGTTTTCAGAATTAAGAAAAAGTGTTAGTGGGTTTTTTAAAAAGTATTATTTTCACATAATAAAAGAATAAAATTMCCATTAAATAAAATGTTATATATTCTTCCTTCTGAAGCAATAGTATTTATTGCAGAATACAGTTGTTGTTAACTGATTTCAATTTTAAAAACTTACTTTTGCTTTTGCTATCAAGTGTGATCTTAGAAAGCAGAGTGAAATGCATTTGCCATGAAATTGCAAAGTCAAGGAAATTTTTACTYTCCTCCTACTCTTGCAAGCTGTAACTGTATTTTGCAGGTATGCTTTTAATGTTAATTGGGTGTTAGTCGTTATACAGGTCTACCACTGCTCCTTCAAGCATTTTTAGGTGATTTTTATTGACACATTATTCTTAAATAAATACAAAACAAACAAACGAGAAATTACAAAAAGGACAAACTTCTGAAATTCCACCTCACCCTCCACCCAAAGGCAGAATGTCTTACCACAGTACCAGTTGTACATATGCAATTATGTACAAAGTGACAGTCACTGTTCAGCTGGTTATGTAGACAAGCATTCAGTTTGTTGCCTGAAGAATTTAGGAATAGTGTCTCCAAAAATTACTGACTGCTGTATTAAGATTGAGTGTTTAAAAGAATACATTTGGTTTAGGCATTCGGGTTTTTTTCTGTTGGTCAGCATTAAAGTTGACCCTTGTCTGAGGAAAGAATGAGGCCTATTTCAGGAAATGAAACATTTAACATGCCTGCAAAAATGCAGCATTCCTGTGTTTTGATTGGAAGAGACCCTATTTAACTGCTTCCTATCCCTTTAGTATTTGGAACTAGTATTTTCTGCACCTTTGCATTGAGTGGACCATTCCACTGCTTTCCACATGCAATTTCTATACAGTCCTRTAAACATATGGACTACAAGATATCATGTCAGCCTTCTTTCTCCTGAAAGTATCGATCCTTGTTTTCTTTTTTCTTTAATCCTTCCATCTCAAACTCTTGATTTTTCTTCCAGTATTTTTTTGTCTCTAGCCTAGGGCTTTCTTAGTGCTCTGCCCATGAGTGGAAGTGGTTGTAATGGTTGTGCTTATGCTCTAGCCATAGCTCCATTTCGTGTGCCTTTCCTTGATCAACTGAAAATCATCATTCAGCTTGTTCGACGTGGAATTGGTTTTTGTTGTCCTTTAATATTTGCATCTCTCAACTGTAGCAGTTCAGCTGCTGATCTGTAGGTGATGTGGCAGTTTCTGCTAACCCGGGGGTTTGGTAAGCCTGTAGATGGTCAGGCACATGCTTGTTGCTCTTCACAGTTTCTTCCAGMTGAGCTGCCTTGCTTAAGAGTTGATCTTGGCTGCTGATATAGCACTATCTGCTCCAAGAGCACCCTGGCTCTGCTACACTCATTATGCAAGATGTTGGCAGAATGCTGTGATACAGCAAAAATTTAATCTGTGTTGGAAACTTYTACAGCAAAATTTGTGTCAAAATTGAGTTTATAGTCCTCTAGAGCTATATAAGAAAACATAACTGAAAATACACCATGCTTTTGACCATTCTTTCAGTTCATTGTTCCTGACTATACTTTACCATTTGTATATCCAGTCATGTGAGATGATAAAGATTGATGTAATTCTAAAAAGAGTTAAAAACTCTGCAGTCCAATACAGAATTAGAAGGAGCTTTTTAGAAGATATATATACAGGGAAAAGAGGGAGTTTCAGTGTATACAGCTGGTGAAAGGGTATAAAGGTTTTTGTTTGCCTCACCTTTCTTCATGTTTTGCTTTTGTTTGTTTCACATCAGTATTCTGAAAGAGGAGAGTTTTGCCATTTAAAATGCTGTCTTCCTGTTCCTCTTGTTACCATGGTATTGTTTTGTCCACCTAGTTTCTCAAGGCTTAAGTAGTTGAATAACAGGAGAGGGAGTGTCTAGACAGTGTGTACTAAGGCTTGATTGCTTAAAATTATCAGTTTAAAATTAATCTAGATAAATCACCGTGTATTTCTTTATTGGGAATTTGCAGAAAGTCATCTAGAGATTTGTGGGAAGAGAGTCTGGAAACCTTCCTGGGGTACACAAGGAAGCACATTCCCCTATACTTGCTTCTGCCTCAGGGTATCCTTGAGATCCTATCTTCTGATTTCCCTAGACCACACAATCAAAGGAGTGTGAGGGACTGAGCCAGAMTAGAAAGTAAAGTACATCTTGGAACTTGGAGGGAATAAGGATGCAACAGTGGGAATCCAGTGCTGTTGTTTGCATCCTCCCGGCTTATCTCCAGAGCAGATGTGTTCCTCACTTAACATCCTTCTTCCACTTTCTGCAGTAAGCTTCGTTGTGCTTAGTAATTACAGYTGGAGATTTTGATGGTCTTTCTGTTGCGGAGTTTGGGCAATGTCACTAGCTTTATTTCCATTAGATTAACAACTGAAACCAGATTCATCTGTACTGTGCTAGTCCTGATGGAATTAGGGTTCCTGACTGGCATTTGTTGGCATTACTATCATGCAAACAGTGGGTGTGCAAGAAGATGCTGCTTCCTGTTTTAAAATTTTTTCAGCACTTACAGCATGCCAGACTGAATTTCATTAGCCTCMGTGTAAAGAATGAAAACTTCAGTAGTTTCTTTAAGTATTTAGTTATTTATTTTAAAAAACGAATAATTTTTCTTCTAAATATCTTCAGTTCTTCCTACTATAATGGTATGTTGTGGTTGACTGAATATTTGAAASAAATATAGACAATGTTCTGTTCTGTTTTTCAGAGAATGCAGAATCAATTGATCTCAAACAGTTTTTTGACCTACATTTTTCACATATATATTATGTGTTCTTCGAAAACTTTGTGACTATTGAAGTGGGCCTTAAACAAAAAGGTGAGTATTTTAGATAGAACTCTTTTTGTCTTGATGCTTGTGTCTTTGTTATAAAAATAAAGCAGAGTGCTATAAACAAAGATCTGTGTAGTGACAAATGACAACATTAGCTGTGCAGAAATATGTCTAAGAACTATSTTTGCAAATAAAGGCAGAGCAATGAGATGTGCATGCAGTGGAGGTGAGCAAAAGTGTTTATTCTCTAATGACTCTGCCCTTTTGCAAAGTGAGGATTCTGAAGGTGTTACACCTTGTGTTCCGCCGAAATATTATTTAAAAAGATTAAGTTACTGTGTAACTTAATCTCTCACAGTTGTAGATGCCATAATAGGAAGTTATGCAAATTGTAGCTGTTATAAACTGTATTTGTGGAGTATAATTTTTATTTCCAGAAGCAGGGCAAAGTTATGGTTGTATAAATGCAGGTTTTCATTTTACACATTTAAGGATCTTTGTTTTTATAATGAAAGTGCATCCTCTATTTATATTTAACTAGTTTAACAATTTTTTTTGCAACTAGGTCACAAGTCTCAGAGAGAAGAATTAGATTCTATTCTTTTTATTTTTGAGGTAAGCTATTTTGAATATTTTTTTTCTTTCAGTCCTATTAGTCTAAAGTAGTCTCTAAATACACTTTGCATTTAAYTGTATTCCTTTTTGCACAGAACTGAATTTATGTGCTTTGTGTGAAAAATAAAAATTTGACTTGAAGTTCTGTAAGAAGATGCCTAAACTGGCAAAAGATTTCTGTGTCTCTAGATTGTTGATTACTCTTTGGTGGTGGTATTTCCCCATTATGTGTTATGCACATTGAAATTCATAGAAAAATAATCTCTGTTCAGTTATGACATTTTTGACCTTTTGATTGCAAGTTTTCTCTGATTTTTCTCATAATAGATTGCTACTGCAAAATTCTTTTTATAGATCCTTTTAAAAAAGGATTGCTTATTTTAAAAACTATTCCTTATTTGAAAATTGCATTTTACAATATTCTTTCCAAAAGCATATCTTAACTTAATTAAGATTAATTAGACACTAATGAAATAATTTAATAAAATCAGAACATTTCTAAGCAGACACTTGTCCTGGTTTAGGGCAAATCTGGGAGGAGACCTCCCAAAATGGGGGGGGTCTCGCTCTGGGAAGCAAGCTGGGACTGCCCCTTCCCCCTACTGGTTCGGGAAACAACTTCCTTAGAGATGAGTGGAAAAAACTATTTATTTAACAAAAAAGAAAGGTGCTTACAAACCTAGAAATTAATAATATGAAACAATAAAACCTGGNGTCCCCTGAAGTGTGTTATGAGTGCAAAATCAATGGCTACTCCAAAAAAGACAGCAGGAAGAAGAGAAGTGCTAACACTGTATGTACCAGGATACATAAGCACTGTGATGTTTTTTGAGGTTTTTTCAGAGATATGACACCAGTAGTAAATGGAGGGCATCTTCAAACAGGCCACATTCAAGGGTGGGAATTTCTGTCCTGGTTTAGGGCAAATCTGGGAGGAGACCTCCCAGAATAGGGGGGTCTCGCTCTGGGAAGCAAGCTGGGACTGCCCCTTCCCCCTACTGGTTCGGGAAACAACTTTCTTAGAGATGAGTGGAAAAAACTATTTATTTAACAAAAAGAAAGGTGCTTACAAACCTAGAAATTAATAATATGAAACAATAAAACCTGGCAAAATTGAGAGAGAGTCCTTGCCGTGGGAGCCTGGTTCGCTCCGCCTCAGTTCTTTTCCAGTGCTGGCAGATGCCCGGCCTGGGCCCGGCCCGGTGCCCACCGGTGCTCTCTCAGTCTGGTAGATCTCTCAGTCCAAGAACAGATTTAAACAGTCCCAAGAAAAAGGAAAAAAAAACAGTCCAGAGAACTTCTCTGCCCTAGCTAGCTAAAACTAACTAAAAAAAAGAAGATCTCTCACACGCCGGCCGTCCGCTTCAGACAAAACCCTCCAGGAGGAGAAAAAATGTGGAGGAGTGAGCTGCTTCTCTCAAAACAAACTCCGAGCTTCTGTTTTCACCCCCTTCGCTCTAGGAACCAGTCTTAAAGCTACAGAACACAATATCTAACACAGACAGGACAGACGATTTGGGGATAGAAGCATCATACAGTCACCCTAGGACAACACTACAGTTGAAAAATAGCTTGGAATGTCAAGTTTTCATCTTTCCTTTTTGACAGAGGCTTCTAATTATAGAACAAGGATTGTGTTTCTTAAAAATATGTAGGATTGATGTTTATCACATGGTTGAATACAAATTCAATTAGTATTTATTTATTAGTGAGGTACGCTGGTGAATGTGAAAGAGAGCTAGTTAATTTGTTCACTAGTTCTGCATAAAGGATTATTAGGTGATCTGTGCTTTGGAAGCAGTTGCACAGTGTGCTGCAGGGCCACAGCCAGGAAAAATCAGGTTATTTACAAGTTGCAAATGCCTCTAGTGTAAATGTTGCAATCTATCTTACATGATAGATTTTGAATTACTAACTGTGCTCTGTTTCTTGTTTCTGGAGATGATCATTCTATTTGAGGTCTTGTCTTCACTGTTTTGCTGTGGCTCATTACCCCTTGGTTGATAAGGCTGAAGCAAATGTTCTACAGAGGCAAGTTGACAGCTGAACATTGTAGCTGCAGCCATTAGAAAGGTGGAATAACTTAYTGCAATCTGTTGTGAACCAGAGCAACTGAGACAAGACACTCATCCCATTCCATTCCCTGTGCTGTTAGCAGCAGTGTCTGTCAGAGAGATGGTGGAGCCAGGTGACCTGCAGTAATATCTGAAGTCTCCAGTGCAGGACTTAAAGACAGTCTGTCAGAGCCTTTGGGCTTCTTAGCTTTAGGAATGGGGTCATCTTGAAGGGACAATAGTGCTTTCAAGGAAAGGATTGTGGGAATTTTCTGAGTTGATGCTTCAGCTTCTGATCTGTGGCCTTTGTGAAAGGCCTATTTGGTCTTTCAAGGGTGATATCGGCAACATTCATCCTTGGGTTCTGTTTTTTTAATAGAAAATTTTACAACTCCTTCCTGAAAGGATTCATCAGAGGTGGCAATTTCATAGTATTGGTAAGTTGGTTTTCTTTCCCTCTCCCTTTCCCTGTYTCTTTCATTTTACTTTTTATGAGTAGCTACCAATTAGTGGCTACTATGCCACTCATTTCCTTAAACTTTAGATGCCTTAACAGAGGTTATGGTTTGGAGAATTTTGCAAGCTAGGTGAAGGAAAATAAAAAAGAAGATGAAAGAAGCAGGCAAAAAAACCCACCAATGTAATGAATACTCTTCTATGTATATTTAAATCTGGRAATGTAGAAATAGAAGAGTGGCTGAGAAATAACAAGGACAGGTGAAAAGTTTGAAGCTTTAATTATTATTTTTTCCTTATTTTCTTTCTCTTAGTAATACATTTCAAAATGACATGAGGTACTTGTAAATAGGGAATGCTGATTGTATGCATTGTGATGACTTGAGAATTATTTACTTTTAATGTACAYATCTCAAAAGTCCTTGGGGAAAGATACTCTATGAGGAGGCTATGAAAGGTGACATTTGATTTTTTTCCCTTCTGGCATTGAGTCAGTTGCTTGAAGGTATCAAGGTCACCAAGATTAAACTGGAGATTGCCAAGGACTTGTTTAAAAGTGGCTATCAAGTCTGACCGAGAACTCTGACATTTTACTTAATACAGGAAGAGCAAAAGCAAAGCAATTTCTTTTTCTTTTTTTTTTAGGGTTGATTTTAAAGAAGCTTCTTCACACTGGAAATTCATTAAAGGTATTGCATGCATTTTTGTCTACAATGCTTAAAAACACAAATAAGAACATAAGGGCATTTTTTACAGTAAAAACCAAGGCATGAGAACCAGATCACRACTTTTTATGTGTGTCATGAAGGAGTGACTCCAAATCATCAGGTTTATCTCAGTAAAACTAGTCACAGTAGTAATGTGTTCATATAGTGTAGCCAGTGGTTTAAAGAATTTGCATTAACAGAGTAGTAAGCATTAACTGTTCAATGTTAGGGCAAGGAAGCTGGTTTTGGAGCTCAGGCTACCTTGGAAGTGGAAGATTATCTGTGCCAGGGAGATCTGCTGATGGGTAGAGTAATTTCAATGGCTGGGACAAAACTGCTGCACCACTCCTCTGTAAACCACCTGCAGGCTTCTCTGGTACTGCAGTTCTCCACTGTGAGAGATAGGAAGGGACTGCTCTAGGACTCTGTTACCTTTTTTGAAGGAGAAATGGAAGAAGGTTGAATTGGTCCTTCTGATACAGAAAGCTCRCTTACTCTGTTGTTATAATTAATGAACATATTTAGAAATTTTATGTTGGTTTTTGTATTTTCTGAAAAATACATCTGGCATCTTGCAGTGCTGTAGTGAAGCAAGTGATTAGACATGTTGGTTTTCTTCCTCTTCTTTCAGAGAAACCCCTGTGAGAAATTTTTTGAGGCGAACAGCCGTGAAGGTGCAAGGCTTGCCCTTGCATTTCATCAGGAGCAGCAGATGTGTTAGTTTGGCTCTGCTGATTGCTAGGGATCATACTGTCTGTCCTAATTTTTTTTCAATCACTCCCTTTCTCTTTCTCCCTCCGGGACAAATGGAAATGTTTTCATTTGTTCTGGCACAAGATAACTTATTCCATGTTTTTTTCCYTTTAAGATACGTCGAGAGGGTGTGCGTCTCTTTCTTTTGTGGCTGCAAGCACTTCAAAATAACTGTAGTAAAGAACAATTATGGATGTTTTCTTGCTTGATTCCTGGATTTTCATCACCACAGTCTGAATATGGCCCCCGAACATTAGATAATCTCATTAACCCTCCCCTTAATGTCCAAGAAAGTAAGTAATTTGGTAATACTACTCAATTCTCAACATAATTCAAATCTTGTCACAGACAAGGCAAGTGGAAGTAACTGACACACATACATCCCCATGGAGATAATGGGGCTGTGATGAGTTCCTTTGCAGTTTGTCAGGTTTTCTTTCTGTGGCAATTTGTCTTTTTTGTTGTTTTGCAGAATGAGTTGTTTTTTGTGGTTGTTGGGGTTTTTTCCCCTCAAGTAGGTTATTGTAGTTTAAGGCATAGTGGTGAAAATAAACTGATCAATTGTGTGTAATTCTTAAGAATTGCAAGAGGATCCTGCATCTACTGCAGACTTGCACAAGTGAAATCTGCTTGTGTGGAACACTTGCACTGGCTTTGTTCATACTCCAGGGAGCAGGCTGTGCAAAGCTGTTTCTGATGAGAAACCAGAGTGAGTTTCTCAAGAAAATGAGAGAGAATGAATGGTTGTTAGGCTGGTGTGTAACCACAAATGTGTCTGGGTATGACCAGGCCATTAAAGCTGTGGTATTCTTGCAACTTGTAATCTTTGAAAAGAATCAAACCTTATAAATTGCAAAACTTGGGATCTTAAAGGTTTGCATGAGTGGAAAAGCTTCAGCATTCTGAGATGAGGTTTTAATACTTTCTGCGTGTTTTTTGTGTTTTGTTTTGTATTTTGGGTTTGTTGTTTTTTTTAATAATAAWGTCTTTATCTTGGCCCTAATCAATAGATGAGCATGATTTTTCTCTTGAGATGATTCTTAGGACAGCTTTTCCTTTGTACACTCTAGTATTAAGTGCYTCCTGACTCAATTTATTCTTGATACTGGGATTTAAAGATGATTTGTTAATGATTTGCAATTGGATGGGGTCTTAGAATGTAAGTGCAGACTGTGCATTCACATAAATTTGAACACTTTTTCCCTGGAATGTTTTCCTTTGTTTTCTTTCCATCTTCTCTTAGTATTTGAGTAGGGTTTTGTGGTTTTTGGTTTTGGTTTTTTTTTTTTTTTTGTTTTGTTTTGGTTTGGTTTTTTTTGAGTATTTTATTGCTTGTAGATGAAAGCAGTGTCTCCGTGACTAATAATTAAATAATTAAATAATTAAATTTGCAGCAGACAAATGTCATGGCAGGATAGCTCTGCAAGTAAAATTTTGCTACCTACTTAAGCCCTTTTTTGGAGTTATCTTGTGAAATTCAGAGTGCAAAGATTGTCATGTGAACATCTAACTACAGGAGAAAAAGGAGAAAAAAACTAACAGGAGAAAAATTGACTCTGAACTAGTTTCACTGTTGAGGCAAAGAAGGATACAGATAATAAAACTTAAGGGAAATGTAACTGGTCCACTGCTAAATAGGAAAACGGTGAAAGATATAAATAAAAAAATAGCATTTTTGTACGATAAGTAGTGTTACAGTATTGTTTGCAAAAATTCCAGAAGAGATTTAAACAAATTTGGGTTTGGCAGGTAGATTCCAGAAGTGCATAGACAAAACCTACTTATTGTCTGCTGTGCTTTTTATATGGGTAAGAAATTAGTTTGTGGTGGTTTATAAATTAAAATTTCCTGATTTTTATTAATCTAAGGGTSGACTGTTTTACCTGTAACTGTCTCTGCTTGCTGCAGTGCATTTCTACTTTTGTWACTTTGTAGGTGTTTACACAGGAGAAGAAATGATCTAAATGTTAATGTATTTCTATTTTTCTTTAAACAGCTCAAGTGACTATAGAAGAAATCACTCCACTTGTTCCTCCACAATCAGGAGATAAAGGACAAGAAGATTTAACAAGCTATTTTTTAGAAGCACTTTTGAAATACATGGTAATTCAGGTATGTTCTATAGTTTCGAAGCAAACAAGTATGAAACAATTAACACCTCTTTGTMCCTTACAATAAGTTTTTTACTTGTACCACTGCAAATGCATATAAAAATGTTTTAAAGAATCGCTCCTTGCCGCTCCCTTTTTTGTAAAAAGCAAATTCTTTTAGAAAAATGTTCCCTTGTCTTTTGTGTGAAGACTCCTAGATCTGTTACCACAAGATCTTCCATCAAATTGTGGCATGGAGACAAAACAAAACTTTCAGTCACTTCTAGCAATGATGATTTCAGCTCCCTTCTCATTTTCATCTCCCCTTCCCTGTCCTGTTGTCTTCAACCAGTGGATTGACTGTGTGCAGAAAATGAAGAGTTTAATGAGTATTTAGTCCATGGTGTGCAACTTGGACTAAAGTTGCACACCATGGACTAAATACTCATTAAACTCTTCATTTTAGTCCATGGTGTGCAACTTGGACACACACAATGTTCTCCCCTTTGAAGTTTGACAATTCTGTGATCTCAGCCAGTATGGGGCATAACAACAGCTTCTGTCAAAAACTGTGGCTCAGCTGTTACATGTTATATAATTGATTTGCTGGCTAATTAGCACATGCTGCTTCTGAGCCTACTGTGCTGTCATGTGCTGCATGACATGGTAGGTGTTGCTGGATACTGCCTTCTGGGTCAGATTTTCCCACAGAACCCAGTTGGGTACCTGTAAGTTTTTCTTCCCACTTATGCAGGTTTTTCTAGAGAAGATGGATGGTGTACAAATACCATTTATGTTAAACGTTTCATAGTTTCCCTTTATYCATCTTTCTCTGTGAGCTTGCCATGCTGGAATAATTTCCAGCCTCATTTTATTGCTTCCAGCATCTCCCACTTCAAATAGTGGGATCACATACTTGTGATCTGTAGGATAAGCTTTATGCTGGCTATTTACTTTGAAGAAAAATAGCCCTTATATTTTTGAAGACAACTGCCTTTTCTGTAATAAATTGGTAGTGTTATATTTACATTCAGATAGGTAGTTGAGACAGATGTCATACAGCTTGTTTGCTATGTGAGTGCTGAAGTTGTTCACTGAAGTCCCTTGAGAGGCCACTGATAATTGCAAGTTTCTTTGATACTAAGTTCTATTAAAGGACGAAATTGTCACTAAATTATATTTATCAGCTAACCTGTTGAGTTGTATTGGGGAGTGAAATATATGCATATATATTCCACTCTATACACCCATTGCCCTGAAAATGGATCATAATAGAACTGTAGCCTTTGAGTAGGAAATGGAGAAGGGAAAGGAAAAGAAAAAAAGAGAGGGGTGTCTTCCTTTATATTATTTMTTATAGACTTGGCAAATTACCTAGCTCTGTAGGCAGATGGATTCCCAGGAGCAAACTGGAAACATCCCATGGAAACTGCATGTTGGTATTTCTTGAAGAGAAATTACCATGCTTGGTACCACTCACCATGCAGGAGAACATGTCATAACAAGGAATGCTTGACACTCATGATCCATGAAAGTACATTTGTACTTGTAATTCAGCTTCAAAGTTGTATCTTCTGCTGCTTGTGGTTGAAAATTTTGTTTGTTTCATGTTGCTAATTACACAAATGAGTCCAAGTACCTATTACAAATTTGACTATATGGACACTTGTTAGTCAAAATGTCTTAATATAAGTTGTCCAAGAAATATTTGGAATGGCATGGGTAATTGTTCTTTTTTTTATCAAACATTTTGAAATATAAAAACAATTTCATTGAAAACAGTTAATTTGGGCATACTCCCTGACTTGGCAGGGAGCATGACTTGCAAAAGCAAATGTATTTCTGTTGGTTTCTGTATTTTATGTGTTCAAGTTCATTTCGAAACAATATTTTGGAAGAGAACAGTCTTTGTTTAGCTGACATTTCCCAGATAGTTTCTGTTTCATCTTTCTAAGACTGTTTATTAAAATATATTTGATTTTATTTAAAATAAATAACTTATAAAGAGGACATTTCATCAGTTACCTGTTTCTTCTACTTGTAGATACTTACTTTGTCCAAATTCTTGTTTTAAGGTTAAGAGTTTAGAATGGAAGAACAAGGAAAACCAGGAAAAGGGATTTTCATTTTTATTCTCAAATTTTAAGAAATACTACCTACCTTCTATTTTCCCCAACATCTGTAAGGAGACCAGCTTGTATAATCCYATACTTGGTAAGTGTTAACATAGCTGATAAAATCATTACATTTTATCTAATAGCAGTTATGATCTGGTTAGTGAGACATGCCTCTGCCCAAATTAAGGTGACAACAAGACCAAATGCTGGTTCAACAGTACATACTTTATTCTGTAACATTGACTGCATGGGTAAAGAAAAGAGGGAAAAGGAGAGAGGGATTGCAAGCAGAAGCTGGTCACCACTCAYGGATCCAGCAGTGTCTTGTTGGGCCTTCTTCACCCTGGGCTTGGTGGTAGGGTGTGGGTCCTGGTTTGTTCTTCTGTTAGTTCTTGTGCTGGGTCCTCAAGGGCTGCTGCTGACGCTCAGATCTTTTCATATTTATACATTTTTAGAAACAAAGKAATTACTTCTTATTGGCTACAAGTAATATAGTTATCTTATTAATTAGTATTCCATCTTCTATTGGTTAAATGCATCTTAGGCTAATTAGTCTGCGTGTTCAGTCTTTCTCTCCTTTTGACATGGTGAGTTTCTTAGGTTGCTGAGTCAATGGTTGCAGATCTCCCCCTGTGGAGTTACCTTCTACCCAGCTGGAACTGATTTCAGCAGAATTGCTGAGATGGTTTTAATAATTGCTTCCCTATCTTCTGCCAAATGTTCTTATTGCCCCTAAATTCTGCATTCTTTGTATCCACTATCAGTAATACTTCATTCTTCCTAAGCTTTGTTAACCTCCCCCTAGGTCCTCACACCTGGACAACAGAACTGCCTTWATACAGTCTAGGTTCCAAGTGTCCACAGGATGTATTTGGGGGAGCTTTGGTGGCCACAGATGCTGCCTGTCCCAAAACCTTGGCATGATACTTTTTTGACCAGTGATATGCATATAAGCAGGTGCTTCTTGTCATGCAATCTGTCACAGTGAGAGTGTGTTAAGTAGGATGTGCTAACCAGATCTTGCCTCTGTCAGGTCAGGAATTAGCACYTTCCTGTCACAAATTCCTCCCTTCTGTGGCTTTAACAATGTTTGAGATATGTAATTGTGCTCTCTAACTCTAACAAGACAGTCTAGCAAAGCAGCTTTTAGTTTGAGTCATGTTGCCCATGAAGGACATTCTCCAAAAGTACTTGTCATGAAAGAGCATGCTAAGATTCCTGTTTCTAGTTTTCMTTTTTTGGAAGCCCCTGACCCTTTCATTAGAGTCAATCTTGCTTTCTTAACCTGAATGAGGTAAATTAAATGTTCTTATAAAAGCTTTCTTTAATGTGACCTGTATTGTGGATCTCAGTTGTGCTCTGAAGCGAAAGTAGTGCTTCCAAAATAAAAGGTGTTAGTGTGCTGTACTTTGGGTGTGTTGGTTTTATCTGTACAGAATCACAGTGTTTGGATTATACAGTGCTTGCACACATTTCTGACCGGGCAAAGTTAGGTTTTTGTCCCAACTGCAATTTATCAAGAGCTTGCAGTAGGGAAAGGAAGCTAGGGTTTAGGACAGTCTTCAAAGCTCATGGTGTTAGAGTGTGTCTTTCCGTATACAGAGAGTGGAATGTTGGTGTTTTCTAAGCAAACCTGAGTTCTGTTCAGAGTTGTTAGCCCATTTTAAACCAGATTGTTGTTTTCAAATCTTGATTTTGTTCTCTCAGGTTTRCATGCACCCATGCACACGTTGGCTGTAGCCCAACAGAGTTCAAGACTCCTCTTTGCAAAGCAATACCTTGTACATAGGCTTTAAGTTATCATTTCGTCACTTGAGTCATACRGTCACATCACCATTTCTCTCATCTCTTGATACAACATCTCAGAAGGACYCTCCAGAGTAGTGGTCTCCAGACACAATTCAATGTTCTAAAACCAGGCTGCCAGGGAGGTTTGTTGAAAAGGTCTTAAATCAATGTACATTTATTTAGATTTGGGAGATGATTGTGTCAAAGCCATGTTCTCTTGGGAAGACAAACAGTGGGCTTTCTCATCTACAGGAGAAGAACCAGTATAAATACAGCCATAAGTAACAGTAGAATAAGAGTTATTGTGCAGATGCTGGAGAGGTTCAGTGATAAAATAGCTACAAGAGGGATAGTAAGCAACAAGTGCTGAGAAGGCAAACCTACTGTTGCTTGATGCTCCAGAACAARAAATATGGAAATGCTGTTTTTCTTTCTCTATGAAGATCTTGATTGAGTCTTCCATAGAAGCATTACTGTAGTCCTCTGTTTTTCTGTGAACTGTAAACAAAATCTTCCAAGGCCTTAGTAAAGAAGAGGACAATGGAAAACAAGAAGAGGTGTGCACAGATCCCCAGAATTTCTGTATGAGTGCCTTAAGCTGTGCACAGTGAGCAACTATTATGAGGATTTTTGGAGCAATACAGTGRTGAAAGCAACAGAAGCATTGGTAAGTTGAATAATTTCTTCTCTAGCATGCATCTTCCCAACCTATTTAAAAGTAATCCTGTGCTTGTTCTTAATTTATAACCTTGAAAGCAGGGTAAACTTGGGCACTGAGCCTGCTGCTAAGAACAGTTCTYATGCTGCTGGTGTAATGTTTAGTTTAGAAGAAGTCATGAGGTACAGATCAGAACAGTWGTTTTAGTAAGCAAGCATTGATACAGGGCTTTACTGGTGACAGTGTACTGGATTGAGATTTCTTTCCCTCTTCCCTGATAAATATGTTGCAAATATCAGCAACAAGCACCAAGCATTCCAGTTACAAGAAGGCTAACTTTTGTGGCTCCTTCAAATTCTGGCTTTAGTATTACAGACTTAGAAGAAGAATACAGCATTAGAAAAGCCCATGAGATTGTTTTTTGAGGTGGTTTGTTTTYATTTGGTTTGGTTTTGTTTAGAGYTTTTTGCTAGAGGTTTTGGTTTGGGATTTTTTTTGCCTTAGTGTTTATTTTGATGGTAAAGTCTTSGTTAAACATCTGTTGAGACTGAGTTAGAAGTTGCTTAGTAAAAGCTACAGATACAGCAGTAATATTCCAGGGACGTTGCTTCTTCCATCACAGTAACACACCTTTCTATGCCACTTCCAAGCCATTTGGATAGGCTCCTTCATTTACAGGGAGACACTAAAGTGAGCTGTCCTACAGCTGTCTTTAGCTCTTCATTCCTTGTTAACCCTTTATTGTATTAAAAATTAATCATGGTCAAAGCTTACAGGTGTCCACTGTGTGTTTGCTAGCCTGTTCACTTTCTATCCTGTGTATGTCTTCCACCACCTTCAGCTTCCTGCCCTTTTTGTCATCAGCTCACATCAGGTTCCCAGAGGGGGAAGGACAGGGGGWGGAGAAAGCCCAAAACACAATAGAAAGACAGGGGGAAGGGAATATTTACTCTTGTGCTTTGAGTCCATCTAACAAGCTCTGTTTTTCTTTGGTTTTGTGTCTGTGTTCTCATCTGAAGCCCTGATACCTTCTTCCAAGATGGACAGAATTTGAAAATACAAGAAGCAGCTGAAAGGAGGATACATTTGAGAAGCAGCTGCAGCACGTAATGCAGTTGAAACAAATTACAGAAAAAGGATGTTCTGAGAGGTTATTGTGAAACAAGGAGACAGTGTGCTGCAAAAACATGCTTACTGCATGTTTAGTCCTTCTGAAAATACTGCCAGTATTGCAGCCTTTGTGCTCTGCTGAATGCTAGTAGATACCAGAGAGAACTGATTTTTGCATCTTTAAATGCTGTGCTACCAGGCATTTGCTTCCTTTTTCACAGATTGTACTGTTACACGTGCTTCTTTAAGATWCTTTAACTTTTAATTTTCTTACTAACCTGCTGCTTTCGACAGAATGAAAACAATGTCCTGTTTTATTATTTGTAAATAATAAAATAAATAWACCATTTGTAAACTTGTCACAGAGTATTCTGTGTATTTGTTACTTAGGGATGATGCACAAGAATCGTGGGGGTTTTCCTCTGAAAATAGTGCTTCCATTGAAAARTGTGGATGTAGTTTTGGAGTTTGTACAGGAAACATTCCTCAGTTTAGCAGCATCATGATGGGTTTATCACCACTTAAGTGGCTTTTGAAATGACACTGAGATAGATCAGTGTGGATACCTCAATGTGGATGCTGTAACTTATGTATTTGTAATAACAAGGAAATCTTTACAGCAGTCTGGCAGATACACTGGTTTCACTTCAGATGCCTTAAAAAGGCTGTCATAACATAATTGCTTATACAGTAGTTGTTTATTTCTCACTGCTGTCCAGATTTGTCCTTCTTGGATTCTAACGCCCTAAACTGCCAAAGTTACGCAGCATCCTTTAAAACAACTCTTGACTTTGCTTTAGGAAGATACAGTCAGAGAATAATTTTCTACTCTTCAGTGTGACTTTTCAAAATCTTGTTTGACTCTCACCATTAGTATCCTTGAACTGCTTTCTGTTTGGCCTGTAAAACCAYGGAACTTCTCTCTTGCTCATATTGCAGGTCTCAGAAGAGTTGAGGCAGTGCTGACTTMACTGTCTATTCAGTCTGTCACTCTCTGTATATGGATAGGACCATAGTTTTTCCATGCTTCCACCTTTTTATTAGTTGGGGYTTTTTTGTTTGGATTTTTGTTTGATTTGTGTTTGTTTTGGTCTGAGTTTCTTGGGGGTTTTTTTTTTTGCTGTCACTAGATGGAAATCATGATACTGAAACACCAGCATCAGAATGTCCCACAGCACATATCCTAATCAGTCCTCACACAAATATTTGTATTCTTTTTATTTTGGAGTATATCTCATATTTGCCCTTACAGGACTAGGATWACGGTTGGATGCCGTGCCACTTTCAGAGAAATGTCATTTGCACAATGAATGTACTGTTCCTGCTTCAAGCTGATGATTGGTAATGCAGACCTGTACTGCACCATGTCTTGGATTGTAAAACCCAGAAATGACATTTTGCAGTGTTAAGTCACAGAAAAATGCAATTTTTCTTTTACCAATTTAAAAATGGTATCCATGTGTCTCCCCGTCTTTGTAGTGCTTTTACCACAYATGTTAATTCCATCCACAATAAGTTATGTTTTTTTTTTCTGAAGCAGATTCAGGAGTACTGATGACTAGCACAATAGAAAAACAGAAAAGCTAAACCATTTTGAGCCATCGAGTAGAACCTGGGAAGGCAGAAATGGAGTTGTCAGTTCTAGTCCCCAAATARCCACAGTTCCTGCCAGCTGATGTGCCCCTGAGCATCCTTCATTACATTCCCTACAAGCCAGTGTAGAAGCTATTGCCACGGAGTCATCTTGCAGCTAAGTCATAGGAAAACATACATGCCTGTGGTCTGGCAGCAAAGTCCAGCAAAATCAGCCAGTGCAAATGGGGCCCTAGGGGAAGCTGCAAAGCTCATGTGGCTTTGGAGCAAGATTTCTCTGTTCTATTCATCTTTCACCTTTTGCAGGGCCAGAAGAGGCTATGTTTATTGCATTTGCATTTTGGAATTACTTCTCTCCCATTGTAGCCATGATTAGATTTGGCAATATATTAATTTTATAGGAAAATAGTTTTCTTGTATAGGTCATAGTCGACAGTTACTTCGCTTCTTAGAACTTTGTAGTTTTCAGTGAAAATTTGTAGTGAGTTTGCTAAAGTGTATCTTTAAATATTGAGTATAACATAGTTTAAAAGAACCTGAAAATAATGAAGTGTGTTTACTGTCAGAAACTAAATGCAAGCAAAAACATAAAGCTATAGAAATCACTTTTAGATAACAAATTGAAGGTTCTGCGTAGCAGAAGTAAATTTCTGTCTTTTGGATGAACAGTGTTGTCTCCCTTCAGGAGAAAATTCAAGTATTTTGATGTCTTACAATTCTTGGCATTTTCGCTGTTGCATCCATTCCAGTGCATCTTGGAATGAGYGCTGCAACAGTGAATGCAACAAAACTRCACCTCTGAMAGTTCATGTATATTKGCTATGGGTTTAGGATTTCTTTCTTATGCATATCTTTCTCTCTACGCACATTTTTAAGATCTTGCTTTTTCATACAGATATACCACAAATGAGACCAAAGCCACACTACGTAATAGTTAAGAAAGATGCTGAAACCAATGAGGCAACCTATTGCACAAAGGAACCTTTCATTAAGGCTCGTGTTATTGTCATTCGATGGTTGGTGTCTTTCTGGCTGGAGCCAAAACCTCATACAGGACCTCATATTCCTGGGATGGAAGGTGAAAATGTGCCAAAGAACATTCAGGTAAAAACAAATACACAGAAATGCATTTGTTTTCGTGGTTTCGGTTTATTTGTTATGTCAGCAGTATGCTTTCCTCCAATAATTACAACTAATGAAAAGTTTTTTTTTTAAAAATAATTTCTTAACAAATTTTATGTTTATTAATTCACTTTGAAAAGACCTGCAATGCTACTTTCTTTTTTCAAATTCTGTGATTTGTTTTTAATCAACTGGATATTAAAAGTATGAAATGCAGAAAATTCTTTTATTTATTAGTTTTAAAAATTCTTTGTGCTGTTTAAATTATACTTAAATTGTATGGATTTATTGCTGTACTAAAAATGAACTATGAAATATTTTTAAATTTTTTTTTTTTTCAGAGAGCAGCTGCCAGTATGGCTTCAAGGGAGGACAGCAAAAATGACAGTACTGATAAGCAGGATAGAAATGCAGAACCAGAACAGTCTCATTCTAACACAAGTACTCTAACAGAGAGAGAACCAAGTTCTTCCAGCCTCTGCAGCATTGATGAAGAGCATTTAACTGATATTGAAATTGTCCGGAAAGTCTTTTCTTCTAAAAGAAGCAATGTTAATTTTCTAACTGAGATTTTTCGACAGGTAAAAAACTCTCTTCAGAATGCAAGAATCTTGGTTATTATATTGTATATTTTCATTATGTCATGGTTTTCTTTCCAGAGCACTTGTTAAGCAGAACATTATAGCAAGTTACAGGTTTTTTCTGTCATCCTGCCTTCAAAAATCGAAAAGCTGAAATTCTGAAATACTTTCTGAGTAGAGTACCCCTAGTTCCTGATTTTTCTGATTTTATATCTTTAATAACCAGTTTAGCAACATTTAACTTKGATTTCACAGTTCCCCATAGATGGGAATGTTTAATCTTTTCATACATCAGTGCTGCAGGTATTAGAACTCACAGCCAGCCATATTAACCTAAGCTTCCTGTGGGAGTCTGCAGCTGTTACAGAGCTGTTTTTGGGAGCATCCAAATGTCCTTTCCTTGATAGTGTTCATMAGAAGAGTAGGACAGATGGCTATAAAAGGTAGCAGCTTCTGTTTCTGACATCACTGCAACCAGAAATGTTAGCTGAGCATACTCAGAATTGTGTTTCCCTGCTGGAAACTATTAAACAAATTTAAACTGAGAACATATGCCAGAATATGGAGTCTTTATTAATAGTAACTTGGAGTTCAGTGTGGGAGAATAGAACAAGATAAACTTTTTTTATGCCCCATGCTATAGATAAAAGATTTAAGAGAGTTTTCTGAGTAATAGTAAAGAAAGATATACTAAGTTTCAAGTTAAATGAACAACACTAATTGCTTTAAGCAGTAGAAAGCTGARCATTTTAAAGCTCATTTATCTGGATGAAGTAAATATTTTTGAATGAGGCAAATAAATGTCAGAAGCTTATCCACATCCCTTGTATCAAAGWGCTTGGACACATTACTGAAGGATATAGCAGAGTTCCCAAATTCAGCCAACACTCAAGGATTTACAGAGTCTGAGACATTGAATGTAGAGTGTAAATGATCAATGGTCTCTTTTCAYTGTCCCCATAGTGAGAAGAAGCAAAGGCAATTTCCTTCATTCTTTTCACAAGTCACTCCATGAATTTATGTAGATTATTTGGATTTCATGTGCAAATATGAGATCTTACTTACATCATTATTTAGCAAGGACTTTTCAGTGTAAATTAATTTCTAATATACAAGATGTTTGTAATGTTTCTAAAACMTTAGGACTAAGTTATTCCTGCCAAGAGGAGGTTTCAGTGGTACTGAGTGGTGGAAAGATTGTCTGTAGAGAACAAGTTCTATGCATTTTAGACTTGAGGGTACAAAAAAATGTATATGGGCTTACAGAAGAACGTTAGACTTGATGAGCAAGTATATGGCTGAACTTGTCAGTTTAGTCCTGTAATACACAGCTGAATTCTTYTTAGTGTGATAATGGTATGAAATCTCTGTTTCCAGAGTGAACATRCTACCTGTGTTAAGTGGGCCCTTCTTAATGACACAGGCAACTAATTTTCCACAGTCACAGCATTGACACTGTAAAACTGTGTGTTAGTGTAGTTTATCTGTTCTTCTAGATATATMATTAAGGCATCATGGTCTTTGGTAAGTGTATTTATAGTTAGTTAAAATCTGACTAATGTTAAAAGTTTSTGGTCTATGACTAGTTGTTACCAGCACAGCCAATACAGAAAACCTTCTGAAGAGGGCACTGATCAGCCATCACACCAACTCAAATGCATGATTTTTAGAAACAATAATACTGAAATCTTTTCAGGGAGTCATTTGCTTTAGGGATACTGTTTTGTGAAATCTTAATTAGCTAAAAATAAGATAGATGACTACCAGTATTGTGTGTCATTTGGCTTTTTCTTAGTCATTCAGAGCTGGTTCAACTCCACTTTTCCAAATTCTCTGAATGGAAGATGTTGTAATAGAAACTTCTGCTCATTCATTTTAAATATTTTCATGGATGTTTGGGACTTAATTTCAGCAGACTAGGTGCTAAGTAGATATGTCCACATGGATTCTTATCTCTTTCAAAGTATTTCTTGATAACTTTTCATATTTAAATGCAGGGTTTTTTCATGTTTTCAGTTTACATATGAAGAAAGTGAGCAAACATYTAGGTTTGGCAGTAGTTTGTATGCTAGGATCCTACAGTGGCTGTATTTTTCCACCTTTATCTCTCAGAATTTGTACATTATAGAGCTCAACTCATTTCAAATACTGTAACAGTGTTTTTTTCTTTCTTTTTCTACCTGCAGGCATTTCTGTTGCCAATATGTGAAGCAGCTGCCATGAGGAAGGTGGTGAAGGTATATCAAGAATGGATTCAACAAGAAGACAAACCTTTATTTATGAAAGAACCTGAAGAAATAATGCAGTGCACAACTCTAGATTGTGATGAAAATGTTGACCATAATTCATCAGAGAAAGGAAAAGAAAGAGAGGAGGTAAAATATTGGTTAATATTTGTGCATTAATCTGCTGGTAGACAGAGAAGTGGCTTCCTTCATAGTTTGTATGTGATTTTCTTTGGTGTCAGAGCATTTATTGGGGAAAATCAATGGTAAAACACTGTATGGATGAGCTACCAATTTTATCCATTATCTGTAGCTTTTAAATTTGTAGCTTAGTTCAATTTAAAATTTCATATAATTTATGAACTGTTTTCAAGATGTGCATTATACAGTATGCCAACTTTCAACTGTGTAAAAATTAGATACAAATAAAATGATGACAAAAATAGTAGTTACTTCATTTAGGCTTAAAGATAATCAGTACAAGCCTCATGAATTATTGTTGTGTCTCASATGCATTTTTCTGCTGTTGTTTATTATTCAGTACCTATTATATCCTTTCTCCTTAAATATAAAGCCAAAAAACTTGCCTAAAAATCTGTGGAATTTTAAGAAAAAATATTTTTTCAGGAAAAAGGGATGAACTCCAGTCATGTTAGAAATTCAAACTGGACAAGAAATGGCTGTTATGAAGACACTTTGCATAAAACACCTGAAAYTGATACTGAAGAGCACAATGTRCGAGCTGGAGTGCARTCAGTATTGCAGGTATGAAACAGAYTTGCCTGCTTTTTAATTCATCRTTTTCATTCTGAAGGCCCTAATTCACTGCCCACTGAAGTCAGTCAGTCACTTTGGGTAGCATGTCCAGTTTCCTACTTTTGGTAAGCCTTACTGATCCCAGTGGGATGAATGCTTTAGTTTGCTGGAACATAATACAGGCTGTGTTATGCTGAGGCACACACTGTGTACCAGGACTATTTCCAGCAGTTTACCATATATTGTACCAGTCAGTCCCTGGCTTACAGGTGGAACTTCTGTGCAGTGGACTTCTTAGGGGACATTTTTGTCCATCATATTAAACTAATCATACTGAGTAGTTTATTGAACCATCTGCCTGTGAGAACAAAAATATACYAATAGGTTTAGTAGAAAAAATGGGGAAAAGATCAGTCTCATTGTTGCTTAATTATTACTTCAGACTGCCATATTTAAACATATACTTCTGTGTGCATATGCAACCTTTTTTGATAAAGATTTTCTGGTATGGATCTTTTCTTCCTGGTTCTACCAGCTGAATTGCTGAAAATTTCAAGGTGCTTCAGGATCACCTGAAATTTTTGAGGATGAAAAGAGGATGACATCTCTCTTTTCTGCTTACAGGTTTTTATAATAAATTCTTCAAATATATTTTTTCTGGAACCTGCAAATGAATTTAAAGCTCTGCTGGATGAACACACTGATATGTGCAAACGCATTCTCAACATCTACCGGCACATGGTAGTCCAAGTGACTATGGACAAGAAGACATGGTAAAATGCTAATGATTTTATCTTAGAATATTAGTTCACAAGACAAATGTGAAATTTTACTTGGTAGTGAACACAGCAGAGTGGTATTGTTTATATGAACCAGTTCCTCTAAATCWGTGAACACATAAACACCATAGACAACTTAGCACAGGGGAGGTTGTCTGCTTTCTTAAAACCTCTAGTAAGCTCCTAGTTAATTTGTGGCAGCTTAGACCCCAGTGCAAAAAGGACTAAGGTGGGATATATAGACAGTTGTTAAGAAGGTACTGATGATTTTTTTTTCCAGGGCATTTTGTTCATGTATCAAAGCATTAAAATATTGAACCATAAGAAGCTTCACAGCCTTATTTGAAAGTAAACCAAAAAGCCCCAGACAAGCATAACTATTGTAATCAAATGTGTGTTGCTCTTGACCTGGAATTGTATACAGGAGTCTGTGTACTGTGTTGCCTTTCCAGTGCTTATGGTGCCTAGCAGCTACAAGAGACTCTGCTTTAAAGGAATTTCTGTTATTTCCCACTCCTTTTAATAATCAGGTGCTGTATTGCCACCATTCTCCGTTACAAGGAAGAAGTAGCAAGGAGATTTCAAATGTCTGATTTATTCAATTTTAACTTGACTTGCCTTCARTCTGTCAGTAGTATTTCCTGAACTCTGGATAAGTAAAGCTGGCACTGTGTGTCATGGGAAGCTTGTCTCCTCTTCTGAGGAGCCAGTTTAGCTGGCCRCTGGGCAGTTTGGGAGTGCTAATAGTAAACAGATTCTACTAGATTGGTATTTTCTTTCCCAGTTTCACAGCATTGTAAAGAATTGACTCTAGATGACAATGGCAAAAATTGTGCCACACTAAATAATTGATGAAGTATGTTAATGATAATGCAAAATTACCAAAACCTGTAATTCATAGAAAAAGCTCGGATTGAAAATACAGTTGAAACTTCACCTCTAATTTCAGKCCATTGAAAGCGATAGCAGTTGAATGACTTGGAAAATGGTATTACAGGGCAATAGGGATTCTTCACTCTTAAATGTGAAAAAAGATTGGAGCAATTTCTTTTGCAAGAGCCAAGGCTCTTTGTAATCATTATGACCTTTTTGGAATGTGTTWAAGCAAATAAGGCTTGATTATTCCCTTTAAAAATATCTTGGTATATGCAGAGGTATAACAAAATGATAACTCTAAGTTTAATTCTGTTTTGCAGGGAGCAGATGCTACTTGTGCTGCTCAGGGTAACTGAATCTGTGCTGAAAATACCACCTCAAACTTTCTTGCAGTATCAAGGAAGAAAAAATTCCACTTTAGCTGGAAGACTTGCAGGACCTCTTTTCCAGGCAAGTAAACATAAATTCACTTTAATTAATTATTTATTAATTTTCATGAATAGATTGGATATGGCAACCACTGTTGTCTAGTTTGTCATATCACTGATATGTTACCCAAATAATGGGAATGGTGTGGTCGAAGAGCTGGTTACATTTGTTACCTTCTGTCCTATATTTTAATGACACTGTGACAACAGTATGTGAGGTACTGTAAAATTCAAGAATTGCTGTCCTTTGGTTGAGTTGGAATAACTGGGAGAGATAACTGGCAGTGCGTGCAGTTTTAGTCTGCTGCCATAGCAAAATTAGCTCAAGTMAGCATGAAATCTTCTGTGTTATCCATGCCTAACTGATGGATTTTTTTATTTCTTAGAAAATTCTGTAATTCCTTACAGAAAGCTGTAGCAAATCCTTTGAAAGTTTATAGTTGCAAAGCTGTTGTGAGTTCTCAGTGACTAGGATCTGTAGAGTCTCCAGTTACTTCAGCAGAACAAAAAAGAATACACAAGATAATGGGTCAAACCAGCTGTTCTTGTATCTAAGTCAGAACCCTGTGTTAACACTTTCATTAAAAATCTGTGTGTATTGGTGAGGAAAAGAATGTCAGGACTACACAGAAATTTYTGTGGCAGTTTGAAGTTTCCTTTGAAATTGTAACATTTGAATGTTGTTCACAATCCAACTTTTCTCTGTTCTTTTAGACTCTTATAGTAGCTTGGATCAAAGCCAACCTAAATGTGTACATTTCTCGAGAACTTTGGGATGATTTGCTGTCTGTAATGTCATCACTGACATACTGGGAAGAGCTGGCCACTGAGTGGTCATTGACAATGGAGACACTTACTAAAGTATTAGCTAGAAACTTGTATAGCCTGGACCTCAGTGACCTGCCACTGGATAAATTAAGTGAGCAGAAGCAGAAGAAACACAAAGGCAAAGGTAAGACAACACTGTATAGACATCATTTGAACTTGAGCTGTTGTTGGGCGCAGAATAATTTTGGTTTCACCTTTTTTGTGTACCTAATTAGGCATCTCTATCACCTGAAATAGCCCCTGTAAATCAGCTTTTTAGAACTACCACAGCATGATCATGTTATTTCTGCAAATAGGCACATGTGGAATGTAGTTCTTAGAAGTGTGTTGAATTTAAACTATAACRTTACACTGTAGTGGGTTATGCCTTTCTTCTTTTATCAAAGCAATTAAATATTTGAGTCCCAATCAGAACTTCTTGAAAATAACAGACTACTCAGCTGGTGAAAACTAAGCCACTRCAGGCACAATGGGAATATTGATCCTGAAATGTTATAAGATTAAATGTTAGGTGAACATAGTTTTGCTTGGTACTAACTGATCACTAGCCCATCATGAAGACAAGTTTTCTTACAATGACCTTGTGGACTACTTAAGAGAAAGTATAGTTTAATAATCCATATGAGTGGTACCTGTTTTTAAACTGATTCCTAAAAAATGCGTAAAATACACTGTAAGACATAATATAGGGAGAAGTGGCTGCTTAAAATGGCACAGTTCTGGAATTGGTAAGGCACAGGAAGTTTGTCCTCCTGGGTAGAGGTTTGGATTGAATATTGCATAACCTWGATTCTTCTCTCAGTTTGTAGACAGACCTTCTGCATGTGACCATTAGAAATCACTTTGTTTCSACTTTTGTAAAACATGGATAATGATAATTGTCTCCTTTAAAAAGTRTATTGTGATCTAATAGTGAGAGGCAGGATTATATTTAGGGTGAGAAACAAAGATGTAAAAATATGTTATTTTTAGGCTACTTTTTATCTCTTCAGTGAAACGTGAGGGAAGGTGCTTCCCAGTACTATCTCAGGGTTTGTCAGTGAGAAGCAACCTATGTGGATTCCCTCTCTTAAAGAGGATGTTGCTACAGGCYTTTATTTGCTATAAACATTTCACATGCTTCTATGCCTTGCCTTAAGAAGAGTCATTATTCTGGTTTTTGCTGTGTGGTAACTGGACTGATGCATATCTCTGTAGYTACCCTTGAGAGATCATTCCAGAACACACATTTTTTGTTTCCCTATACTACACAGGTTTCTTCTTTTTCATACTAAAAAAACACAGGTTAAACAAAACAAACCAAACCTAACACCAAAACAAAACAAAAACAAAAACAACAACAACAACAAAAAAAAAACCACCAAAATAAACCCCGCCCARAAACAAACCAAAAACAACCAAACCCCAAACCAAATAGTCTGGTGTACAATAAAAATGTGTAGTTATTTGAATATATGCTTAAAAAGGCATTTTGAATCATCTGAGTGACATGAGGAGAGTTTATGTTAACCTTCAGTGACAGAGTTTCAGAGAAAGACTTCATTGCTAAATGTGAGTTGCAGAGTCATGTCCAGCTTTAGAATTAATAGATATCATAGAAATTATGCCAAATTTCTTTAACCCTGTTTGTTTGCTAATAATAATGAACATGTTGGACTAGAGGTCCCTTTTTCCAAAAAGATGCCCCTTTAATGATTGTAATTGTGTCAGTTTGGATTATTAATGTGCTCAATCTGGATAAAGAAATACATTGTAAATATTCTTTACTTCACTTTTTTTTTACATCTAACTGTTTTTGATAGCTCCTCATATGAGCTGTATTAACTTAAATATAAATGTCAAATCTGAATTTGTTCCATCCTAATCTTACTATAGATTTTCTGTCAGTTTCCAAAGAACCTTGTTCTCTGACCCCATAATCCAATTTTTTTTGTTTTTGCATTTTGTGTAAAATTATGTTATCTTTATTTCATGTTCCTCAGTGTTGCAGAATTATTTGGAAAYCTGCTCCCCCAATATTAATGTTTTGAAATGTATGACTTTGTGCATCTTTTTTGGTAGGAGCAGCAGAGAAGTTATATGTTGTATATATATATAGACTATAACCTGTGTAAGCCCACATTTTCAGAAAAGAGAATTACAGAAGTTTAATAACAATAAGTTGGAGTATCCCTCAGAGTTAGTGCTGGCTGAGCTCTTGAATTCATGCCTGCTTTGGTAACTTAATTTATTCCATCCAGCTTTAAAATTTTTTGAATGAACACATCTACAGACATCTGGTGATAGCAGATTAGAAGTGAATAGATTTGCAATTTTCTTTTTGCAGGAGTTGGGCATGAATTCCCCAAATCTTCTGTTGATAAGTCCTTTTCCAGAGGYTGGAGCCGTGATCAGCCGGGACAAGCGCCAATGAGACAACGCAGCGCTACAACCACCGGCTCCCCAGGCACAGAAAAGGCAAGGAGCATCGTCCGGCAGAAAACCGTCGGTAAGTATCTGGGAGAGCTGATCAAAGTGACATTTGAGAAAGGGTAAGGAATTAATAACTGACTTCTGTAGCAATGTGGATAGCTTCTTTCCACAAAAGTATACTGTCTGTAATGATTCACACATTAGTTAAAGCRTAAATTATGCAGCCTTATGTGCTTTGAGGGGAGCTGAATAACTTGTGTTTACTAGAATTATAGTTACTGCAAATGAAAGTAATGCAGTTGCTATATTAATTCTTAATGTATTTGATCACATGCTTATATGGATTGGAAAATAATACTGTTGTGTGTATATGCAGGAGCAAAAAGCTGGAGTGGTTTGAGCTATGGTGCTGATTGGTAGGTAGGAGAAGGTTTATTAAGTGTATGTTTTCATACACTGCACAAGATGGGTTGAGTATTTTCAAACCATGCAAAGGAAAGTGGGGGAAAATGTGTAAGTCTGCATAGTTTATAAAATGTGCTGTCTTTTACAATACCCTGAATATTGCAATAATGAAAGATTGACACRAATGTGTGCAATTTGCCATTTCTGAAGTCACCTTTTTCTGAATTTTATTACTTGCAGATACTCTCTGCTGTTATAAATGAGTTATGCTGAACAATGCTTTAGGTGAACTCCTCAAAAGAAGACTTGTTTGTGTTCACATGATTTTCTTAGACTGTTAACAGGAACTGGACTACAAATTTCTTTGTCTCATCTTGATGATCTCAGTGCTGTTGCTTACATGAAGAAAAGTTAAGCTGGTTCTAATTTTGTATATAAAAGAAGAACCACTTCAGGAATATCTCTTATTTTTTGCTATCTTTATAGTGATAGTGGCTTTGGTCATTGAGTGTTTTTACTTCACTGATACTTCTTGGAAGTAGGTACATTCTGACACAGTTTTAAAAATTTGGTATGCATACTGGCAGTTGAATATATAATTGTGTTAGCTTTTCAGAAATCAACATTTTCTTTCTTTTTCCAAAAATATTTGAAGTTACTTTTTTTAAGTCACAGAGGTTATTTAGTTTCTATTTGACTATTTGACATTCCTCAAAGTTCTCCATTTTGATTTTTTTTGTCTCCTAAAGCTCTTATTGATGTGGGAGAATCAGTTGTTTTGTAAGGCATAGAGAAATGAGAGAGAGTGWAGTCCCTACTCCAAAATTCCCTGTCTATTTTGCACATTCAGGTGCTACACAGCTTTTCTTGTATCTCATGCTGACAGCACCTARTTTTCCTCATGGATCACAGATACTTTAAATGTAATTTCTGTKTCTCTGTAGTCTGTGATTAACTGTAATGGTGGTTTTGTTTTAAATCTTAATTGTCTTAACAAGATAAARCTCATGTTAAAATTTCTCCTTTACAAATTGTTAATATTTCAGATATTCTATCAGAAGGTTATGTTGTTTGGTCAATTTATTAATGCTTTTGTTTTGCTGCAGTTTGAAAGATGGCTATTTATATGATGTTAGCCTTGAAATGACTGGAATTTGTCTTAATCAAGCTATATATTGACCTGGTTAGCAGCAAAGTAATCTGATTTTAGTTTCATTGCACTTTAGCTTCCATGGTTTTGTTCCTTTCCTCCAATTATCTTACATATTTGATATTAATAAGCCAAGTTTGCATTACTGCAACCAGTTAAAATTTCAGCTCTATTCATGTTGCAGAATACCAGCTGTGGACAAGCATCCCAGCATTGCTAGGATGATTTTAAAAGACAATAAGTCCAAAAAGAGTTACCGAAACGAGAATCCCAAACTCTTCAGTYTTTTTAAATGTTAATAAGGAAAATGTTACAAAATGTAAAATATATCTTAACTGCCTGAAAACGGTTGTTTGTTACTGCCTCTCTGGTCTGCAAGGAGACTTTTTCAGCTGTTTCTTAATCTGTGCAGTTAATTCAAGGTCAAAAAATTAAGAAAAAAATCACAATAAGTAACATCTAGGACATTTTGCTGGTCAGATCTTCTCCTGCAGTTTATCATTAGGTCTGCAAGCTAAGTGTGGAATTGAGTCAGACCTTAAATATGTTGCATGAGATGTGATTTGTATTACATTCCCTTTGATTGTGGGTAATATATACTCTTAATATCTGAGTAGGGGGATGTGCATGTTGAATATATTATGGTAAGAAAAAGCTGGAGTTTCTTTTTCATCTGTTTTATGTTGTACACATTTTTGTGTACATCTTTGCACCTCTATTTTTTGAGCCATCATCATGCCAGCACACATTTATTGCTGCACCAAATATGTGTGTGTGCGTGTTAAATAAAAATCACAGCTTTTTGATATGCAATGTGTACATTTCGAGCCTGAACTTATGTAAAATAATTTGTGGAAAGGGCCTTTAAGTATAGTATGCATTTGGGTTGAAAAATCTGTAGTRTTAGATACAGAAGTTTGGGCTTAGGCAGCAGGTTCTAGTCCTATAAAAAATTGTATCAGAAAGAATTTACTTACCTATTGTTCTGCTTTTGTATAGACAATAGTGGAAGATTATAAATTATCAAATATCTACATGTTCTGACATTGCGTGCCTCCACCTAACTATTTAATTGAATGTAATATGGTGGGAAAAAATCCAGTCAAATTAAAAGGAACACTTTATGTTAAAATATGTAATCAACACAGTATCCAATATCAAAAGCTTGATTTATTTAGAATAATTTACCCTATGAAAGATTSTTGATATTACTGTGTGTTTTTTATTTTTTCTCTTGCCTACATTCATTGTAAGATTCACAGTGATGAATGTAATGCATCTAAGTGTAACTGGATCCTGAATTTTATTACTGTATCTCTTAAACAAACTGATACTAAAGCCTTAAACGTAATTGCCTTTTTTAAAAAAATAGTTACTGCAGTACAAAGTTTACTARAACATTGCTTCATTCTTAAAAGGTCTGTCTTTCTGAATTGTTTTTTCAAACTAAATTTAAGACTCAACTTTAGTTGTGCTGTGTTTATCAAATGTATTTTCTGCTCAATGTGACYTTCCCAGGTTATCTGCATGTTGTTATTAGCAGCAATTCTTTAACCTGGTTTAGAAGTGTGATGTGCTCAACTTCAACTTCCACTGCACTCCTTCACATACATTTGATTCCCTTGCAGATCAGGAGCACTAAGATCCTAAGTCTATATTCCATGTTGTTTTGAAAATACAGATAAYAGAGAGAAAAGTACAGACTGATTAAGTATTGCACTGAGAATATTTATGCTAGATACTCTGAATTTTCCTTAAAGAATTTTATCAGCAATCATTTTAAAACAAGCGAATTTACAACAGCATGGAAGAAAGCTACTTGAAGCAATGGATATTACTTTTGAAAGAACTTCCAGTTTGCTTTGAGGTTGAATGTAGAGTTGTCTTACTCTGACAAAGAAAAGCAAATGTCAAAGATTCATTTAAATCTATTAGAAAAGCTGTAGATATAACCTTGATTGTAATACCACAATTCTTATGTACATTTTGTATCTGTAGGACTGTTGGTAGGATGTGAGAAACTAAAAAAATGAATAAACATCAGTTTGGCAAGACTTATCCAGTATCAATTAAAAGCCAGACCCCGTGGATAAAAAAATTGATGCTTTCTTGTCAAACCATTTCACTTCAGTCATTTAATTTTTAATGTGGAACTATAGCAAGCTTTATTGCAAATTTCTACACCCAGAACTGATAATTTTCTCATTATGATTTTGAATCTCTTTTGGAGAACATGAATTCAAGGGTATAGGTGTATGTATAACACAGAGATGCATTTTCAGGATAAAATCAAAGGAAACTAGAAAAATATAAATGTAGTACAAATTACTTTTTCTGTTAAAAAAAAATCAAATTCAGAGTGATTGTGGAATAAATTTAATTTAGATTTTTCAACCCCTGATGCAGTGGGAGAATGTGTTAATTAGCTTCTTGATTTCAAATGCAAAATCTCTGTAATTGTCATAATAAAGGCATTGTTGCTGCTTTACATAAAAATTGAAAACTCAGAATGTCTTATGTGTCCACTGATTTTTTTCTTTCTTACAGCTCTGCCAATATCTGCCGTGCTGAAATGTTTTAATTTTTGAATTTTCTTCCTTTTTATCTTTGTTTTCTCTGTTGCTGCTTTTTCTGTGACACAAGCCTTTCATTATAGTCACTCTTCTTTTTTCCTTCCCCACTTCTTTCTTTTCCTTTTTAAAGCCATGAGAAGCCGATCCATTGGTGAATGTGCTCTGCCATCGGCCTATATACGCAGTGCTAAAAGTGCTCCTGTTCTGATCCATACTTCCAAACCCTTCTTGCCTGATATTGTTCTCACTCCCCTTTCTGATGAGCTTTCAGGTAGTGCCACCTCTGCTAATTTCTGCACCCCCTTTTTTCACTTTTTTAAACCTTCTGCTTTCAAATTCTGCTAAACCATTAAATTTTTCAAAGTAAAAATACTTYGGGGATGGTGGGAGAGGGGAAGCGATTAAGAATTAATATTTTGAGTTTTGTAAGATACCATGCTATTTTACAATTCATTCTGGAACTGTTAGAAGTTAGTGCTGTGCCAATGTTTACTATCATAAAAGAGAAAATTCGAGAAATCTCTTCGCTTTTCCAATTTATTGGTAAGCAGCAATATAATATCTGTCTACCAGAGAGTGCAACTAATCTAAATTTTTTATTTTTGTTGAGTGAGGGAGGGAAAGGAAGAACTTACTTTTACTTTAATTTGCCATTTACATCTTTCTGTGTAAATTTTTTAATTCATGTCATAGATTTTGTGTGAACAACCATACACTTTAGCTCCCATGGAAAAAGAATATGGTATCATATAATATGCTTTAGAGTATGCCTGGTTTTCATTACTATATAAAAACATGGAAAAAATCCGTAGTGTGGAATTCTCAAGTGTGATATTTTGGTGTTATTTTCCAAATGATCCATTTTTTAGGATTGTGRTTTTCCTCAACCTTCTGTTTGGTCCAGCAGGGTGGTTGGCTATAAGTTGGACAGTAGCTTACTTTGGATACTTTTCTTTGAACAAATAGATTCAACAACTAGAACTAGCACAGACTTTAAAAATGCATGTTTTCAGATAATGAAATTTTTCCAGCTATTACATAGGTATAAATTCATAATCTGTTAAGGCTGACAATCATGTTATGCCTTTGTATCAATGAGYAGAAAAAAAATTAAAGCACAGTGGGAGGACTAAATATAGTCAAAATGGCATAGAAATATAAGGACTTCATGAAAATACTATTTTTATTGAAGATTTTTTTTCTTTTCTATCTCTCCTGCCTGTTTTTATTACCCAAGAAGTACCAAGTCTTCATAACTGAATTTTGTCATGTGTCACGTCACAAAATTCTTGTTGTGATAAAACAGAAACTTGATGCCTTATGTTCAGTCTTAAAACATTATTGAAAAATCAGGAAAGTTCAAATAACCCACTCTAGAGAGACCAGACCTTCACAATGAACAAAGTATTTGAATGCAATTCTTGATATCACAAACAAAATTTAATAAAATGCAAGTTATACGTAATAATTAATRAAAACATAAATGCAAAGAGTATCTCTTCTGATGCCAGTGATTATAATTTAAAAGATAGATTTTAATAGAAATTATACATAAACAACCTATTAGAAAATTGATCCATTTTCTAGGATCATTRTTGGATGGCCATAGCATTATTGGAAATAGTCAGTTCTTAATGAAGACCTTAAGAACACCTGCAGAAGGGTTATGAGCTTTCCCAGTGAAATATTATTTCATCATATAATCACTGATACTTAATTACCTTTTCTTAAACAAGGCAAAAGTGTTTTTGTAGTCAGTTTTATCATCCATGTTTCTGAAAAGTCCTGGCTTGCATATTCCTTGTAATGTGTCTCAGACCTGGTGGCTCTCTCTTGCTGTTATTCTTTTTGTTGATACTCTTCCAATCCAAAAACTGCATGACCAATGTAGTAAAAGTAAAGTGATGTTACAGACCTTTGCACTTCTAACACAGAAAAGGTCTTAAGCCCTTCCTGGGTTTGATGTCTTCTCAAACAGATGGCTGTTGCAGCASCTTCATGATGTGCCCAAGAATTTTAAACATTGCCAGAAAACGAAAAAGCTCTAKTGAAAAAAAAGCAAGCTGTTCAGAGTGTTGATGGGGTAGTAGCAGAGAAAGGGAAACACCGTCCATTGGATCAGAGTGCACTTTGCTCTTTTAATTTTCTGCATTTTTAATTGTGCTCTCTTTCTTCTYCCCTTTTTATTTAAACATGAAGCTTTGTCATTTTCCTTGCCTTTTCTTCTTACATTAAATTTATTATTTTCTGAAAGCCTTCTGTTTCCAGATATACAGCATGTAATTTGGGAAGTAATCAAATTGTTTTTATCGTATGTTCTAGGTCATGAATGATGTTTAGCTAGTTGTGACAGCTGTTGGTCTTATTATAGGGTTGTATGAATATCCCTGTTTTCAAAAATTACAACACAACTTGAAGGAGAGGACATTTCAAATTATCCCAGAATAACAGGATACCTAATATTAAGTTTTTGAAAGTAGTTTCAGCTTCTTTTTAGTTGTGAAACTCATTGAAGAGTGTTGAATCTGGGCAGGTAGTCTAACAGAAAGMATTTATGACCAAACTTTTACCTTATGTGCAGTATATTAATTTTCAAGAGTAAGGCACAAAACCTGACTATAATTTGTGATGCATAATTTGAAGATCAATCAGTAGGTTGATAAAATATATTGCAGAAGTTCAATTCATTGAACAGTTCATTGACATCCAGTCATCTAGCCTCAGAGAGGATGCTTTTTCCTAAGATTGTAATTCCTTCATGTAGTTCCTGTTATGCTGTATTTCCATGTGCAGAATATTTGCAACTTTTCAAGTAGTATTGAGAAAGTGGAAGTGATTTATGYTTTAAGGTATTCAGTTAATGAAGTGATGTGGTGTAGTATATCTGTTGCAAATTCACAATACTTCTAAAAAGACCTTCTTTAGCCTGTCAGAATCGTAGGAAATCCAGTCTTCCACGTTTACTTACCTTATACCTTACGCAAGATAACTAGTGAAATGACCATTCATTCTGGTACAAGACCTGAAATAAAGTGTCAATGAGACGTAGGTAAGATTTCTAGAAGCAGTGGGCAAACTAATTAATTGCAGGTGGGAGATTTTTCCTTATCTRCTAGGACTAAAAGAGCCAACAATTAACATGAAAGGGAGATGCATATTATGCCTTTACAACCTTGCTCCCAAATCATTAACTAATCATTAAGATGAAATACAAAGGAGTCATAATTGTAATGTCAGTATGTCTGTAATTATTGTTTAATCCCAGAGACTCACAGAATGCCTGTGAGTGAGTGAGTGAGTGAGTGAGTGAGTGAGTGAGTGAGTGAGTGAGTGAGTGAGAATGCCTTAAAAAATCCCCCATCAAACTATTGAAAGCTCAGAAGCAAAACATGTTATTTTTTCTCCACTTCCTAAACGGACTTTGCGTGATGAAATATAAACCTGGCCCAGTCTTATACAGGGATCTTCTGTTAGTGCTCATGCTGTATTCTTAGAATGTGTCTCTCCATGTAAGGAACCAGGGCAGTGTTTCTCCTAAGGGTGCTTAGGGTCAGATACACAGGATCAGCCTGCTGGCACACAAACTCCTTGGGAGTTCTGGGTGTCCTAGTCTGACTGTACACCTGCRTGCAAGGGTGAGCCCTTGTCCTGGTTTAGGGCAATTTCAGGAGAATACCTCCTAAGGGGCTCTCCTGCCTTCCCCCCCAGCCGGTTCGGGAATAACTTCCTCAGAGAGAAGTGGGAAAAAAATACCTGTTTATTCAACAAGTCAAGCCCAGCACAATAAATTGAACAATAACCGATGACAAGGGCTTTGTGCTGCTCTGGAGAGATGATGAAATTCAAGCAGAAGGTCCCTCCTGAGGATGGTGGCTGGGGTCTCAGTCTCTCTGGTGCCGGGAGAAGTTGTGGCACAAGGTGGATCTTGGTGGGTCCCAGGTGCGAGCCCTCCGGCGCTCCCCCGTGTTCACAGTCCAGAGAGATTAGAAAAATTCCCGGGAAAGGCAAAAAAAGAAAAAAAAAAGTCGAAGGAAAAAAACTACCTAGCTATCCTAACTAAAGAAGCAGAAGCGAAAGCAAGCTGCTAAAATAGAGAAAAAAGCAAAAACTTCTCCGTCTCATACTGTTATYAAAAACTCCAGACGTTCAAGGTTACTCAGAGGAGCAGAGCCTTTGAAAAAAAAAAACTGTGCCTCTCCCTCCCCCCAAACCCAACAACCATGGTGTACAGAATACAACACAATACAAATTCAACAGACGATTGGGGATACAAACATCATAATGTCACCCTAGGACAGCTGTGGTTGTGAAGGAGTAGTCCATTTGGGTTTTTAAATATTGTCTGTGTTTTCAATGCTGGTATTGCAATARCATTTTTCGTTTCCTTACTTTCTTCCTGTTCTACAAAAAAGAAATCTTTATTGGTGCAAGCACAAGTTTGTTTGAAGACGTGTACTTGTGTGCTTGTCATGAATATGTGAGCACCTAAGATTAATTCTGGATCAACATTGAAATGAATCCAGCTGAATTTATTTCAATGCATGGAGCTGCTTTGTGTGCATTGTGAGTTCTCTGTCCCATTTTTTTTATATCCTAGAAGGTCACTGCATGCATGCACAGCATGGGATTTCTAGGCTGCTGCTTCAGATAAGGTTGAGTTTATAATAGATTTGGAAAATGCATACTGAGGTCTCAAGATGAGATTACTGTATCACAGTTGCATGTATTAATCTCATATGTATCATCATGCATATTTTTGACTGAATCCTGTGGTAATTTCTTCGCAGCTGTAAGAAATAGGTTGAGACTATGTTAGCATAACYTCTGTTAATCTCTGCCTAAGTCAATAGGGAGTTTGAAATAACAGTTCCAACTAGAGAGAGAGACACGATTCATTTCAGAGGGTGTTAATTCATGTAGTTAGTAATAAGTTGAACAAGAACAATGATGGGAAATTTGTTGCTTATCAAAGCTGAAGAGAAAAGGAATAATAGATTGTGTTGTATTCAATGATTTTTCAGTTCATGTTTATTTTCTGAGATCGCTTGGATGTCTCTTCTCTTTTTCTAATAGAGATCTCTCAATTTCCTGTCTAATAGCTTCTTTACAGTTCAGTAAACTTTGTATGAAGTCAAACTCTTACTCTCAAATTCTAACTTCTTTGAAAAATTTACCAGGAATTAGCACTTTYCATCTTCTTGGAACACATGTTTTGTTAAGTACAGACATATCTCATTCCTCTGGTTTATATGCTTTGTTCAGAAGGAGAATATGAGAAAATGCAGCTCCATCTCTGTCATTTTCAGAAGAGTGCAAGCAGCTCAAAACAGGTTTCAAAGTTACTTCAGATTATCAATTCAGTATTACTGAAACACATCTATATATATCAATGAAATAATGATTTGAAAGACTTAGTAATATTTATATATARTATGTAGTAATAATAGAAATATTTTTGAAGGTAATTACATACATAGTTATTTTATTTTAGCTATAGCACATCAAAGTTAGGGGAGGGGAAGGGGCTAAAATTTTGTCCTGATATTAAGTAAATTCACCATTGCAGTCCTGAAGTTAAACCATCTAGATAAAACAATGAGGTAAGTCTTTTTATTGTGGCAAATAACTCTTGCTGGTGTTCGTTTAAGCTATTTACTGTTATTCCTGAATTTGAAAGCATCTACAACTTTTTTAAGTAGTAGGTAATAAAAAATTAATCTAGGGAATAAAGGGTTCTATCAAAAAGAAACCAACAGAAAATTGAGTAAATTGGTTTTACCTTGCTGTTTAAGTGCTTATCTCATAAAAGGACTGGAAGGGATAGCAGTTTGGTTTCTTGTCTGTAATGAATACTTAGTCTTGCCTACCTTGGTAATTTGATAGTGTATAGTATTCCTGTAACATTGTAGGAAATCTGAAGAGATGCATGAAGATTTTTTGTGGATGGTGTGAAATGAGCTGCAGATACTTCTGTACAATTTGTGCAGATCCATGTTGGAACTGCAGGTTTCATTACAGTTAACTATGACTTTTACTGACACTAACATATTAAGAGTCTCAACAGAAACAAGGAATCACTAATTGAAATGGTAATAACAAAATCAGATCTTTTCATAAACAAAAGCTGATGTTAACTGTTGTGAGGCTGCAGGATGTTTTTTGGTATCAGAGTACTTAATTYTGTAATTCTCACAAACTTTAAATTTGCCTGAGTAAATCTGGAAGGAGAGGGGGAGGTAAGCCTCCATTGGGTATTTAGCTTCATATTTTGAAGATGAGAGACAAAACATCCTCCTGAGGGAAAAGGGTATATCTTTAAATTGTCCATTATGTATAGTCATCTTTCTGTATAGGGCCAGCTCTTCCTTGTCATTTACAAGCTTTAAGTCGTTAGGTGTACACTGTATTACATATCCCAAAATACTTACAATGGTGTGATAGTGTTCTTTCTGAAATCTCAGTAATTTATATATWTTTTTTTAATTAATGGCTTTCCACTTGAATAGACAACCCTAATTTTCAAAAAAACCCCACCCTTGTTGTCTTTGGAGTTGTCCATTTTTCTGAAGATGTAAATTCCCCAGAGGGAGTACTGCTGTTGAGCCAATTTGTATTTCAGTAACCATTTCCTGAATAAACTAGCTGGAATAATATTGGTTGAATTATTGAACTTATTGGCACAGCTCTAGCTTTAACTGTATTTCCAAATGTTCCATGACCTCAYTGTTTGTTCTCATGCATGTTAACATTTAAAACTGTGTTCTGATGGTCTAACTCATTTATATGACATTGTGTACTGGATATTATGTGCGTGTGTTTTTAACACTCTAGTGTTGGGAAAAGTATTTTTTGTAGTACCTAAGAAAACAAGGTTCTGAACTTTTCTGGCTTTTAAAGTCAAATAATTAGGATGTAGTGGTAAATATATATTGTCTCTATATGTAAATTGTTGTGCATGTTACATATACTTTTTTYCTACAGACATTGACGATGCTCAAATTCTTCCACGTCCACCTCGAGTCAGACATTTTTCTCAGAGTGAGGATGCTCCAAGTGAAGTTTTTGGTGCATTAAATGAAGAACAGCCACTGCCACGAAGCAGCAGCACCTCTGACATCCTGGAACCATTCGCAGTTGAACGAGCCAAAGGTGCAGTTCCTGTCATTGACAGTTCATCCCATCATGCTCCAAGCTTGCAGAGTTCCACTGAGACCTCTTCAATGCATAGATCCACTGAAAGCCATATCACTGATACAAATAGCAGAGAGTCCTCCTTGGAAGTTGGGGATAGTATTTATGATCATCTTTGTCATTTAATAGGGCCGGTAGAATTTGCAAACACTGCCTTTGAACAAAGCCAGTATGTTGACCTTGAAGGTGAAGATGATCTCCTTTCCTCTCTGAGAGAATATCTTATTAAAGAAAAAGAAGAACTTTGCGGTAACTTTGAGATAGATAAATGTGAGGCTTCTGCTCATGAAGTTGATCCATCAGTAAGTAGGAACAATAGATTACCACTGGATGGATTAGAAAATAGAGATCAGACTGGTCAATGCACGACTAGCAACATTGTTGCAGAAAGAGCCAATAACACAGAGCTGCAACTAGAACAAAACCCAAGTGGCTTTATAAGTAATATTGCACCTACTCAAGTAGACTTTTTTACAAGAAATCAAGCGCTCAATAAAGCCAGACAGTTAGATGTTGATAAACAGTATGGAAGCGTGTTTGATCATGGGTCAAGTAGTCCTAGCAGCAAAGAAGGGAAGAGAAATCTGTACAGGCAAGCAGCCACTGAAACTGATGTAGATTTAGTTGTGGAAGCATCAGTAGCTGAAAAGCATAAAAGTGCCCAGTTTAATGAAAAAGTGACCAACTCGCGTATTGTCCATGCAAAGAAAATTCTTCCTAAAGCACAAGTTGATCCTCAAATGCCTCACATCACAGGCACAAGCAAACTGGCACCAACTAAAAGAAGTATATCTGAAACCGTAACTCATAGGGCCAAAATCATGAAAATAACMACTAAAAAAAGAAACAGCGTTCATGTCACTTTTAGGCCATCTACAGAATCGGTTCAGTTTTACAATCCTCTTGAGAACAAAGAGGCTGCTTGGAAAGCAAGACTTCGTAAACTTGGTGGCTTCAGTAGTAGCAGTAGTGGTAGCAGCAACAGCAGTACCAGTGCAAGCAGTAGCTCATCAGCTGCCACAGAGCTGGTTAGACCTGGAATATATAGGCACCTAGATGCAGTCAATGCTGCTTCGGCTGGCAGCAAGCMAGTTAAGGAATCTACAGAAACTCAAGCAGCTGTGTTGCAGAAAGAAGGTCTTGCAGTTAGTCAGTTCCAGTGTCGTAGTGCCTTCAGAGCACCAGGTCAGGAGTCGGCACAACAGCAGGGCTCCCTGGGTGGTGTTTATAAAACTGTTGTACATGCTCTTTCGAAGCCGAAGGCAAATGTTTCCCCACAGAGGCAGAACAGAATGCCAGCAGAGGCTCCACTGAGGGATCTGTACAGTCATGTAATGGGCTATTTTGGAAGGAAAGCTGCAGGTGAGCACTAACAGTGTGCAGAGCGCAAAAGGAGAAAGGCAGCACCAGTTTGGCTTAATGCAACTGAAGCAAGCTCTGATAAGCAATCAAAAGGCTTTGGGATGATCACTGCTTTCCCTGTTTGGTTATGCATGCGCCTATAGCCAGCTGATTTTTCTCCCAGCATAAGTTACATTTACATACTTTAAATTACTAATTTTTCTTTTCAAGATATTTAGTTGAACCTCTTTGCTGCTGAAGATCATCAGGTTAGGGAAGAGGAAGAAACAGTAAATGACCTAACAAAGGATTAAGTCTTGAGACTTTTGAATTTTCGTCTACCATGCAGAGCCTTCAAATTAATCCTGCTGAATGATTGGCAATGCATATTTTATCAGAATGTGTTATWCCACTCTGAGTGTAGTTTCTTTGTCAGAAGGACCTGGCTCCCAAACAGCTAGGTTGAACTAATTGTATTTCTGGTTCATTTAGTGTGTTTTCTTCTTCCTCCTCATCCTCTTCCTCCTTTTCCTCCTCCAAAACAAAACCAAAAAAATAACCCCTCAAATTTACATTTGGATGTCATTTTAGATAGTTTAAAAATAATAGTATGAAATAGAAATAGCAATCTGCTATTACTGGAATGATTACATTACATCAGTTCTCTGAGTCTAATCATAAGGTTTTGTTTGAGTCTGTTTCAAAACATGTCATAGACCTTCCTATATTCATTCATCCAAATGGCTGCAGTTAAATCTTGGCGACATCTTCCATTGCTTTCTTTTTTCCTTGKAATCTTGGATGTTCATGAAGGTCTTGTGATAGTCTTTCGCCTGCTAACTATGAGACCTCTGTGGACTGATCAAAAAAGAAGGCTGCAACTCTAATGTACATTGTCTTAGTTCACATAGCCGTAGATTAACAGTAAATTAACTTTCAGCAGTAATGCAGGTTTTCTTTTTTCCCCATTGTTATGCTGGCATGATTAACARAGGACTCTGCAATGCATCCTGCATCGAGATGTTAATGCCACCTGAGGGCAGTCTCTGTAAGCACAGCACTTGAGAGCGGTACTGTCAYGGGTCTCACAGAAATGATTTGCTGCTCTTCAGAAATTACACTTCTGAAAAAGACATATCTAGGAAGCACCAATTTTAGAAGTTCCTGTTATTTAAAATCCAACATTTAACAGAACCTTATTGTTAGAATAAWCTGCACTGTGGTCACATGAGAGATGACACTGAGGGAAGAATGTGTATAAAGAGAACATGAACTGGAATAACTTGAAGACTTTTAAAGCTAATATAAAGTCAGGTGTAACTGCCACAGCTAAATATGAACAGTATAGTTATATCAAAAATATAACACTGATAAAGGAGTGAACTTCATTAATTGTTCATAACCATTGATCATCTAGTTAGAACTTACATTCCATGTACTAGCATGTAATTTTATTATGTAACTTTTTTTTGCAATGTTCATACTAACTGTATACACTGCCACATTGCCATTTGTCATTAGTTTCTATTACAGCCTTTTTCCACTACATTACTTTTCATTAAGAATGCAATGAAGAAGGAGCCTGAAGGAATCACATAATTTTTTTAGAATTTGTTACTTACTTGTGATATGGAGGAAGAATGTATGCTTTATCCTTAAAGCAAGCATTAACAACTTTGAGTAGTGCTTACCTATAAGCTTCCTGCTCTTAAARGTGGAATTGGAAATCAACTAACCCCTGCTTAGTGGGAAGAAGAAGCCGTACTAATTCTGAAAGTAGAATCTGCTTTAAAAGAGGGACAGTCTTAAAATGCATGTTTGGCAATTTTGATTTTTAAATTTCTGTTAATTAGCAGGTTTTTTCATTTGTTACATTTTGTTTTGAAAATGTCTTGATGCGTTCTTTACTATAAATGGTTGTTCATTTGCTTTTAGCTAATAGAGAGGATATGAGTCAAAAGCTGCACCCTATTGATAGTGATATTGGCAGTAGCAATACAAATGTTCCTGATCTCATGGATGAGTTTATAGCTGAGAGACTCCGCAGTGGTAATGCACTGGTAAGCCTTTAAACTTGCTACATTTCGATACTTAAGTCTCGATATATGTGTGAACTTGTCAATGATATGATAAATCAGTCTGCTAAAGCGTATTTCTCTGGCTTTTATGAATGAGAATTAAGAATATTGCTCAATGATTCCTTGCCTTTGGCATAGATTCTTGCCATTTTATACCATTTGTGTTTTCATAAAAGGTCATCTGAAGACATGCTCCTGTAAGACGCACTCCTATAGAAAATTGGCAATTAAGAATTAGTGATTATAAAGGGACAGAAGAATATCCTTCAAAGTTATTGAAAAAATGGTTTATTTATCATCACATTTTATAAATGGCAGGAGAGGATCTTTAGAGTTTGTCCATATGTTTTTTTTTTTCTCTTTTGTATTGAACTCATGTCTATGAAACCTGATTGTTGGCACGAAGTATTCTTGTTAGTAAGTCTTGAGTTACACAACAAAATGCTAACTTGTWGTCTATGAAAAAGGTTAACTTAGTCTGAAAATTAATGAAACAAATCATCACAGCTGTTTCCAGAAAACRGAAAGGGATGGATTACTGTTTGCTTTGAGAATTTACACTTTCCTCAGGTAGCAGAAAAAAGTTTGATAAAATACTTTGAGATGAATTTCATTAAATACTCTGAAACTAGCACTCATTTTTTTAATTAGCACACAACAACAGACATGCCTTCTTAAAACAGTGGCAACTTACTATGATTAGTTATATATTGCTGTATCTGTTGAATGCTAAAACCATATAATGAAAAGCTTATTAGTTTTTTASTACTCTACTACTATAGTACTGTACTCCTAGTAGTAGAGTAGTAACAGAATGCAGAACTGACTGGGCCTAGTGGAAAAGAAAGGCATCTTTAGTCTCATAATGCATACAGATTTCAAGCCATTTAAGAAAATGGCTTTTCTGCTTTGGTATCTCGTACCTCTTAAGCAAACAGTGCTATCTGTGGAGAAAAATGCCTTGAAGAAAGACTTCAATTAGGCCACCTACTTACTTGTACACAAGCAAATCTACATGCCTTACTTCTGTTATGTGTGGTCTTTTGTGTTCCAAACCAGTATTGAAGTGGTGTTGTAATCATAAGAAGATTCATGCATGAATTAGTAAATTAATTTGCTCCTTCTTTAATTAAGTTTTTGATTATAGTATGGTGGCATATAGGTCGAAACCAAGGTTAACAAGTTTTCTTTAGTTATTTAGATGTAATATACTTTTAAAGTATTTTTCTCTCTCACATCTTACCTRCTATGTGGCTCATGCTACTCTGAATCCTAGCCTTTTACAATATGTGTCCAAAAATCCACTGTGCAACTAAAATTCRTATTTATGGAATTGTGTGACTGCATGGGTTCTTCATTTGGGGGTTTGGAAAGTCTTGGTATTTAGAATGATGGCAGTTTCTGGTTTATCAGTTTTTAAAAACTGATTGTTACATTCTGACTTCAGCAAATGTGGAATTGCTTTTTCCATTTTATGTAAACAAGCCATCCAAGRCTGTAAGGTAATTTATGTATCTCCAATGTTTAGAATGTGACAAGAAGAGGAAGCAGCCCTGGCAGCCTGGAAGTTCCCAAAGACCTTCCTGATATACTGAACAAGCAGAGCCAGATGCGCCCTGCGGATGACCCGGGCGTGCCCTCCGAGTGGACATCGCCCGCCAGYGCGGGCAGCAGTGACCTCATCAGCTCCGACAGCCACTCGGACTCCTTCAGCGCCTTCCAGTACGAGAGCCGCAAATTCGAAAGCAAGTATATTTCTCCAAAAGTAATAGCTTTTTAGGTTCATGTATTGCAAATTGACTTCGGTTTGTTTGCTGTTTCCTCCCCTCCCCGCCCCCCTCAGATAAAGCTGTATGCCAACAGTTTTCTGTAGAGAGAGATTTTTTTTKATTTTCCATTGAAATCATTAGCAAGTTAATGGAGCAAGTAAAGTTCTTATGAGAGTCTATTGGTTTTTTAGTATACCTAAACAAAAGAGCACTGGAATACTACTATGCAAAGAGGAGAACATAACTGMACAGAAGTTAGAAGACAATATTGTCTCGTCTGTGGAGCGTATCCATCTGTTTTACACAAAATATAAAAATTAAARCTTACTTATTTTGGAGATTATTCTAACTGTTTTGAAAGTAATTATGTAAAATGTAAAGGCTTCTGATATTTTTACAGTTGTATTTTTGTAGCKATAGATTAATCAAGATATTAAGTGTAATATCATGCTAAAATTAGTGTGCTTTGTTAAAATTACTGTGCTTTGTTTAACAACACAGTGCTTTTCATTTTATTTATCCATTCCCACCCTTATTTAACAGAAGGGGTCATTATGGTTGCTAGGAATTATGGCATCATGTGTTATATAAGATAAAAATAATATTTATATAGTAGACTTTTTGGAAGAAATTACAATGTTTTTATATGTCTCCATTATGCAAATAAGTCATGRCATTTAGACCTACATTTCAGCCTGATGTTTTTTTCGTTAGTGTTGAGAATAACATTTGTTAGGGTATCATTTGCTKTGATATTTTTAGTTTGAAGTTAGTGCTTTTACAACAAGCTTGAATATTTCTTCCAGCTTGTAAATTTTACAGATAAATTCTTTGATGTATGATTCAGTCATTTTTGCGTTCATACGATGTAGGTGCACTTACAGCAACTAAGCAGAACACAGACATGCAACAAGAATGTCTTCTGCAGATATCAAGTCATGATAGGGAAGAGACTATTCATAATAGTCAATACTTTCAGCTGTTGCACTTTATTTAAATTTTGCAACAGTGTKCTAGTAGATGCACACTCAAGGTTTCTGTTTAGTTTGGAGGTCCTGGGTTTCTGGGGTTTTTTTTGTGTTAGYGGCATTTTTGTGTTGTAAGTTAATACAATGCTTTCCTCACACAGATTTCAGCTTTGGCACTGAGGCAGGGACGCCAGCTTCTACTGACATTGATGCAATTTCAGGACAGCAGCAAAGTGCCGAGGAACAAGAAGTGGCCAGTCTAACTACACTCCACATAGATTCAGAAACAAGTAGTCTTAATCAGCAACCATTGTCTGCTGARGCTGCTACTATTACTGGTAAAGTAGATTTAAAAAAAAAAAAAAGTATTTCTTTCAGAAATTTTTCACCCATCTTGAAGAWTGCAACTCTCAGCTTCTGCCAAGAATCTATGTTCTATTTAAGATGATTTTTTTTATTTCAATTATTTTTGATTGCTCTTGAAAAGTAATATGGGAAACAATGTAAGTGGAAAACCTTTGTCTGACTTAGTTACCCATGGTCCTGAATCTGTATTCTAAACCCTTCATGAGAAAATCTGTACAATTAACAAGGAGAAACTCTTACCACAATATGTATGCTAGATCTCTGACAAATGTCCTTCTATTACTGGTAGTTAAAGAATCAATTTTCATAAAATGTTTTTGCTTTGGAAGGTTTTCACAATGCTTGTTTAAACCAGTGTATCGCACTGAAGAATCTTGGGATTCCTCTATATGCATCCATCTTAATGTCTCTTTGTATTGTCTGTTGTGTAACTGAGAGGTTTTATTATGCAAAATGTTAGTTATTTGGCCRTGTAACATCACTTCCAATTTGTATAACTGAAAAATTATGCAGTTAACCAAAACTGAATCGGCTCCTGACCAAAAGAGAGAATACTTCTCTATGAGGATGATCTGAAAGAATGGTCTCTTGCCAGGTTTTGTACATGAGAAGTAAAGATGTCCATAGTCATTTTCATGCTCCTTGTTCCATAGCTGTTATTCGCTGCYGTTCTTGTTACAGCCCTAATTGTAACAAGTAACAAGTTGCAACAAGTATCTCTATTTCTGTGCAAGCTTATRCCTACATACTGTGTCTTATTCTCTCTTAGAAATTAAGTGCTGCATTTTCAGAGATATGGAAAGACATCTTTACTTCCTCTGCCSYAATTTTCACTTTTTAAATGTGCTCTTCTGCTGAAACAACCATRGTATTGGCTTTCATGGACATTGTTGTTCAGCTTGTTCCACAATGTTCAGCGTGACTTCTGTTCTCCTCATTTTTCTCTTTGCTGTGTGCTTGTTGAAAGTCTTTGCTGTAGATCTGTTCTTTTTCTGTTTGTTTGTATGTTTTTACATGTTAATAACTTCATTACTGTTTGGTATTTTTGTCCAAGTGTGCTCTATAATTGAATTGATAAGATTGCAATTAGTGACTGAGTTGTCCATTGAGAAATTATGTGGTTAACTCTCTTCAGAGAGGCAGCTCTTGTGTGTCACATGCATTTAGCTGGGTTTCCTGTGCAATTGTTTTGTCTGTCTCTGACTGTTCCACATACCCAGCAATATTGGAGCCTGTTGTCTAATTTTTGCTAAATTGGCATATAAGAAAACAGAAGGATGTTATTTTTTTGATGTTTTATGAAAGGTAGRCAACTATCTAGTGAAAACTGCATGTATGCAGAGTCTCATGATAGAAACTGCAGTGTGAATTCCACTATATTGGATGCCAGCAAATCAGTGCAGAAGCTCAAGACACACTCATAATAAACAAGTTTTCAGTGGTTCTGCTGATCAGAAAACTATTCTTTCTAAATCTGTARGGTTTTGAAAGGATAATTTCTGATATGTGGGCATTGCATCATATTCTAAGTAAATTATAAAGTTGGTTATTGACTGCTGTTTACTGGTCCTAGAACAAGTTGTACCTGTGGGAGTCTCAGTCAAAGTCAGATCCACATATGCTGGCATATCCTTTAATGACAGAATCCTGTAGTTCTGCACATTTTCCATAATTGTTTCTGTCTGTTCTCTTCCATCATATTAAGATCTCTTTCCTTCCTTCCTCTGCTCCCTACCTTTTCTGCTTGCTCTTTCCATCTAATTCACTTTCTTTCCYTCTCTATCCCACTCTCTCCCAATTTCTGTCTTCCTCATCACTCTTTCTTGCTTCTTTTTTTGAACTACTTTCATCTGTCCCCAGCTAATGAACAGAATGGAAATGCAGTAAGAAAATACTTCTTTGAACATCTTTGAAGGGTGTATTTTACTTTATCTCTGCAAGCTTGTGGAAAACTAGTGGTCAGTAGCGAGTGAGGATCCTTCCTAGTGGCAGGAAACAAAATCTGTGTGTGAAGCAGTAGTGTCCCTCTATCCTGCACAGAAATGATCTAAATTGATAGTAAAAGCTTCATTGTCTTAGCCATTTAAAGGAGATAGAGACCTTTGCAGTTTAACAACCTAATAAAGATAGTTTACTGCAATTTCTATTCTGATAACAGTGATATCATTTTCTGTCAGGTTCTTTAAGCAATTTGTTCTCTTTATAAGAAAGAACACTTTTCTCAAATGAGAAATGTTCTTCAATTATTCTCACAATAATTTGGGAAAATTACTATTTTAAAAACTCACTTTTCAGTTGCTGTCCCTAAAGTTCACTTTATCACTAATGTTGAAGTTCAYTCATAATATTTTTGTGTTCCTGTTACATTTATCTAAGAATTAAAATTAGTAGGAATTCTTCCATTTTAACATGTGCAGATGTATAGAAAAGTCTATGTTGAATATTTGTTCTCTTTTTGTCTGCTTTGTGACTGTTCCAGCTAAACTCAGCTATTTATAAGGGTCTTTAGACAAATTCAGGATGTGAATCATAAGATAGTACAGAAGAAAGATACAACTACTTATTCCCTCTCCACAGATCACACAGTAGAGACCACATAATTGCCTAGAGAGGTTGCTCAGAGACTATCACAGAAAAATGCCTTTGTAGCACTGTCATTCAGACACTTGTGATTTCCTGTTTTAAAGAAAATAACACTAAGTATGCAGATCTTCCCTGTCATATGGATTTTCTCAGCTCAATCAGGAGAAAAACACCAAAGGTTATCAGTTACTGGTTTGCATTTTTATTTATAAATTAACTTGCTTCCATCTATAGTCCTGGAAAAGCATTTGTTCCAGGAAAATTTTTGCTTAAGCATTTTGCTAGAGAGAAATTCAGGTGAGRGAACGTGATGAGAAATTTGGCTGGTTCAAAACACTGAAACTGCTGCAAAACAAACACATTTAGAATAATTTTGMACCTAAAATAGAGGTCTGCTAGTCCACGTACCTGTCTGATTTGGATGTTCATCTTTCAGCTTTTCTGCATGTGCTGTGTTTTCTTTCAGAACACCACTCACAGGGAGATCTGCTTACTGTTTTGTATCTTTTCTTGGCCCAATTTGATTAATAAAAGCAGCTCAGTTTTCTGTTAATGCTGTATTTAGACAACATTTCAATAGCTCAAGAAAATAGAAAAGGCTTTTAAGGTAACTGTCAAAAATTACATTTGCAGGCTCTGAAAGTGCTTCTCCAATCCAATCTGCTCTTGGATCCCGATCACAGACACCCTCTCCTGCCACTCTTCATGCAGATCATATTGAGCAGAAGGATCTGCAGCTGGATGAGAAGCTCCACCACTCTGTTTTGCAGACGCCAGATGACCTAGGCAATATCTGGAATAGAAAATACAAACCTGTTCTTTCTTTCTTTCTAATGCAATGTAGCAAAGCAGCTAGTATCACATGAGTTGTAAACAATCCTGTACAAGGCTATTTCATCTGCACTTTGAAAAATATTTGATTACATTGATTACTTTTAAAAGCAAACAAAACCTTCTCCATTTTAACCTGCATTTCATTGAAATTTTTAGAAGTGGGTTAATAGTCCACATATTTATAATTGTTCTTTTAGTTGCTTAGAATTGTGGCAGCGTAATCTAGCATGTGGTCCTACCATGGACTGTTTTATCATTGATGTACAAATAAGACATAATTTCAGTAATTTTATCATTTCTCCTTGCAAGTTTGGTTAATTTCCCTGTCATATTTAAACCAATTTGTAATTAAGTCAACTATTTTAGCTATTCAATTCTAAGATATATTTTCTTTGTAGATACTGTGTGACTATTTCTCCCRCATTTGGTCTCAAGGAAACAAAGGAGTGTCTGCTATGTATTTCAGACCCTATTTCTTCAAGTAGCCTACTGATGGACAGAAAGATCATTTTGCTTTGGACTTTAAAATCTACAGCCTAGAAACCAATAGTGTCTCTACCACAGTGGCCCAGAAGTTCAAAAGAAGAGGGCTATGTGATTAGGCTGAATTCAGATTTAATTTTGATTTGATATGCCTGTGGGAGCTATGGGATTTTCAGCAGATCCCAGCAAATTACCCACCTGAGGGGGTGGAAAGAAGATTCTGAATGCCTGCTGCTCTCAAACTGGCTCATTATCTAGTTATTTGTGGCTGTTTAGCTTGTTAAGTGTGACCTGAGTAGGCTTGAGTCATCATAATCTATTGAAGGTTTCTTTATATGGACAGTCTAGATAAATCATCTTCCACTTGAAAAAGAATGATTATTCATATAGTGCTGATTTGTGGAAAGAACTAGGTGGATGTTAGGACTGTGGTGCTAAGTTACTGAATGTTGCCTCTCCACTCATACAAATTTACTGTTTAAAGGACAATAGCTACAGACAAGTTTAGTCACACTTTTTGTTTGACTTGCAATAACATGCTTTCCTAGTAGATTCTAAGAAAAAGAGTCTTTATTAGGAAAAATGTAAAGCTGAAAGACAATTTTACTTGAAAGCAGCCAGCTGGAGTTCTGGAGATTCATTGGCTTCAAAGAATGTAAGAAAATACTTACAAAAGGGGTGGCCTTTCTAGGTCCATCATATCTGTACTACAGCTCCAGCAGTGACCTTAAATGTTATTTAATGAGGGAATATAAGAAGCAGGACAATTCTTTCTCTACAGAGTTTATAATAGGCAAAGCTTAACATAGACAATGTTGAGGTGGCTGAACGGGTAAAAAATAGCTTGTTCTGAAAGCCCGATCATTCACTTTTAAGAAGACTGTGTATTTAAAACTTGTATCAGAACTTTTCCTTTTCTGGAGAGGTAGATCTCACTATACTTTTTTTCTTCTGTTACAGAAACTAGTGAATTCCCCTCAGAATGTTGCAGTGTGATGGCTGGGGGAACACTTACAGGATGGCAYGCAGATGTTGCTACTGTGATGTGGAGGAGGATGCTAGGAATTCTGGGAGATGTCAACAGCATCATGGATCCAGARATTCATGCCCAGGTTTTTGATTATCTGTGTGAACTGTGGCAGAATCTGGCCAAGGTAAAAGAACTGAACCTTTTCTCCAACCTGACCTGTTTGGGCAGGATTTTCAAAAAGRAAAAATCACCTTATGTATTTCCCTTAAATAATTCTCTTTCTGTTTTGTTTTTAATAATCACAGATAAGAGACAATCTTGGTATTTCAACAGATAACCTGACTTCACCATCTCCCCCAGTTTTAATTCCACCACTGAGAATTCTAACACCATGGCTCTTCAAGGTAAATATGAGCACTAAACTGTGAAACAGAAATAAAAGTTAACATAAGTGTAGAAGAATGTTTAATTTTTTGTAATGTAATTTTTTAATGTAATTTTTATTTCTTTATTAATATATTTATTTATTATTAATAATAAATATTGTTCTAAAACKGTAGGCAACAATGCTGACTGATAAATACAAACAAGGAAAGCTACATGCTTATAAGCTTATTTGTAAGACAATGAAACGAAGACAAGATGTTTCTCCAAACAGGGATTTTTTAACTCATTTCTACAATATAATGCACTGTGGACTTCTTCATGTTGATCAAGTAAGTTAATTATGAAATTCGAGATAATATAAATGTTATGACTGAAAATAAAATTATCTTCTCAAAAATACTCAATGTATTTTCATCTGAGTAATTTAACTTTGTTTTTGAAATKAGTGCTGTGACTGATACTTTTTTTAAAAAGAAAACTTTGATAAATGATCCTCATTCTTGGTTGCATTTAGAAATGCTTTTTTTTTGTAGTCCATTTCAAGGAAACAATGAGGGCAGAAAAGGTACTCTCTCATTTTTTATTGATTGTATGTTACAGATTGAAGTATGCAAGAAAGAGAAGGAAGCAGATCTCTGTAAAGTCTACTGTTCTTCTAACTTGCTCCCTGATGCAACAGTTTAGCTAGTAAATTGTGCTCACTGCATTGGAGGACTTTGTTTCTACAGCAAGTATAGGAACCAGCAAATTGAGATGTACTGAGCGTATCTAATCAGTGAGAGTAGACCTTTTGCATAGGTTTTGATATTAAGAAGTCTGAAAATATTGTGTGGCTTAAATACTTTTTAAAGGTTTACAGAAGTGTTAAAAAGTTTGGTTTGTGACCTTTTTTGAGGAATTATTATAGGCGTGGGGAGATCAAAGGTTCAAACAACGCAGTTTTCTTGAACTGGGAAGAACAGAATTTGTCCAAAATTATTCCACAGATGCCTATGAATAGGACAGATCTCCAATTTCTGTCCTCTGGCAACCAGTAATGCTGCTTTACTTGCTGGATTGAAGATCCTTCTATGATGTACTGCCATTTAGTTAGATATTAAACTAAACTTGGTTCCTACAAGTAGAGAATTATTCAAAGGAGAAAAGGGGAGGGAGTGCCTATATGTAGACTTGGGATTTTTTTTACAATTAAGACATTTTATGCTTTTTCAAGTACTTTTGAAAAAGTTGCACCATGTACAATGATTTTGGAAAATGCCTCACTAAGTCTACAAGAGCATAATATGCTGTGCTGATTAACTATATACCATAAATGTTACAAAACAGTCTATTATCYTTCTTTAAATTTTGGTTCCATATGGGTATATGGAAGAGGCTAATACCTTTGCTAAAGTTAKAGCCAAGCAATACTTGCTGGAGAGGATTAAGCTGTGTAATAGCTGATTATCTTACTATATCTCTTCTGTACCTATTCAAATGAATGGTTAATCAGTTACAGAACTCTTAAAAGCTGACTGTAAATTAATATATGAATTATTGTCCAAGCTTAAATTGATCTACACAGTATACCAAGTTTACTTACATTAATATGAGTATACTTAAGGAATTTATCTTTTTGTGAGGAATTTATCTTTTTGTGCTACTTTTCTCTCCCTAATGAGTGTCTTACTGGCCACAATGAGTTTTCTTTCTCGTAATTTTATTTTCTACCTTTGATAAATATCTGCCTTTTTTGTTCATTTTTCATCTTGATTTGTGTTGATACTCTTCCTTTTTTCCCTTTTCCTTCTGCGAGGATATTGTCAATACAATCATCAAGCACTGCTCTCCTCAGTTCTTTTCACTTGGTTTGCCTGGTGCTACCATGCTTATTATGGATTTCATTGTAGCAGCAGGAAGAGTGGCTGCTTCTTCTTTCCTCAATGTAAGTATTCATCACTTAATTCTCATTTATGGGTGAGGAAGAATTTGAGAGAATACTGAGCAGTGTATTTTTCCTTGACTAGGGTGTTAAATTGATCCCAGAATTCAATGTAGTGGTTATCAAATATGGATAATGTTAGTGATTTATTCTAGAGCACTACACATGCCTCTCCAGAAAATATGTTAAGAATGCAAAAATTGCTGTTGAAGCAGAGAATCTTATTTTAGAGTTACAAAAATTGTGACTGMCATTTTTCTGTGCTTGAAGATGTTTTAAAGTAAATGTCCATTTTGACAGTGATTTCATTAAAAATATGTACTTATTCCTCCATATCTCTGCTATGGAATGACTTTAATGATCAGGCTTGAGAACTCAAATATGCTAGTGTTTGCACTATTTGGATTTTTTTTTCACACTTCTGATTTTGTTACTCCGGCAAGTTCAGCCTTATATAGTAATACTGATGTGATTACCTAGGTGCTGTTGGCCATGCATATTGTACTCTCTCAAATCCCCCATAGTCTCCTCCAATCTTCTGTGAAGTTTGRCTGTTTCTCCCATCAATCCCTCTCTAACCAGTTATGAAATCCAGCCTCCCTCAAGGTACTATCTGAAGCCTCTGTCAGCTTCTTACGCTGTAGCCTTTCCTGTCCAGCAATGCCTCATGTCACATTTAGTAGTTTTCCACATCCTGGTCAATCAGYTGAACCTAAGACCTGAGCCCAGTTAGCAGCTCAGTCATTTCTCTGTAGTCCTAACACTTCTTCTGCATCTTTTGACTGTCTTGGAAAATGAGAGCTGGGGTGTGCATGAGTAACAATCCAAGGAGTTGTGGTCTCTATTTATTTAGCTCTGCGGGGGCCCAGAATTTCCAGGAGAAAGGAAATAGCTGTACACAATTTCAGCCATCGTTCTCTTTTGAGGCAGCTAGAAATGTCAGCTTCCTGATTGCAATAAGAATATATATTTTTCCCCACCTTTGTTTTTTTCAGGCACCAAGAGTTGAAGCACAAGTTCTTTTAGGATCTCTAGTCTGTTTTCCCAATTTGTATCGTGAACTACCAGCTCTTCACCCAAATATTCCTGACATTGCTGTGTCTCAGTTTACAGATGTTAAGGTAGGAATTTTAAGAATATTTAGCTAGTATTCTKTTACCAAATATATGTTTAATATTGTGCTTTTGCAGAAAATACTATGATTTTAAGATCCTAAAATTTTTCAAAAGTGATTTCAAATAGAATATAAGACTCAAGTTCCCATAAAGTCTTGTCAAAGTTTATACTTCTAAGCATACATTATAATTGCTATTGAGTTCATAATGTTTTCTTACGTTTGTAGAAGGAAATGATACATTATCTCATCCTTCCAAGCCTCCTCTCGATAGGGCTATTTGCAGGTACCACAGATTTAATTAACTGAGACAAGAAGATTTAGAGGTTTAAAATTCATTATTTTACTTACTAAGACAATTTTATTTATTTCAAAACTGGTGAAATCTACTTGTGTTCCTAGGGGCTTTAGAAAATTCCTGTACAGCAGTGTGTTCTGTACAGTAGTGTGTTCTTTCTTCAAAAGGCAGATGTTAATGGAGCTGTTACCTTGGCTGTCATAACGCAGAGTTAGGCAGTGTGACAGTATGCTGAAACTGCACAGAGCTCTGTGTGTCTAAGAAAGGCTCTCCTTAAGTTTTGAAAACTGTTTCAGTTTAGGGAGAAATGATCACTTGAGAGCTGCTKTATACCTTCCTCCCCTTTGGAGACTTATTTTGGATTCCTTCTTTCTCATTTCTGTTGTAGAATGGCTGTTTACTTGAATTATATTAAAGGCAGCCTAAGCTTTTGGGACATTTCACTGTAGTTGAGTCAAAACTCTTCTTGACAGCATTCTTAAGGCACTGTAGGCACTCATACTGCAACTAGTTGAAAATACTTCTTAAATCAATTAATTTTTTTTAAATGCTTGTTTAAACCTCAAAGTTAAAAATTCTTTGTGTTATACCCTTCAGTACTGCTCAAGCTAGCTTCAGGGAATCCTTTACTGTTTGTTTTTTTATTCTTGATATTTTATGGAAATGTTTTGACAAGAATTGRGTAAATGGCTCATCAGCAGAAATTAGGACAGTAAGGTGTAGGATATTCTTGAGGTGGCACAGTAACGAGTATCTGGGACAGGCTAGGTATTTGGAGTAGTGGTAAGCAAACAATTCATCTGGCCACAATGAAGAAACTCATCTAACCAATATGCCTGTGTGCATTATAATTATATTTTGATGCTTTCTGTGATGGAGTTGTGTGTAATTCAGTGAGTATTTCCTCTTCATTTYAGGAACTCATAATTAAAACTGTGTTAAGTTCAGCAAGAGAGGAGCCATCTGGTCCTGCACGGTAGGTCATACAAAAAGRGCTTCTACATTAATAGATTCTTTTCTTTACTAGACTGTTTTGAAGTCCATGTATTAGAGAGCTTGAAGTAAAAATCTGTTGCATTTTATTAATGCTGTTCTTCAGTACTGTCAAAGCTGTGGTTTGTACTGTGAACAGAGGTATTAGATAAACAAACTGGGCTGGTCTAGTCCAGTATTCTTTCTATGATAGTGGCTGATAGGAAAGGGTGTAAATAAGGGTAAGATTATATAATAAGCTTTCCCAGCCTACCCTGCTGTTCAGCTCAGGGATTTTCTGGACTGTAGAGGCACTTTTTACTTTGATTAGTACAAGATTATTTATGAGGGAGGAATAGTTATTTTTTATTAAATCATTATAAATGATTTTATTTGAATAATAGAAACAGTCCAGGGTACATGAGCCCTTCTTTATGGTATGGACAAGAAGCAGAAAAAACTGAGCCAAGTGTTAAACTAGGAATGGCTCTGATGCTTAAACCTAAGCACCTTCATCAAATGACTTCAGAGAGGATAGTTACCAGTTTTCTCTTCTGTTTCTTAATTTGCTTAGGATTTTGTTCCTGCATATCCATCTTCAGAAGCATTCAGTTACACAGTCCTGTGTATGGGATTGGAGCAGGAATCTCTAATGCCTACCAAGGAAGAGCTCATTTGTGTGCCTTATATATTTGGAAAGAGTGAATATATATGTGCAACTAATATATTGTCACTTAAAAATACTATATACCTGAAAAACTACAAACCTGGAAAGATCAGCTTATTGAACCTTTAAACATTTTGTTGGAAAACCAAGAGCAGTTTTCATCAGCCCACTTACCTTTCTTCACCTGAGCTGATAGTATTTCTCAACACAGGAAAATGAGGGAATATCCTGAGATTACATTAATTAAATTTTTCATATTACAAAACTACTTTATAAAAGGCAGAACTCTCAGTTTTGCAGTTTTTCTTTCAGTGACAATGTGCAAAATAGGATCGTTTTACACTATAATGTACAATCAAATCTTGTATGTAGTTTTGCTGTCTGTAAGCATTTTCATGATCCTATGTAGCCTTAAAATCCTTTTTCTACAACACAGGCTTCATAGCCACTTTTGTTTCTATTCTAGCCTACAATTTTTCCTKCCCAGATGTAATGCATTGCAAGTCACATGACCAGCTTTCTTCTTGTCGATTTTGGTTTGCTCTCCAATTTTATCCAGGATTTTGAATTCTGAAGTTGTTTCCAAAATATTTGTAGACTGTGTTCCTGAGGAAAATAACCAATGGTTCAGAGATTGCTTAAACTAGCTCCTTAACATTTCTGAACAAATTTCATCCATCTGCTGATTTGAATGCATAWATCTAAWTACYCTTWATCTTAACAGTTCTTTTCTGTTTCCTCATTTTAAATGAAGAAACAACAAAAGTTGATGCACTAATCATTATATGTATACTGTCTCTAGGATTCATTCCCTCCTCTATTCATCCTTRTTTATTGTCCATCTAAAACAATGGGAATGTCTATGAGAGAGTAACATTCCCCTCTCACCTCTGTGTCTCAGAAGCTCTAAATTTGAGCAACCTCTTGTGTTGGAAAGGAGGAAGCTCCCACCCCAATTTTTGCTTTGTCTTAAGAAAATATAAAAATTTCCCATACATTGATTTCAGGTAATATTTTTAATCAAACCRCACATAGAAATGCAGGAGTTCTTGATGTCTTTTGGATTTTTCGGTTGCTTTTTCAGATGGGTGCTTCCTCTGCCCCTTCCTCTGCCATCACCAGCATACTTTAGATTTCTTGCTCATTTTTAAATAAGTTACAGTGCTATAAAGGTTTTTGTGCAGTTGTTTTGGAAATATTAAAACCATATTTGTTGTTATATGTTTTTAGCAAAATATAACAAATCATACAAATTACACATTCSTGTAGCATGTTTCTCAACAACTTTTCTTCCAACATTGTTTTGCAGATGTGTTGCTCTTTGCAGCCTTGGTATTTGGATCTGTGAGGAGCTAGTCCATGAATCMCATCATCCTCAGATCAAGGAAGCATTGAATGTAATTTGTGTTTCWTTAAAGGTGAGAGAATTAAATTTTTACAATATGTAGACATTTTACAATATGTAGATCTCTACAAAGTGTAGAGATACTTTGCATTTGCAAAGTCACAATGACATTTTAGCATGCTTACTTCGCTGTCTCATTTGCCATCCTTACAAAAGAAAGAACTCTAATGAGTGGATCTCTGAAATGTCAAAAGTTCTTTACCCTTCTTTAAGTTTGGAGCAAATGGTGTGATGATGGGGATGAGATACTGGATCTTTATTTTAATATATATCACTAGCCACTCTAACCTACCATGGTATTCTCATAATACTCTCTGTGTGTTCACTTCTGAGTTCGAGCCATTGAATTATGCAATATTGCTTCTTAGCCCTGGCTAGATATTTAGTGAGAAATGCAGAGTACTTATACTGCATGCATGGAAGCACAGGGAATCTTTAATTTGCTGTGGCAGAGTCCTTTTCTATGCTTATTCCAGGAGCCTCATACTTTTGGCTTCTTTTTCCTTGATGAGGGTTTTTGGTTTCCTACTATTTTAGATCCTTTTGCATTTGTTCCTAATTTATAGAATAATTAGAATATTAGTAAAAATATATTGGTTKTAAGCAGTTTTCAAATTTGCATGTTTGTGAGCAATAACTTCAACTTTATAAATGTTTTCCAGTTTATCTTCAGAATCTTCCTATGTGCTTTTTGTTTGCATCAAAATTCTATGATTAGTCTAGTCTTTCTGTATGTACAGATTAATAAAAATTGGAGTGTACACCTGTTACATATGACTTCGGATGTTGGGGATTATTATTTTCTTTTAAGCAATGGGAATCTGAAAAATATCTTAGCAGATCAGCTGCTCACATCCTGTGAAGCAGGATTTGAGTCTCTTTATAAGGTAGCTGCAGGGCTTTTAGTATTAGACTCTAAATTGCAATTTCCTGTTTTGCAAAATCACATTCATTCTTTGCAGCTCCACTAATACCTTCTTCCAGGGTTTTCCCCTTGGTTTTTAATAATGCTTAACTTCTGCGTTTTATCAAGTTCCTGTGGAAGTTTGRTATAAGGCAAATGATGTTTTTATCTTGCTGCTTCAATTTATCAATACATGAACTATTTTTAATCCTGAAATTCATAGTGATTTATGTTCTTTTTCTCTGACATATTTATTAAACCAATTATTTGTATCTCATTTATATTAAACATAAATTACTTTTTGAATGAGAAAACAAAGATCTTTATATTTTCACTTTGCTTTGCTTTGTGTTGGCAAAACCATCCAGTACACATTGTCTTTTTTCCAGTTCTGAGCAATGGTATACATTCACAATTGAGTTTAATAATGAAATGAAAAGTTCATTAATGTGTCATGGGAGAAATAAATTAGCTCTAATTTGTTACCTAAGCAGTCTCCTGGCTACCAAGTAGTCAGAGGCTTGAATGCCCAGAATGGATYATTTTGTTATTTTCAGGAGAAATGAATAGGTAGGGAGCTATAGGCCTAGTCCAGCTTACTGGTAAGTTCAGTTGAACAAATAACATTGAATAGAAATGTTAGCAGCAATTACATGCTTATTTTTGAAATACCAGAAGCATATTCAGAGCTGCAGTTCAGCAGCTCACTTTGGATATAGCTAGTGCTTCTCCCAGCTGTGTACCAATACCACTCTGTCTACATTAACCTCTGCTGGAGCTTGAGCACAAAGGATCCTAACCAGCCATCCAGACCTATGATCTTATTCTACTTCTCTCAAAAATGCTGTAGATACATCACAAAATTGTGTTGTACAGACTTAGTTGAATGAGTGCTAAACAATAGGTTATTTTCAAGTATAGACAAGGTTAAATTCCTGATTTAACATCCAGAAAGAATGGACCCTTACAAAGATGAACTTTATGGTAAGACTACCTTTGCAAGAAAAACCCTGAGAGTTGGGAAACCGGCAAAGTGCCAGTTCATTGGCATCTTTTTTTCCCCTCCRTCAAGTAACTTTTCAAAAATTATGTCCACAATTTACACTACTAAATATAAAAGTGGTGAATTCTTATGCTTTATAACATAGGATATTTTCCAGAGGCAAAGAATGGCAGGTGGAATGTTTATGGCATCATACAGGTGTTTCCATGCCACCTCTGAAGGTTCTTGTAAAAGAAGTCAGAACCAAATGACTGACTTGAGAGAGGTGAATTGTTTCATGATCTGTCACGTAGTTGGTGAGACTGCTTGAGTTCTGGAAAATGTCCTTCCAGACCCCACAGCRCTCATAACTGTCTGTTCCAAGGTGCCTGAGTGTTTGTCATGGTTTAAGCCCAGCTGGAAATTCAGCACCATGCAGCCACTCGCTCARTCTCCTTTCTTCCTACCCACTGCAGTGGAATGGAAGGAGAATCAAGGCAAAACCTGAATGTTGAGATGAGAACAGTTTAATAATCAAAAAGCGAAGTAGAACAGAGTAATAATAGTAAATTATAATAATGATAATAAAAAGAGAAAGGAGAGGAACCCAAGTGATGCACAGTAGTTGCTGACTGATGTCCTGTTCCCAGCCCAGACTGACCTCCTTTATGGACTACCCCAGTTTGTGTACTGGGCATGATGTCCTGTGGTGTGGGATATCCCCTTGGTCAGTTYGAGTTGTCCATCCCAGCCATGCTCCCACCCAGTTTCTTTTGCTCACCTTCTCACAGGCACAGCATGAGACAAGAAAAAAAAAATCCTTGACTTCTGATAAACAWAACTTAGCAAAAAACAAAACATCAGTGTGTTATCAACACCATTCTCATTCCAAATCCAAAACACAGCCCTGCAACCGCTACTGAGAGGAAATTAACTCTACCCTAGCGACAGCATTCTTTTGAAATGTGATATATTGACCAGGGTAGAACAGCTTTCTGAAGCAGATGAAGGATTTGATCTATTTCAGCCAACCCCTATATTCTTAATCAAAACTTCCTCCCTGATGCTTTTCCCAAGAATAAAAAAAATTTAAGTGTGCAAGATTAGATTTTAAATTTATTAATATTCATTACTTCATTTCTCTGCTTACTTTTGTTTCTTTATTAAATTAAAAAAAAAAAACCCAACCCCCCCCCCCAAAGAAAAAAACCAAACCAAAACAAAAAACCCCATGCTCTTCTACCAGAGGGAAATAAGAGGTTAACTGATTTGTGGAAAGCAGCCTTAAAAATTATTCATTCATCTTCTTTTTAGAGYGTCTTTAGAAAAAGAACTGTTAAAAATTTAAGAAAGAAATGCTTTCTGTTTTTAAGTAGTGAATGGCCAATTATTCAGTGACTCTGAAAAGTCTCCAGSTAATTTTTTCTTACTTTCAGTGATCTGGATGCTCTGTATTAAGCTACCCCCATTTGTCCACCCCAGTTTTCTTCTCCAGTGATTTTGGGATTTTCCTGTAAGCTTCTTAGGATGTTTTGAGTGGTCTGGATTTGATCTCAAGTTCTGCAGTCAAATTGTCATGCTTTCAGGTGGTTTTTTTTTTTGTGTTTTTTTGTTGGTTTTTTTGTGGGGTTTTTTTGGAGTTTTTTGGGTTTGTTTTGTTTTTGTTTTGTTTTGTTTTTGTTTTGTTTTGTTTTTGTTTTGTTTTGTTTTGGTTTTTTGGGTTTTTTTTGGCAGCCACTCAAGCTTGAGCGTTAGAATCTGTACCCTGCTTACTGGGCTCTTTCAGAGTACTTTCACAGCATGGAGAGAGGCTGTCTCATGAGGGATAAAAAAAGTAATGATATTCTTGTCATAAAGTCTGTGAAGATSTAGAGTTGTGAGATGTGTRCTGTTTTGAGCTAAAAKCCAACAGTAACATGAAACTGCATCSACTAAGARAGTCAGAACAAGAATTAACTGCCATTGTGTGCTCCRGTTTCCATCTCCCTGGATGACTTGCAAAAGTCATTCATAATCCTTCTTTTTTCTTACATAGATAYCACAAATAAAAAATGGTAATTAAAGTTTCATACTCCAGACTTTTCCTTACACTTGTACCATTTCTTTTCAAGACTTTAAATGTAAAAATTGATAGCTCTGCTTTTRTAAGAAGCACTGACCCAGAACACTGTCTTTTTCCAGTGTATTTTCCGTTTAAGTTTTTGCCATTCAAAAATTTTATTCTAAAATCTTTATTTTCTGCTCAGGCTTCACTGCCCAGGCATTTAAGCTTTCTAAAAGCTTTGGGTTTTTTAAGTTTTGTGAGATGCATCCCTTCCTGAAGGGTTACTAGAACTGGTCTGAGTAAGAAAAAAACCTGTCAAGCCAAGAAATTACATCTAAACATTCTTACAGCATAGTTGCCCTTTTCTGACTTCAGAAGTAGAGAGCCATCTTACAGCRCATACCTGTGACAGCTTCACTGCTGAATACAGTGAGATTGAAAGAAGTAAACTACTTACTTAATAATGCAGGAGTTCACTTGTAATATTAACTTTGTCCTTRTCATTTGCTGCACGCCTTAATGTTTTAAAGCAAGTGCAGTGAAGGTAGAATACTCAATTACATGTTTTGTGCATTAACAATTTAGGGAAACAGAACCCTTTCTTTTAATTTATATGTTTTCCCACTTAGGAGTGTAGAACAGGGTGTGCATTCCCCCCTAAGACTGGGAATTGTAAAATGTGTTCTCTTCTGCTTTGACAAGCACAGTAACTGTGGAAGGCAGGCTCCTTTATTTATTTCTTTATGTTTATGAATATAAAATAGTTCTTTTTAAATTTTGTAAAATTTAATTCTGTTCCTCTGGTAAATAGATATTTAAGGAACTTTATGTATAAAACTACCCGTGAAATTTATGACCACTGGACCAGCTAATGTGCTCTTACATGAAATCATTTTGTTATTGTTACTGCACTGTGTTCTCTTTCCTAGTTTCCAAATAAAACAGTAGCCCAAGTTGCCTGCAGTATGCTGAACATGCTGATACATTATGTACATAGACTTCAACTGTATCAAGCTGACTCACCTTTAAGAATTATTCAAGTAAGTAATTTTTTTAATTGAAATTGTCAATTATTTTAAACACCACAACATATTACCTTAAAATTAAACACCTGAATATTGAGAATTACGTTTTGCAAAACATTGAATTAGTATAAACATAGTCTTACTTGACACTAGCAGTAGGGARTTGCAGCACACTTAAATCCCTGACTCCAATACTGACATGTGTCTATATTGTCCCTATTTTTCCTCAGAAAAAAGTGTCGTGAGAATGTTGTCAATGAAGTACAATTTTGTTTTATTATTAGATATCTTCAAGCATGTTTATTTAAGTTCAGGGAGAAAAYGATTGCTTAAAATATGGATCTGCAGTTGTATTTTGCATATCCATGAAAGAGTTTCAGCATAAAGCAAAAATCATATTTTGAATATGCTTYMCMTAATGAAGAGGTAGACTATGGCCTCTGTGAGTCTGAACCACAGAGAAAAGACAGAGGTCTCCCAGGTTCTTTTCACGTGAAAGCTTCTTAAGAGATACAGCAAGCATCTCTGTGCTCCTCTGGAGACATATTTTTGATCAAATGGAGACAGTGTATTCTAAGAAAAAATGTAGCTCAGCACCATACACAAGCCATCACCAGATTTCTTCCTGCATCATACAAGTATGTTGAGYCACATTCTTTTCATGCCTGAATATTTAAGGTAGCTGTGTAATTTCATTGTCCTTAATACACCTATATCAGTCAAACAGAACATACTCCTTCAATGTATTCTGCAAAACTCAATTAAAAGTGTTTTTATTAAAAAAAATTGTCAAGGAATACGGTAACTTGTCTCAAAAAATTGTAATAGAATTTAACTGTGAATCTAATATCATGTTAGATTTACCTGCTTAAAAATTACTTTAAGCTTAAATATTTAGTTTCTATTTTAAAAGAAATATGGTATATTTCCCCAGATTCTGATAGCAACTATTACACACCTGCTACCCAGTACAGAAGCTTCCTCTTATGAGCAGGACAAGAGGGTAAGAATTTTTCATTTCTAGTACTTTCTGCCTCCTGAAAGCTGTCTCTTCTGTATTAGCTTTGYGGTGGGGCTCATTGGGTCATTTAAATTTGGGCACTTTGATACAGTTTGTTGCTGACAGCTCCATCATTCTGGGCTACCATTCCCACAAGGAGCTAGAGTTCATCTGTTGCTCATTTTGTTCWTCAGAGCTCTGTTTGATCTTCTGTCTCTGTTTGCAAGAAGTCAGGGGATATTGCAGRCTACACTCACATGCCAAGCTACCCACTTTTCCACTTGAGGATGTTTTCCATAATTGACCAAGATTCCCCATGAACTACTGTCTATCACTGTACATCAAATATCATATAAAAAATGTCTTACCTGTTTTGACAAACGTTGTCCCAATGGGTTTCTTAAAAATTGGTTAAAAWTTTTTTATTGTTTTATTGCCCTTCATTGTTTGGTTTGTTATACTTYTGAGGGACAAACTTGGAATGTACTACATGAAACGAGTAAATTAGTTATGGATTTTTTGAAGACTTCTATTTGAGAAATATTTTAGAGAATCTTGCAGATATTTATCTGAAGTGTCTTCTCTTCCACAGCTGAGTTTTAAAAGTCAAAAMCAATTATTTGGTCAGTAAGTTATTGATGGTTGGGTGTGGATTTGTGTCCTAATCTAATTCTGTTCTATGGTCCTTCAAAACATCCTAAGAGGGAATTGATTCTTTTGCTGAGTAACCTACAATACAGAAAGTAGTTGGATTTCTTTCAGATGATACCTGGTGCTGCATAACATTATAAGGGACATTTGTGTTATTTATAAAGCACTAAATACAGCTGAATTGGTTCCATTTTGTRTACTCCTTGATTTGATTCACAGTGAAATTTATGTGCAAAATGGTGCATCAGACTTAATTTAGACCTGTGTTATCTGTCGTTTTAAAAACAACACCCTACAAATCGATTTCAAAAACTGTGGGTATCCTTTGAAGTATAGTATCTRCTCACAGTCTTACCCTGTTGAGAAACTGTTGAATGGGTGGCCAAAGTTTTTACTGAATGCCATAGGTTTTGAAGATACAGTGGTTAACAAGTGAGACCTGCCATTRCTGCAGAAGGTTGACTTTACTGAATTGAAAAAATAAGGCAAAACAACGAAATAAAATAAAGTGATAAATATGAAGTAGCAGGTGCTGGCTTAATTGATTTGTAATGGAAAGTGTTTTTTCCAGTTGGTGGTTTCTTTACTTCTGTGCTTATTGGATTGGATAATGGCCTTGCCACTGACGACTTTGCTGCAGCCTCTTCACACTACAGGAGCAGAAAATGATAAGACTGACAGATCTGTTCTTAATTGTATATATAAGGTACATGTTTCTTTGCTCACTTATTAGAAATTTCTATGTATGGAGGTAGTGTCAGTTTTCATGGAAATGAAGGCAAAAGTTTTCTGTAAGCTGACCTCCATTTTCTCCTGAAATACGGAGTGCTGGCTCAGTTCTTGCATGTTTTTCTATAACAGCTTGACTTTTGGTGWATTTGGAATAGTAGATTTTGTTTTACCTTTTGGATGGTTAACCAAGCCTTTTTTTTTTTTAATCATATGGATGCAGATGCTTGCATTGCAGAAGACTAACTATACATTTAAAACAAAAGGAGTTAACTTTTATATATCAAGCAATTTCATTTAGCAATAATACAGGAAGAAATACAGGAATATARGAGAAAGGGGGTTTTATCCTTTGTGCAAGGGAAGGGGATTAAAACCTCTAGCAGCTTAGACATAGCATATGTAATAAAGAAGATAGAAGATCTAAAAATAAAGGTAGCCTAATGATTTTTTTGTAAGTTTTGTTTCTTTATTGTTAAATTCTGCTTCAGTGGTAATAATTTTCTTTGCAGACCAGAGTTTGTTTCTGTACACATTAAGCATCTAAAATTTTCCAACATTTCATCATGCCTGCCTTTAACAAATCGATTTTTAAAATGTAACTAAAAATAAACTTCATTTATTATAAAACTATAAAGTATAAATTTCAGTAGTTAATGTAATGAAATTCTGGTTTTGTTCTAGGTTCTGCATGGATGTGTCTATGGGTCTCAATGTTTTAGCAACCCAAAATATTTTCCTCTAAGCCTTTCTGATCTGGCATGTATGGATTATGATCCTTTTATGCATTTAGAAAGCTTAAAGGAACCAGAACCACTGCATTCTCCAGACTCTGAGAGGTCTTCTAAACTTCAACCAGTCACTGAAGGTTTGTCTAATTGCCTAAATACATTTTCTTTCAAAAAGATTTTGTCTAGGTTTTCAGTATTGAAGTGTTAATCTAAAGCASAGGTTTTTGGCTATATGTGGACACTAGGTAAGAACCATTAGTATGGAATGAGCAAATGTAATTTTGAGCAATTGCCATTTGATTAACTGAARTAAGTATGTTCTGAACARCACCAAGATCGATACAATATGGATTCTTCCRTGCTCTGTGTATCAGCAGAAGTGTTAAGTACTGCAACATGGATAAATATTGCTTTTCATWTTACTTTTCAGTAAATTAATTTGATTTTTTCTTAATTTTGCTCCCTTTTCTGGGAGTTTTTTTAATTTTTGTTTCTTTCTGAAATTGCAATATTGAATGCTTTGTGTGAATTTTTTAGCCTATCCTAATTTGTTGTTGGTATCTTTTTGCACTGCTTAAAACCACAGATTTGTCTAAAAAGAGAGAAATTTTCTCTCATCTGGTTAGAACCTTAGGAGACATGGGAATTAACATTTTCTTCACAACTCAAATATAAAAATAAAGAATTAAGAATCTAAGCTACAGAGGACTATCATGTACTATGCAGTGTATCTAGTAAATATCAAATGGCTACATAGGGAAGAAAACTGAAAAAGATGAGATTAAGATACGAGCAACACTGTGTAGTGCTATTCTGCCTCTGTATTAAGTTGTTCCATTTAGGCTTTTTTAAAGGTATTAGGAACCAGATAAATGCAGCAGTTCTTTGTAGCAGCTGTGTGCTAACAGCAGGTGATTTTGTGGTCTGTAGTGACTACGTGCTGTTTTTTATGTAGAGAAAATGGCTAATCATTGTGCCCTTGTCTAAGGCATGCTTCATCATCCTCAAGTACTTTTTTGGCCAAAGAATTCTAAACATAGATCTGTCCCCTAATAAGCTCAGTATTGGATTGAACAAGTCTGATCTGAGAACTACTGGCAGGAGGAGCTGTAATTATTAAATTTACTGAAGAATGAAGCAAGGTACTATAGTTGGCTTTTCGTCAAATGGCTGTGGCCTTATTAGTAAAAAGTAATCATCTGCAGGGTCAGAATGAAAGAGGCTTCGAAGGATTCATTCTGTCCTAATTACAGTCTCACCTATACATATTATGTAAAGCTAATATTTAAAGCATTTGCCAAAATTTACTTCCACTACATGTTCTATTACAGTGTAGTGAATAGTAGTAGCTTTTTATGCCTGGCATCTTTTGTATTCCRTAATAATCTGTAATTATGGGTTAGAAGCAAATGCTGTGTGGTTTTTTTAATCTGACAATCTGAAAAGACAACCCTGAATAGATTTCTCTTTAAATGAATACAGTTGCACAAAGCCTTAGCATCAATATCTTCATTTTGCATTTCCAACCATGATCTTTTCTTTTATGATTTCTTGTTAAATTTCTTAATAAAAGTAATTTCAGATGTTCCTTTTATCTCTCCAGATAAATTAAGTTTCAGGGCTCTGGAATTGTAACTTGGACTGTGAAATTTAATTGGCAGACTACAGCATTATAATGCAACCCTGGTTCTGCAACCTTGGCACTTCTAGTCTCCATTGCCAGGCAGAGAATAAAATTGGCAGTGCTTAACCGAYTGCACAGCATCTGTTCTCCCTGGCATTGTTGGAGGAGTGAGAGGAGTAAAACTAGTGGATAACAACCAGTCTGGGTCTCTGTSAAGACAGAGGGTCAAATACTACAAGCTAGCAGCAGAACAGTATGCCAGTGGGTCAGCATCTTTTAGTAGACTACAAGGGCTATCATATCTTTTTTGAAGGAATGGAAATGAGCAGGGCAGAAGTTGTAGGGAATTCAGGGAAATTCTACAAAGACAGGGTAGGAATTGCAAGACTCTTTCCTTAGGTCACAAGCAAAGCTGAAAGTGCTGAAATGRCAAAATTTTTAAGATAGGGTGCTTTAAGAGATGTGATTGATTAACCCTGTTATGCCTCCATTGTTCAAGGTCAGATCTGTGACAAATTTTGTGGATACTTAGCCACAGCATAATGTGGTATGAGACCAGGAAGATACGGGACTTAGAGTGACACAGCTGTTTAGTGGGGACAGATCTACTGAGTGGAGCAAGCYATGCAATAATCAGCAGGGCAAAGATTTCTTAAATCCTCTGGGAACAGGCATATGTCAATCAAGTAGATGATTACTGGCCTCTCTTTGTTAGTAACTTTCCAAGYTCTGTCTCTCAAAAGGAAGCTCTTAAACTCGGATTATCAATAAAATTGTCTTTGTTCTTCTTTCTGTAGCTGGTAAGGTGGAAGATTTTAGTATGAGATACGAAGAATAACTCTGAAATTAGGTATTAAGCATATTAAAGTGTTATATTTAAACCAGAATGAACTTTTAGCAGCTCTCAGTAAGGACATCAGTAGGAAGCTTTTGTTGCATCATCAGAACTTGMAGACAGCAAGTCTGTGATGCCTTCATACATCTAAAGAATCACTGGGTTTGTCTATGTGAAGGCTGATGAAATGTTCCTCTAGTTAGTGTTGGCAACAACCTACTTGAGCTACAGAACAGGCATACAAATGATGGTGGTGATGATGGTTTGGCCCTGGCTGGATGCCAGCTGCCCACYAGTGCTGCTCCATTATTCTCCTCCTCATCTGGGCAGGGAAGAGAAAATATAATGAAAGACTTGTGGGTTGAGATAAAGACAGGAAGAGATCACACACCAATCACTGTCATGGGCAAAACAGATTTGACTTAGGGAAATTAATTGAATTTATTACCAAGCAAATCAGGATAGGATAATGAGAAATAAAACCGAGTCTTCAAAATATCATACCCCTACCCCTCCCTCCTTCCTGGGCTTAACTTTATTATAAATTTCTGCCTCCTCCTTGCCCCCCATGGTGCAGGGGCATGGGGAYTGGGGGACTGCAGTCAGTTCACCACACAYTGTCTCTGCTGCTCCTTCCTCCACAGGGGAAGGACTCCTCAAGCTCTTCTCCTGCTCCAGMATGGGGGCCCTCACACAGGAGATTGCTACAACACAAGTCCTTCCCACAGACTKCAGTTCTTCAYKRAWGCTCCACTCTGGGTCCCCCTTCATGTGGCYCAGTCTTGTAGGCCCAGGCTGCTCCAACATGGATCCCCCACTGGATCACAAGTCCTCCCAGCAAGCCTGCTCCAGCATGGGCTCCTCTCCACAGCACCACAGTTCCTGCCAGGAGCCTGGTAGAATGTGGGCTTTCCACAGGATYACAGCCTCCTCTGGGCATCCACCTGCTCCAGCATGGGGTTCCCAGGGSCTGCAGGTGGATCTCTGTTCCACTGTGAACTCCCATGRGCTGCAGGGGCACATCCTGTCTCACCATGGTCTGCACCAAAGGCTGCAGGGAATCTCTTCTCTGGTGCCTGGAGCACYTCCTGCTCCTTCTTCACTGACCTTGGTGTCTGCAGAGTAGTTGCTTTCACATATTATCACTCTGCTCTTCTCTGGCTGCAATTTCCTTCTACCCAATAATTTTTTTTCCTTCTTAACTCTGTTATTCCAGAGGCATTACTTTAGTTGCTGATCAGCTYGGCCTTGGTGAGCAGCAGATCCAGCTTGGAGCTGGCTGACATTCTCTTCATCAGACACAGGGGCAGCAGCTGCTCAGAGAAGCCACCCCTGTAACCTCACACTGCCAAACCCTTGCCACACATACACACTGTTCTAATTAAGTGCACCTAACTAGCCAGCTTAGATGTTCACAAACCAAGCTGGACCACATAGTGCCACGATCTGCTAACTTACTTCTGATCTTTTCCATTTCATTTCAGGACAATAAATGTACATGAAGGAGAACTGTTTTTTGCAATTATAGACAAAAACATTTTGAAAGCTGTTCTTCATAAATCACAAATCTGTTAAWGATAGTTGTGACTGGAAGGTACCAGTAATATTACATGGATACAGTGCTGTATCATTGATACATTACTCATTACTCATATTTCTCCAAACATGTTTTAAACTCTTTAGCATAGATTGATCTTTTTTTTCTAATATATTTCAGTTTCTAATGAAAAAGTTTCCCCTGCCTGATGTTTAGTCTTAGCTTTTGTTTAGAAGGTAGAAGTATGAAGCACTTTTCATTTAAGGCTTTGCTGTTTGCCATTTTACTGAAAGGACACAAAATGCACACTTTAAAAAAATACTTTATACATAGTGCATCCAGATTAACACAGTGTGTGTTTTGTGGGGCATATTCTAGAGATGGGTTCTCTGTTACTGTGTGTCTATATAGCTGAAGTTTAAAATTAGGAAGGCATGAGACTTGCTTAAACTAAGGTAAAATACAGGAAACCAAGCTAAGAGGAACACTCTTAKGCTCCCTCCAAACATGATGAAGGAAAAAGAAGTGCTTTTAGAGAGTGATTCATCCCATTGCTCCAGTTTGGGATTAATCAGTCTGTACAGGTCATYATTCTTTAGACAGCTAAAAGGATGAGGAGAGTTAAATTCCACCCTCAGTCATTACTTTTTACATCTACTACATAACCATAGTTGTTTAAAACTGTTCTGCCAAAGTTGAATTACAAAGTTAACAGCACATCTTAAGGAAACTCRGGAATCCTTCATTCATGTCACAGATACAGTAGTGATGGACCTTCAGCAATTCCACAAAAGAGGTGATTTCAGGACTGAGAAGAATAAATAGTATAACATGCTTTTGGTAAATTACCAAATGGTCATGTACCCATCTGATTTACATTGCCCAAGCCAGGGGCAGTACCACTGTAAAGAAAGCAGTGATATGTTCTCTCAGGAAGACAGTCAACAAAGCAGTGAGCTGGAGTGCCTTAATGTGTAGTGATATGGCTTAGTTTGTAGAATTTGTGACAAAGCTGTGATGGCTTGCATTATTACATATTCTCATTTGCCCTCCGGAAACAGAGCATGGTTTAGATATTTGTTTTAAGGTTTTAGCATATTGAATGTCCAGTTATTCCTGATTAGGGAGATKTGCTTCTAGGAATAAATTAAGTTGCAAAATTAATTTAAAATTTTCATAATTTCAAAATGCATTACTAGGCTTGGGATTTTTCCTTTTTATTTCTGGGAAAAGCATCACCAAAATCTGATTTGCTATGTGGCAAAAATGTTTCAAGATTGCTTTATTTTATTTCAATATAACAGGTTGCATCTTACAGTCTGCTTTTCAGTATACTTCTCTATATTTCTGAGTTAAGTTCTTTATGTCATTTTTAGATGAACAGCACTGTATTCTGAGAGAAGACTCAGATGTGGTGTTCACATTTTATAAAAGAAACAATGACAGATTTATTGATTTTAGTTCAAGTGCAAAGTTTTCAGGGAAAGGCTGTATTAGGACTGAGGATGGATCTTCCCATTTTAAATTAATTGTTCCCCTCTTYGTATCACTGTCATCTTTATTTTCCATATGTCCCTTAGGCTCCTAAGGGAGTACATTTACACACACAGGGACAAAATTGCCATGGTCAGGTTTGAGATCTTTGGGATTTGCCACACAACAGTAATAGTAATAACATATGCTAGAAGGTCTTTATTTTTTCAGGTTTCTCAGCAGAACTTAACAGGAGGCATTTAACCATAKAGGGTGGGACTTCAGGCATCTGGAAAGCTTGTGTGTCTCTGCTCCTGTTTTACCTTATTTATCTGTGCAGTGGGAAGTGCTAAATACTTGGTAAAAATATCCTGACGAAGATGGGACACCCTCTGCATTGTCCAGGTTCTAATAAATAATGTGCTGATAAATGATTCTTCAAGCACCCAGATTATTTTCTCCTTGTTTTGTATAGAATCTGCTTCCAGTTCCTTCTTATATTTCAGCAGATGGCACTATAACTTAATTTCCTCGTATGCTGCCAATATCTGGACACTTACTTCAGGGTCACTGAATGTTTTTGTATTTGTAAATTTTAAACTTCAAGAAGGCTATAGGTTATAAAAATATAATCTCTAATTTGTTTATATGAATTCTCAAGGCATTAATTTATTAAAATACTTGAGTAGATACGAGTTTTGGAATTGTGTAAATGTTATGTTGATTTTGCCAGCGGTTAACTGGATGAAATGTTTCCCTATTTGCAGTTCAGATKTAGTGCTTCCTAAAGGAAGAGAATAGCCAGAATCCCAAACATGTCTTACATACTGTACCCAAAACCTTTGGGGGAAAAYAAGGCAAATACATACTACCTGTTTATTTTTGAAGTTGCTGAATGCATCCATCTTCAGAAACTGAAGATCTGTAATGGCAGTCAGTACACATTACAAATTTGCCTTTATTTTCCCTGTTAAACCAATTAAGACATCTGAAACTGCAAAAAGAAATTTGTTTCTCAAAAATTAGGTTTTGCAGCTTATGAATGTCTAACATAGAGGGATATGTTAGATATTACTTACTCCTATGCCCAAGTATTCTTAGTAAATACTGAATGAAAAAATGATGTCRTTCAGATCATTCTGGTTTGATGGATTTTGGTGAGAAAGAAGATGGCAAGTGTTTGCAGCAATTTTCAATGTTTAATGTAATTTAAAATGCATTATGTAATCCKAAGTTTTTTAATCTTCCCTTTACAAATCCCAAATTCAGGGCACCCAGTTACAAGAGAGAGGATACAGAAAACAAGTACTTTGCCATTTAATCTTGTTCCCTTTTCCTAGTCTTATTTTGCAGTGTAATGTTTTTGTGTGTGGGTTCTTCACTGGGTCCYCTGAACCAATTGATGGTTCTCTGCCTGAGAAAGTCACTTGGTCCTGCTCATGTACTTCTTGTAGAGTGGACTTGATAAAAATGATTCAATAACACTACASTACTGGGTTAACAGGGTGTGATATAAACATTAAAAATACCTTTTGTTAATTTAGATGGCATAACATGCAAGTGGAAGGTATGCTGCAAAGAAGGAGGTGGCAAAAACCATATAGAAATACCAGTGCAGCTCACAGGATGAATTTCACATAAGATGGGCACAATTAACTTTTCTTCCTCTCTCCCAAGGTTTTCTAACCTGAAACTTCTCTAAATGCAGTTGTGGCATGAGATTTCCTTTTTGAAAATTTTGATAATGTTAGATCATGTTCAATATAGACAGCCTGATCTTTGATTTTGTACTTTAAAATTACCCAGTGCTATTCTCAAGCTAACCTACAGCTATATGCTCCCCGGGGAAATTAAGATGGATTAGACCTTTTGTGCATCTACCTTCCTTTGTATTTCTCAGTGTAATGATGTGTATAAATATAAAAATACACTGCAGTTGGAATGGACATCTTGCAATGCAGGATCTCTACTTCAACAGCAATTCAAGATTTATTTTCACTAGATAAGAAATTGGGTGTTTTARAAGAACAGTGCTGATAACAAAGCTATGGCAAAGGAAGTATGATCTGTAGGCATAGATATTGCTGTAAAATAATGAAGATGCTTCTTTAACTGTTTTAGGATTTTTCATGCTCTTTATATTCAAGACCAGTGGTCATCAAAATGCATATTTTTCCTTTTCTGAGTTTCATGTATCTTTAGCTTGCAGTGCTCATTCTCCCACAAAGAAACGCATACATATATCGGTGTTGTTTTTGAAACTCTTCTTGTAAAACCTGTGCTCTTTCTCTTGCAGTGAAAACTCACATGCAACAAGGATTAATTTCTGTTGCTGCTCGTACTGTGATAACACATCTAGTCAACCACTTAGGCCACTATCCTATGAGYGGAGGTCCTGCCATGCTGACCAGTCAAGTGTGTGAAAACAATGACAATCCATACAGTGAAAGTCCTGAGCTTTCTCCTGAACTTTTTGAGAACCCCAATCTTCAATTCTTTGTTTTAAACAATACTTCCCTGGTGTCTTGCATACAAATCCAAGCAGAAGATGACATGCCTGGGGGAGGACTGTCTGCTGGACTTGCATCAGCTAACTCAAATGTTAGAATTATAGTGCGTGATCTGTCTGGCAAATACTCGTGGGATTCSGCCATTTTGTATGGACCATCATCTTTATGTGGATCTTCACAACAAACATCTTTTGCACTTTCATTATCTCAGCAAGATAAACCAGAAGATTCTCCTTCATCTTTTGAGCATGTGGAGGATGTGTCTGCAAGAGATGGAATTACACTCCAAGTTAAAAGGAAATTTAGAGACACTGTACCAACATGGGATACAATTAGGGATGAAGAGGATGCTCTTGATGAGCTGCTGCAGTATTTAGGTGTTACAAGCCCTGAATGCTTACAGAGAACTGGTGTTTCACTCAACATCCCTGCTCCTCAACCAGTCTGCATCTCAGAAAAGCAGGAGAATGATGTCATCAATGCAATTCTGAAACAGCACACAGAAGAGAGAGAGTTTGTTGAAAAGCATTTCAATGAYGTAAATATGAGGGCTATGGAGCAGGACGAGCCAACCTCACAAAAGCCACAGTCAGCATTTTACTACTGTAGATTACTTCTCAGTATACTGGGAATGAATTCATGGGATAAAAGGTAAAACTACTCATATTTTAAGAACATTTTTAAGGAGCTGTGCTGTTCTTACCTTGATCATAGAGTTTGTTAAGCCAAACATATTCCAGGCCAGCTGATAAAAGAGAGGGGATGTGCAGCTCAGGGCTAAATGGCAGCTTTCTTCTGCTTTGCAGCCTGTCATTTAGAGAGACAGAAAGGAGGAATCACCTGGRTTTATTGTGATTCGTATTCTTTCCTTAGAAAGTGTTTGAAGGCAAATTGAAGGAGTGACGTATTTTCTTTGCATCCCATGTATGTTGCTGCAAAAATCATTACCTTTTGATGTCAGAATAATGCTCAGAAAGTGTCACATTCTCAGCTRTTGTGTCACTGGACAGTGTCCTGCTGCTCTGTCTGCTAAAAGCATGCTTGCATGCAGCCTCAAAGCCTTGCATGTGTATTAGCTAATGAGAAAGATGTGTCCCCTGCTATTTATTTCAACATTGGCTGTGCTTGAGTACTGTTTGAATATTGTTTAGAACAACAGGAGAGAAGCCATGTTCAATTACAGAAGTAATGTCTCTTTACGTTATTGTTATTTTTTTGTGGGTTAAGTGCATGTCTGCATATACATGGGGGTATGTACAAATATTAGCATCCTAGAATTTATGGGTCTTTCTGCAATCTTCTGTCATTGCTTTCAAATTTCACATYAGAATCATTGATATATTTTCCTACTATGAAGGGAAAAGGATGTTTGGTAAAACAAAAATTATCTGTGTCACTGAGGTATCACTGGAATTAGACAAAATGTTGGTGTTACAGTCCTTCTTATTTGAGTCTTTAATTCCTCAAGGCAGTCTGGTTTGGAATGGATGGCTCTTAATTCCACAGTGTTTTGTGGGAAACATTTTAAGCMCAGTTGAAAAGACATGAAAACTGCCTTTCTTTCTCTAACATATTGATTTGGTTTTTTTGTTTAAATTGTTACAGCTGGCTGGTTGATGACTGAGCTAAGTTCTGCTCTGCAGTTTAGGGTAACAAAAGTTCTGTGTTGAATGCACCAACTCCCTATGACAGTAGACTAATGGGAATGTCTTTTGTCACTACACATATACATTTTATGGTTCTTCTGTAGAGAAGAAATTGATCCCAGTCAGATCCAATGGGTTGACAGAAGAAAGTGGAAAGAAATAAAGGTTATACTCAGGGCTGTAATGAATATAGGACAKTTGCTGGAGTAAGAAAAATCTATATTTTTTTGAAGATATCTTATATATTAAGAAAGGACTGTTGAAAAGACAGAAGCCAATGTTGACTGTTCCTGAGTGGACCTGGGTATGTTGTTGTACAATTCTTGTACTGTTCTGTATCCATCAGGAAGAGGTAATAAAAGAGTTACAAATTTCTCTATTTAGAAGGAGCTTTCATCTCCTGAAGAAAAATGAGAAGTTACTTCGAGAACTCAGAAATTTGGACTCAAGACAATGGTAAATTCTTTTAATGACTGCCTACTTACTTGTTTTAAGTGTGCTTTTACTCAAATGGCTCTAATTGCATAGATGTGAGAGTTGAGCTGACTTTTTAAATAGTTTTTTTAATTATTAATGTATTTTGCATCGTATTGTCGATTTTTCTGTTATAATTGAAGTTACATTGGTTTTATTTGTAGGGTCAAATTCTGCACGTAGAATACAATGAGATAAACAAATTTCAAAATAACTTATGAACATTTATATATGCATAAGGTTTAATTCTTTTAAAACTTTGATATATCAAAGTCTTCACATTTTAAGCTTTGGTTGATTGTTTAGCTGTTTCAAATGGYCCCAGTATTTGAAGAYATGGACCTCTAGTTGGAACTGTAGCACAGAATTAATAACRGACTTGTTTTTGTAGAAGTTGAARCAAAACCCAGCAGAAATTGTAAAAGTGTGAGAAACCATCTCCACTTGTTGCAAGTCTAACAACAACCTGTCAACAGAAGATATGTAAATGATGATCTTTTAAAAATATGTAGATTCTTCATTCAGTTGCACAAGCTGCATTTTCTCAGTGTTCAGAAGGCACTGTTGTTAATGGGCAGTGCAGTGTGGATAATGCCCACATTATGGGTTTTGTCCATGGCAAAAGCCCCCCTATTCCATTGGCAGTTGGTACAGCCAGCACCATCCTGCATTTTAGAAATGATGAAAGGGATAAATGCTGCTCATATATAGCAAAATATTAGAGAAGATGACACTAGAAAGGAYAGACTGAGAATATGAAAATATAGGGGATATCCAAAAAGAAGCCATATAATTGTACTTTAATTCCACTATGCATTTTTTAAGCTTTAAAAGCCATGCTCTGTGTGTATTGTTTGCATATTTTCATTTCATATTAGTTGAGGCACTGTCATGCACTGACCATTCTGTTTTACAGCCGAGAGACACACAAGATTGCAGTGTTTTATGTTGCWGAGGGACAGGAAGATAAACACTCCATTCTTACGAACACTGGGGGAAGTCAAGCCTATGAGGATTTTGTAGCTGGTCTTGGCTGGGAGGTATTTATTAAATATTTTTATCCTACTTTTTTTACAAAGACAGTTACCAGTACCTTCATATATTGCAAGTCTTTGGCTCCTCAGCATTACTCACAGGTACTGAAATACACGGGTTTAAAAATGGGATTAAGAGAAGAATTCCTGTTTTGATTTCATTAGCAATACTAGCCATTTAAACTCAAGCTCTCAACAAGTGAAGGAAGTTTGTGCAGGCAAGGATAACTCTTTAGTATGCAGTTCTCTACATGGGTTTCATGGTCTGATTAGGAGGCATCTTCATTTCCCTGTAAGCTTGTGAAGTGTAAAGTCCATTGAAGTTTGAGCTTTGCTCAAATTCAGGACTTCAAAAAGTACAGACAAGCAACTTCTCACATACTCTCTTCTTCCTACCTTCCACTGCAGGCATGTATCAGTTCACACACTCCACTCAACTTCTCTTCCAGCAGTCAGAAATACTGTGATCTACCCCATCATCTACGTGGGCCTACAGCTCTTTAGCCACTTTGTTCAATACTGTCACAAAGATTTCCTTTTTTCCATCTTTCTTTCAGATGCACAGGATTAATTACCACTGTAAAGTTCAATTTGGCACTCTTGCATAGAATACAGGAATGGCTTTTGGTCCTTTTAGTTGGCTGTATAAGAAGCTGCAGGATTTTTGCTCCTCTTCCAGCTTGTGCTGATCAGGAGTGTCTGCATGAGTGTCTATCTTGTTTGTTCTTTGTGTTTCTTTACTCCTTAGGTATAAAAGGACACTACCAGATTAACTGTGTGGATAATGACTCTGACTTTCCCACAGGAACAGAGGAAAACAGCTACTGTCTGCTGCAACAGAAAGTCTGCTGACTTTCATGAACATAGATGTTTATTTCCCACATTCAGGAGGAAAAAAGCCCAACACTAGTACCACAGAATATCCTTCTTTAGTGGTTTAATTCTCTTAGGCAGTACTTACTAGTTTAAAGAGTTGCTAATTTGGATTAATATTCCATAATAAAACAACTAATATTTTAACATTTTAACATTAAATCCTGCATCCTTTAGTATCAAGAAAACAAATATATCCCATGTGGGCAGAGATTAAATGTATTCACATCTGAAAAACAACTTTTTGTAGTCACTGTTCTAAAGGTGAAACAGCACATTAAACATGCTTACTTATTTCAGTGTCAGACTATTTCCCACTGATCTAAGACTTCAAAGTTTATTTACAAAGTTAGTTTCCTGTGATTTTTTTTTATATTTGCAGAATGAAAATTTCTCAAAAAAATATTTGGAAGGTAATAAATTCCCTGGCTGTTACACAGAGTTTTTTCCAGAGCTCAGGTCAAGGTTGATGTAGTATCAGAGAATTTTTAAAAATTCAGAAAGCACATGTAAGTGGCTACAGTCATATGATCAGGGAATAATGCAGTAAATGTTATTTGCACGATCTTTTCTTTCTTCTAATCTCATCTTTCCAGTAGCTTCTGTGGTGACCATGGAATATGGAATTCTAGGGCACTGCATTTGATTTCCAGTCTAGTCAGCAAGTCTGAGCTCTTTTAGAAAAAAAGTGTAACTATACTGTTGGGAAAAGTTCTGTTGAAAGTGCATTTTAAAGTACAAAAAGTGTATTTATTACCTGATAATCTTTTTATTGTAAAGTTTTCTGGTCTTTATTTCTAGGTAAATCTCACAAACCATTGTGGCTTTATGGGAGGACTACAAAAAAACAAAAGCACTGGATTGACCACTCCATACTTTGCTACCTCAACAGTGGAAGTAATGTTCCATGTGTCAACAAGAATGCCTTCTGATTCAGATGACTCTTTAACAAAAAAGGTGGGTGTCTCTGAATAAACAGGGTTCTCTTGGTAATAAACCCATAGAAATTAGAGTCAAAGAAAACCCAGTAAGTTAAAAAAAAATCCAACACAACAACACACCATAAAATATCATGACATCCTGCTAAGTTGGTGTATTCTCTRCCAATTTCTAATTTTACCCTACAGGTGATTTTTGCCATCACTGTAATTGTTGGCAAGAACATATATAAAGTGGGGAAAAGTGCAGGGAAGTAATGGTTGGTATAGAAGAAAAAGTATTACATCTGAATGATATCTTAGGACTTTTGAAACTTTAGATGTCAGTTAAGAAATATGTGGTGAGTACTTTGTGAGATGACTTTTTATTTACCTAATGGTCATGTGCAGGTTATTAACATAATTTTCCCTTTAAAAAAAAAGGTTAAAAATATGAAGACCATGTTTATTGTATATAAGATGCTTTGTTCTAGAGGAGGCACAGATTCTCAGCAGTGATATGATCTCTTATAGCTGCATTAAGGAAAAAAAATGGTTTTCTGTATTGGTATTTTTTTTCTTTAGAATTTAATAAATTCCACATTAGTGATAATAAGTTACAGTCTCGAACATGTGTCCTATTATAAATGAACAATTAGCTATCCTCAGACTGTCCCCTCATTCTGCATACATACATCTTCAGATGTGCTAATCCATTCACTAGACACGTTAATGAGCACTGGTTGAAGTGTAATATTGGAGGAACTGAAGCTGGTTGACCTCAGCATGGACTTCAATACTTGTAATTAAATTAGATGGTAGACAGTTAGTAAAGAGAGAAATAGCCATGCCTCTGGCAAGCTTCAATTATTAATGACTTCTTTTTCTTTGTGTTCRACTTGAATAAAAAATATTATTGTTCTTATTATAGACTCACTRTGAATTCTAACTTCTCACTGTTCCATGCCAGGTCGGTTTGGTTGGTGTGGGGTTTTTTAATTAAAAATACTTTTGCTTGTGTGCCTATGATGGTGCATCCTTTCTGTTATTTATTTCCTGAAGTAAGGTTGTTACATGATTTATAGAAGCGGTTAATAACAAAAATAAGTAATTTTAAAATTAGATTGTTGCTACTGTTTTAGTATAGAACAATGTGGGGGAGTCTTTTTAAGTTGACTGGCTTCTTTATTTTTTAAACCAAATCCCGGTTTTATAAAACACAGATTGTAATCAACCTTACAATGTTTGTTTGTAATCTGTTTGAATTAGATCATTACAAAGTGTTGAAAAGGGGGAAGACAGGTCACAGTGAAAAATAATTAATATGAATAATTTGGAAATGCTGTGGACTTCAGCCGAACRCAGAGGCAAGATCTCATGTCTGTTTCCAGAAGCATGTCATGAATGAGGGTTTTAGGTAGCTCAAAGAATGACCAGCAAAGGCATTGGCAAAATGCAAAAGTGAACTTTTGCAGGTTTAATATTAAAAAAAAAAAAGTGTGACACAGTTCATTGGCAAAGTTCATACTGGATGCTTAAAGCACACAGAGAAAAGTCAGACTAAAACATAAAATCAATCAATCAATCTAAAACTAAAATCAACCAAGTATGGTCTGTTTGGAGGCTGGGGATGAAAAAAGGGTAAGGATGGGAAAGGGTAAGGATAAAAAGCAATGAGGAAGATCCTCCTAATGAGTCACAAGGTTCAGAGTGGACCCACTTGCCAAACTTAGCTCCAGACTTGAAYGATAGTTTAGGCTTAAAGCTTTTACCATCTTGTAAACTTAACAGCACTTAACATCARTAGCTTAATTTAAACAATTTAACAAAAGGTTCTATAGAATTTATTATAGCACAACAGTAACTCACTAATAGGCCTAACTTACTTAAATAAGTTAGTAAARTAAATCTAAAGTACTTAATCTGAGAGCAATGTTCATAGTACAGTTSCTATAGCACATTTACACTTGCATGCACACAGATCTAAAGGAGTATRTATGAGGGGTATATACCTGTAAGCAATTCTCCTTGAGCTCAGTGAACTACTCATGTTGGATGCCTTTGCATCTTCTCAACAAGTGAAGGAATTGATCCTTGAGCAGCAGGAGTATCAGCCCAGACACCATTGGTGGTATTTGACAGCCATCCTCTGAGTACAGCAAACTTGAGARTTTGCTGCTTCTGAGAGGTGTCCTACTCAGAAGGAGATGGCTGGCTGCAGCCAGCTAGTGGTCCAGGAGAGCTCCAAGGGTCTCACTTCCAACCACTGTTGATAGGGCTGCAAGAGAGTTGAATTCRGTCATAGCAATTTTMCAGTCTGTCCACAATTTGGGTTGGTAACTGTCTTTGAAAGTTTGATTACAACTTCAATTACCAGTTCCACTTGGGCTGTTAYTCATGTAAGAAAAACAGGTTTCCGAGGTTCTTAATTAAAAAACAGGAGCTCATTAGATAGCACAGGTTCCTGGGACCAGACAGTAYTTCTGATACACTCAAGAGGAGCTTAGCCAAGGTGCYGTTTGTCAAGGCTAAGACCTAAGGAGCATTTCTAAGATGAAAGTGAAGTCCAAGGGGGTAGGGAGGGATACACCACCACAGAACACCATGGATAAGGTGTTCTTGCCAGGCAAGGTTCAGTGCTGGTCCAGGCTTCCTGTGACTCAGCTTGTGAAAATTGTGTCAGCTGGGCTTCTTAACAATTCCAGCTTGCCCCAGGCCTGTCTCTCTCCTGCTTTACCAACAATCTCACTCATCAGTAATTTGGAATATTTGAGGTCTGTATGGCTATGTAGAGTGTATCAATAAATTGAGATTATATTTGTGGCTCTGGTTGACTGTTTAATCAAGCTGCTTTATTTCTCTGTGGCTTTCTTTTCTGTTCATCCTCAGTGTGTTGATTTTGTTCTTTTTAAGCACACTTTCCCAAATGGAGGCTTTTGAGCCTCTCTATCTCTTCTCCCTTCCCAAACAGTTTTTGGCCCATTCCAATCAAATCTAATAGAGACATGTATAAAAGCTGTTCATTTTGTGTATGTTTAATGATGATATGCTAAGTGAAAGAGTAGATGAGACTTTTAGTGATCCTGCTCAGGAAGTAAAGACTTTGTGGGAAGAAGCATTAGATATCAAGGTCCCAGCAGCAAAAAGAAATGTTAAGAAATTCATCCTAAACTTGAGAGAAACATCATCTCAAGTTTACATGTTGGGATAAACCAGCAAGTGCTATCAGGAGACATGGGTGGGAAAACAGTTTTAATTAATTTACTGTTTCTGCAACTACTCCTGCTGCTTGGACTGAAAATACCAGCAAAAGGATTGTGTTTTTTGGAATCTGCTCACACACACTATCAAAATTATTTGAGAGCCATGTGAGTGCTAACAGTTCTAATTATTCTGAGTGCATGTACTGTTCGTGACCTTCAGAGAAAGGTTGAGATTTGAGCTTCTCTACAATCTTGCATGTGATTTTTTGTCTGTTTTATTCAATGGGAGAAAAACAAGCRAACTTGCAGTAGTTGGCTACAAATGGCTGCTGTTTTTTGTATTGTAAGTGTGCCCAGAGGTACATGATAGGTTCATCTTATAAATGGAAATTAAATTAAATTAAACAAAACTTCTTCCTGCCAGTTGAGCCACTGTAAAATGAAGATTCTGCTGTTTAAGCCATTTTAAAACAGATTTTCCATCAGTCTTAGAGAGTAGCAAATTAAACTTYTAAGTGTCTTGATATCTCTGAAGCATGTGTTTCTGAAGATATGAACAAGAGCAAAAAATGACATGAACTCTAGAACTGATGAAAAACTTCTGATTGTGTAAAGGAACTTAAGATTGAAATACATACTTAAAATAACTATTTAATTTGCAAATAGAAAATTAAAATTTTAATGCTGATAATGCAATCCATTCTGTTTTCTTACAATTAAAGGTTAGAGTAAAAAGTATTTACACTAACCTTACAAGAACAAGCTTGCAGAGAAATGAGGACTAAATAATGTGAAGACTCAGTTCACAAAACAAGAAAGGTTGTAGAGCCACATAAATGAGCTATCACCTGTCTAGTTCCTCCTTCCTTAGGAGGAACTTCTTAAAGGAGTRAAGGCATTGTAAGTGAGAAATTTATACACCCAGTATGTAAATAAAAAGTAGTAATGTTGTTAGTGATTAGAATACTAATTCGTCTTGAGTTTTTGGTGTATTACACTATTCTAATTTGGCATGACATGATCCTAAGCACGTAAAATCCTTACAACTCCCAGTATTAAGGTTTTTTTATTGTGTTGCTAACATGTATTGGGAACTYGAAGGTTTATAAATGTGAATTATTAGTACAGTGTCTTTTTGAGTCACAGTTAGATACACATATTGCTAAAAAAGCAAACTAAACAAACAAAAACCCCAAACACACTGTAGTTATTGAGACAAAGTTTTGTATATGCACTGCAGACAATAGTGCTGTTAACATTAAATGGACAAAAGTAGCTGCATAAAGCCATTACTTCATATATCTCTGCTCCTTTTGTTCTTTTTGTAATAAACACTTCCATTTTTGAAGAAGAAAAAAGTTGAGGCTATCAGAAGAAAATATAATAGCTTTTTTTTCTCCCTCCTTTAGGTAAGTGGGTATTAGAAATTACAGTAATTTTGGCAAGAGTTCAAGGGTTAATGTAACAGATAAATAAAAGGAATTTTCTGTAAATTGAGCCCTGCATTATTTCACTTGTCTTGCCTTTCCAAACCTAACTCATTTAATTTTAAAAAGTAAATACTTAAATTCTTCCTGACAGTGTGCTTTGCTTTTACTATCGTTTATTACTTCAATTATACTTGGTATCACTTAGAACAATCTGCCATTTGGAAATTTCAGTATAGCCTGCAGCTTAGTTTAAAGTCTGGCTGCTATTGTAACATGTACAGCATATGACACTAATGTATCAAAATTAGATTTGATCATCCCTCCTGGTTATATTTATTTCACGTTTCTTTTGTATTCAGTTAACATAAATGTATTAGGAGAGCTGACACATGATGATGGTTATAGAGTAAGAATATTTTAAAGTATTTTGAGCTAAATTTGAAATTTCAGGTAACCTAACAGTCGGTCATTTTTATATATTTGTTCTAATGGAGTAGAGTTTCAAAGCAAGCCTAAAAAAAATCTGTTTGTCTCTTTTATCTCCTCAGGGCTGTCTTCCCGACAGCTCAGGTTTAAAATGGCTAAAACAGAGCTCTTAATCTCTTTCTCATTGCCACCTTTCTGGATCACCACAGATAACATGACCATTGTGCCTGTCACTTGTGCCCATAGCCTGAAATCATCTTTAATTTGGTCCACTTTCTGGATTCTTACATTCATTCTGTGCTTACAACTGTTCTTTTTCCCACCTAACACTTCTTCTAAAATAGCCCTTCCATACACACRGTTAAAATTTATCCTCTGTATTGTAAACTGTTGTTCTGGTTGTGGAACCTTCCTTTCTCTGGTCTTGGCACTTTCATTCTTGAAGAATGCTGATATAAACAACTATTTTCTAATCTTTAACACCWTTTTACATTTGTAAAATGTTTCTTTGCATTTATCCATCTCCATTTTGTGTCATGTCTTATGCTTAGATAACAAACTCTCTAGGGCAGTTTGATCTGCATTTAGACTGTTAGAATACTGGTGTGTAACCTATAGTTCCAAGTRTTTCCAGTGTATCACCAGTTGCTCAAAGTAGAACATTATTTTAGGACTTTTTATTATTTATATTATTGCAGTGGCTTATGTCTCTGGTACTGATCTGCACTTTGTTAGGCTTACTGTGCTTTATAAGAAGTTATAAATTCCAGAAAACAAGRTCAGGAAATAAGTGTGAAGACAACGGGTGTGAGTTTTGAAAAACCACTAACACAGAATTCAGTCTTGACAGCTRTCCATTCTGTGTGCACCAAATCCCATTCTGTTAGATAACAGTGGGACCACACCTTCTTGGGAAATCATGGTTTTGTCTGTCCTTAAGGTTTCAATGAGCAGAGGTAGTTGTAGCTCTGTATCTTTCTGCTACTTTTGTGTCCAGGGCACTGAATTCTGGGACACTTCCAATTCAATATAAAGAAACAAAGAATCCAGATTAAAGTTGAAAGAGGTCAGGCTCTGGTTCTCCTGTGGTGTAATAATTACAGTGAATGATGGATTCTCAAAATGTTTGCTGTGCTTGCCAGAGATCTTGGTTGTTTAGCCCTGCTGAATTTCAAGGTCCTCAAATGAAAAATTGAGAAAAAATCTGAAATTCTTCTTTCTAAAAGGTTTCTGCAAAACCTGGCAGATGAAATAAGCCAGGAAAGCTTTTCAACTCAATTTCAAGTATCAGATCTCTTCCATGAATCAAGTGTTGTTGATGAGTCAACTTACCACCATTCCTGTGTTTTCAGAAGCTTTTCTTGCTGACYAAGGGGAGGACATCTGAAAGAAGCAATAAGGGGCACTGTGTTAGTAGTGTCTGAGCTTCTTCTGACCTAAACTTAAAAAAGAGCAGAATTACTTACCCAGAACTTAGTTATTCTCCAGACATAAATATAAAATCAGCATGCARCTTCGTTTTCTTGTCTATTATTTTTGTCAGTCATCTGACTACCTATAATAGAAACAAGRTTTTGATCCTGAGTACTTCTTTTTTGTTATATACCAATTCATACTTTATACCATCATCCACCTACTTGTATTCTCTGATTTTGACTCTTAATCCATTACATGTCACAGAGATGCCATTCTGCATTTTACTGAAACTGGGTCATTGCCAGATCATTCTTCACAGTAATCATGAGGTGAAATGCATTTGACAGGACTTGGAACTCTGAAATAATCTGATTCATTTTCCTTTTCCTCTGAAGAAGTTTCTGCTTTTAGCCTGGCATGTTTTCTCACATATATATGTGACTATTAAGCAAACTTTGAAATTGGAAAGAAAAGTTGCTGATGGCTTCAGTACACTTGGCATCCAAAAATATGTGTCCCTTGTCAGTAATCCTGCTGAAATAACCACACAGTACACTTTATCACAGCAAAATCTGTATCAGTCTAATGTGAAAGCATGCATCAGTAGCATTGCTCCATCTGGGTAGCTTTCACAGAAGTGTGAGAACTTGTATCCTGTCTGACTAACTGCAGGTATCAGTGACAGGTACACAGGGACAACCTTTGATAAATGAAATGCAGAGACAATGATGCCCTCAAGAAGCTGCAATATCTAAGTTCTCTATATGTGTTGGATTTTAAAGCTATTTATTTGGCACATACAGTGTCACCATCACTTGTTTCTAACAGTCAATGAATTTGTTGTCTCTGAGTCCAAAGACGGCAAAGTTAGGAGTTAGGAAAAATTCTTTTAGTAAATAGTTCTGTATTTCTGAATTATGAATGGTGCAGTGCAGTGATGGTSTATCAGCCCCAGTTCTGCTTTTTGGCAGTTGGTTCAATGAGTTCAGTCAGTGTTCCASATGGCCATCTCTCTATCTAGGACCATGTGGGTTTTTTACATTCCACAACACTTCATGTCCAAACTGATTTGCCTAATGCTTTCTCTTTGGCTGGGCAGCCTCATTCTCCCTGAGCTTTTCACTTGATTGTTAGTGTGAGCCTGTCAGTCCCTGATACCTTATCATTGTCATATTTCAACAGCTAATTTGGCTGTCACTTGGCTACGTAAGCAAAATGGGATTTTTTTTTTTTTTTAATCTGAGGTGCAATTCCTCACTGACTTCTCTGGTGATATAGCCAGTTTAAGATGTGACAACCCTGCTTTCCACTCCTGTCACACTTTAAAAAAGGTGCCAACAAGTTATTTTCTTGGGCTATGTTTGAGACCACTACAATGAAATGAGCTGAATTTATAACAAAAACCTGGCATATATTTTCCCTCCTTGCATCTTGTTTGTGATCATTTTAAAAGTTATCTCRTGCCTGAAGAGAGAAGTTGGTTAACTGTGGCCAAAGGAGAGGAGGCCAAGCATAATGATTTATTAGACAGCAATGCTAGAGGAGACTGAAATGAARCTGAGCCTTGTGGAAACTTAAAAGATAGAACTCTGCCCTGGTTCATCAATGGATGGGGCTGTTCTGGTGCCACAGTACACGGTTTCTTTAATTAATGYTTTACTGCAAAACTAAAAGGTAAGAAGGAGAAGTTGCTTTTCTGGTGATTTYGGCAGGGGAGGTTTTGTTGCGTATTTTGGAGTTTGTCTTATCAAGTCCTCCAAGCTGTAGCCAGGAAGGAAAAAGCAACTAAGTGTGCTTCTTGTCACTCTCTTACTGCTGTTACTGACTTTATTTCTTTCTACAACTCCATTAAAAGAGGTTGTAGCAATGTGAAGGTCAGTCTCTTCTCCCAAGGAACAAGAGATGGGATGAGGAAGTGGCCTCAAGTTACACTAGGGGCAGTTTAGACTGGATATTAGGAAAAACTTCTTAACAGAAAGAGTTGTCAAGCATTGGAACAGGTTACGCAGTGAAGTGGTGGAGTTGTCATCCCTAAAGGTACTTAAAAGATACATAGTTGTGGTGCTTAGTGACATGGTTTAGTGATGGACTTGGCAGTGTTACATTAACAGATGATCTTGGAGGTCTTTCCTAGCCTAAATGATTCTAAGATAGGAGAGGGTAAATTTTGCAATTAATTGTCTTTATGATGTTTGTCATTGTTGAGTGTTATCCAAGCKTTTGTTTGTTGCACATCGGCCATTCATGTTGCTGTCTGGCTTTATTCTAATCTACTAAAATAAAGCTCAGTGTAGTGAATATTGGTATAACCAGTTCTTTTGCTGGGTTGGGTTTAAGTCTTGGTGCAGGAGTGTCCCTAAGTAAGTGCTGTTCAAAATAATTCAGCCATCTACACAAGGGGCAAGRACAGCTGGCTTCAAGAACACCACAGCCATTTTAGGGTAGGTGTATATACAGTCTGATCCAAACAAAACAAATTACTTGTTGAGTCTCAGGTATCAGGTGTTTTTGTGCCCTGAGAGTAAATAACAAAGTTCGAAAGAGAGCCAGAGTTCATGCAGTTGTCTTTGAAGAWTTGGTTATTCTTTTCTTATCTCTAAAAGTTCTCTTTGTCCGGCGTGAAGTTTGCAGAAAGCTAGAAAAGCAAAATCTGACCCTCCTACAATGGCACCTAAATTTTTTACCCTAAACTACATTAAACAATGTTTTCCTTAAAGTACCTGTTCCTTTTGGACAGTGAAATCTTACCATAACCCCATCAAGAAAAGGCCACCACCACTGCAAAGATGGAGGGGAAGAAGAACCAGGAAAGGAGAACCAACACACCCAAATTCCTCCAACTTTGCCCCTTTTTACCTATTCACCTACTTTTTACCATGTGACACACTAATAATTATGCTAATTAAACTCTTGTGGCTTTTTGCATTTCTTCTCTCMACTTCAGCTTTTTCCAGAAARTAAGATCAAAGGCATAGGTATTTTTGGCTTTATCCCAAGACCCTTGGAGCTCCCACAGRGGTCTTGAGCTTCCAGGAGCACCCAAAGAGGTGACCCAGATTCCCACAGTTGAGCATCAAACAAGAGATAGGGGATTGAAGCTACCTGTCTTTTGCCCAGTCCAACAATGTAGAAAAACCTTTTTTTAATGGCTTTAATGAAAATACAACCCTGGTTTTCAGTCTGATACAATTTTAAGCTAATACTGAACAGCAGATATTGGTTTTTTTTTTCCTTTTTTTTTTTAAGTCTCCTACTGGCAACTGGTGTAGGCCTTCAGATAAGACAAAGGTAGCATTCCAGGGGGTTTTGTAAAATAAACAAGTGAATAATTGCAATTCAATTATGTTACATGTTAGCAGCAGTTCAGAGTGCAGTCCTTTGAATAAGATCAAGGTGATTGTTTCACAAATTCCACCTACCTAAAGCTGTGGAAACAAACTGAAAATGGGGATGAAGGCAATTGTCAGTAACTGGTGATGCAAAGGGAGATAAAAAATGAATTCAAGTTTAAATTTTCAGAACTAACTCTCACTGGAAACAATCTCACATTTAATAATGTGAATGTATTTGATAAGTGTACATCAAGCCTCTATACATGATGTGAACATTTGTTATCWGATGATAATGTTTATCAGGAGGAGTATATCTGGTTACATTGTTACATCTGAGGGTACAGCATGGATCTGGAGGAACCCATTTGGCCATTCTGAGCCAGATCAAGAACCATTTCATAGTTTGTAGGGGAGCAGGGTGTTATTTTTACAAAGGTGTGAGGCTTCATAGAAAATGAGCATTTATCTTGTTCTTCTGGGAGCTGTGGAGAATGCAGTGGCTATTCTCCCTCAAAAGTTTTTTGTTTGTGGTAGGCAGTTTGGAATTTGGCTAGAATGATGAGGTTAACTTCTGAGATATGTAGCTTTTAAACAGATCTCCATACACATACTTTAGAAATCATACAGAATTTAGTGATTTTCTGCCGATCAGGGCTGGCAATCTTGAACACATTTTAGTAAATCACTGTAAATGCAGATTGAACCACTCTGCATTCTTGAGATAACATGAACAAAATTTTAGCTACCAGTATAAAACAGATATTCACATATATGTTAATTTAAATGGAAATGAGCACRAATATATTAAAATATATAGCACAAACCAGTGCTGTCAACTAATACACTGAAATTGTAAAAGAACTGTTGTGTAATTTGGTTATTTTATACATTTTTCTTCACGTGTTTTGAATGGGTTTGTATTTTTAAATATGTACATTTAATATAGCTATATGGCTATAGAATATTAATTGAGAATATTCAAACTGATGGTGTTTTATCCCTAATTTTCCAGCTAAGACATTTAGGAAATGATGAAGTACACATTGTCTGGTCAGAACATACTCGAGATTATAGAAGAGGAATAATTCCAACAGAATTTGGTGATGTTCTTATCGTTATCTATCCCATGAAGAACCATATGTTCAGTATCCAGATCATGAAAAAGCCTGAGGTAAGGGTTTGTTTTCTTTTGTGTTTCCTTCATGTGTTTAACATGAACTGAGTTTTATTTAGAATCTGAGGTTTGGGTATAATAGATCCAACAAAGTGATGTTTTAAGCATGGACAGTTGCAGTGGTGGTAGGAGGGAAAAGGAAGAGCTTAGTGAGTACAGTGCGTAGTAAAATAAGTAACTTGAAATTGCAAAGGCCTGATGCTGTAAAGCTAACAAYATAATCTGGAAACAAAGCTAGAATATTCTGCATAATAGTTTAAATATTACAGTAAAGCTGTCAAACTTTGTTATCAAATTTGATACATAACTGAGGTAGTTAAATAATGGCCTGTTCCAACTTCTTCCATCCACGTCATGTTCCCCTTTTTTCCTCTTAAACCTATTTTTTACATTCTTCTTAACTCCACAAAAGAATTTGGAGATTAATTCAGTAAAGCAAGACCATTCAGCCCTTAGGCATGAGAACACACATTCTTTCTAATGACTGTTCCTCCAATGTCAGTGCTGGCCCTGTTCTTAAAACAGTGGTTTAGCATTGTGAACACTGAACTGACTGAATAAAAGTAGTCATGAGTTTTTGTACTACTTAACTTCTGTGTGTGATGTCACTTGCCATGAATTTCTATRCTTTATTAAAATTATTACAAGCAGTCATATTAATAAATTAGATATGACAGAAATAGGATTACCTCATTATGATGATTGACTCTATTGATAGGCATGAAATAAATAAAAATCAGTCTTGTTATTGTTGGAATACTTATATTTTTAACTAATAAGTATATTCTTTTTTTTACTACTTTAACTGCAAATAGTTGTATTATTGGGAGCATGCAGGGTAAGAAGGAAAGCAAAAACTGCTAAAAACAGGGACTGTTGTTAGTCCAAAAAGAAGTCCTTGTATGTGAAAAAAGTGCCTTCCATCAGATTTCAGTATTCTCAAAACTACAGTAAATGACTAATGGCAAAAATAATACGGGGATCTAAAATTCTTTTGCAGTATTTTTTCCTCTTAGCAGGAAGAATATTTAGTGTACAGTCTGGTCCCTTTGCTGAGCTGATTCACAAATTTTGCTGCTCTTCTGCTTTTTGTCAGCAGCTTCAGAACTTTGTTCACATGTACAGGAAATGAAGATACTTAATACTGAATGTTTGTTTTTTTTTAATTGCAAAATGATGATTGATTAGAGAGAAATGTTATGTCAAAGCATAAGATCTATCAGTTCTGTTCTCCTTTTGGGGGTTAACTATACTAAATATTGAGGTCTTCTACTGCTCTCACAAATAAGGTTTTACAATTAGGCTCCAAAGAGGCAAAGCTTTCACCACAGATTTCTTCTGTAAAGGGCTTACAGTCTTCTTGCTTAGATAATGTAGAAAGGAAGAACAGAAGGAAAAAAAGAAAATAGAAGGTGAGGGTCAATATACCAGTAACTCTGTGACACTTTCACACTGGGTTGGTCCTTGGTCCTTACAGACATGTTAATTGCTATAGCCATGATAAAAAATATTTTAGAATTTGAGTAATTATTTCTTTTGCTTCTTACCATCTATAATATTATCATCTAGCCTATCAACCTCATAAACATCATATGTATGACTGTTCCTAGGATTTTGGCAGCAAATGTTGGAAATTATCTTTGATGAGACATAGTATTGARATAGTTGCTTAATTTTTTTTTCAAATGCTGTGTTATCTGTTGCCAAGGATATCAAGCAGTTATATGGCTGTATATTTCCACAAGAGAAAAGGTCTGACTTGCAACACAATAACTGGTTTGATTATCTTGCAATGAGGCRGGAAAAAGACATATATTTGAGTGCTCTATTGTTAATGTTGATTGCTAATTGTTATAGCTATGATCTTGTCTTGCTTTATGTTGAACTTCTTAATTTTTTATTCAGGTTCCYTTTTTTGGTCCACTCTTTGATGGTGCTATTGTGAACGGAAAAATTCTGCCTATCATGGTTCGTGCAACAGCTATAAATGCAAGCCGTGCTTTGAAATCATTAATTCCATTATACCAAAACTTGTATCCTTTCACTCAAATGTTTTCCAAGGCRTATGCATTCCCTTGCAGTTCTACAGATATGATATTCATGGGTTTTTTTCTTTTTTTTGGATGGTGCCTTTAGGGAACTTAAACCTATAGAAGAGCATTCAGATGAAGACCACCTTTTTTTAATTAAATAGAGACTAGATTAAGGGCAGAAAATTTGCCTATTTTTAATGTTTTGTAGCATGGACTTGTAATTTTTTGTTAACAAAATTATTTTAATGACCATTTTGTGAGTAGTCTTTCTAAAATAGCAATATCATGGTGTTAATAATCTTTCTTTCCTTAAGATATGAAGTATTTATCCAGTATTAGTGTAACTTAGTTTTATTTTCGAGTCCCAAGAATGCTGCTTTCCTTCAAGGTGAGAGGTTTATTAAACTTCATACAAATTTTGTTATTCAGCTCYGAATACAGAGTTGATGTCAGAATCATGTTAGTGTCTTTGTAAATGTGTCAGAAAAGGCTGTCTCTTTTCTGTTGTTGTTGAAACTGAAATTACATGTTTTGGAGGGGCTGCTCTTGTAAGAATAGATTTATCAACCATAAATTAAAAACCATAAGGTAAGTCAGTCACTTATACCCCTTTCCGTACTTAAGATTGARTTCTGTTAGTTAAATCACCAAATTGAAATCAACCTGTTAGTTAAATCAACAAGAAAGTTYTGAATTGCATAAACTGAAAGATATGTTTAAATTTTGATCCAAAATAATTCTGTGTGTAATTTCTTACCAAACTGTAAATACTGGTACTTCTCATGTGATAGATTGTTGCTAAAATGCTATTTTTGCTATGGCTGACTGTTAATACTTGCAGAGTTTTGGATTAGATATGATGAAATGGATTTACGGATGAATGATGGATGTGTTTTATGTGATCACATTAAGTGATGTTTGTGCCATTTCTGTAGATGACACATGTTGATTCATTATATTTTCATGTTTGGAAAGGTCCGATCTTTCTGTCATTACTCAAGTAGCTTAGTCAAAGAATTTAAAATGKATTATCATTATCATCATCAACCATCAAAAGTGATGGTTTAGAGCGTTATATTGATGTATAGCGATGAGCAATTGGAAAACAATCTACTTTGAAATAGTAAACTTCAGTACCAAAAAAACCCCCACAGACTTGTATGTTTAAACTTCACAGAATATGAAAGGTTTATTAAATTCTTTGGACAAAGATTACCAGCTCAATGTCTAGGAATTGGCCARTTCCATGGAGTTGTGCACTGCATTTTTAAATTAGTTCTCCAGAGTGTACTTTTTAACATGCATCAAAGCACAACATGTCATTTATGATATAATGTGGCCTCCATTAAAATGCTGATATGCCTCCTTGTATGGTTAGCATGATAAGTGGAAAGCATTATGTGTATTTGATTTTACATAGCATTTGATGGGTTTCATGTCATCACTTGGTAAGCTTATGAAGTACCAGTTGACTGGGCACTGATATTAAAGGGTGGCTTTGTTAAGTCATCAGTGGAATTCTGTTTTCCATCTGGCTTGGGATAKCTTATATTTACTGTTCAGTAAATACAATAATTTAAAAATTAAAATGGGGTTGTGGGAAGTTATTTAAAAGCTGTTTGCTTGGCATGAAATGAGAAAAAAATTCTACAAACTGTCCTGGCTTGAATTAGGATCTGATGGAGTCAGTTGTGTCAGTGGAGAATAGCAAAAAATGCTAAACTTCAAAGTCTCCCMTAAGTCTCACTGGTATAAAAATCTCTTGATTAAAAATGTCATGGACATGCTCTTGGTGTTTAATCTATGGCCAGAGTTGAAGTCAGGAAGGAATTTCCATCACACAAGAATGGCTAAGAGTGGTGGATGTTTCCTGTAACATGGACATGGTCTGTTATCTAGGAACATTTGAAAGTTGAATCTAATTATGTTCCTGTGATAGTGGAAAGTTGAAGACGTCAAGGACTGTCTTTATTGTCTCCTGCTTTTTTTCCTCTGGGATATTTTAGCTGTGGCTGCAGCAGTTCACTTCCAGCTTCTAAGTTTGTAGTGGACTAAAGGGTATGGGGAATTGGCACATTTTGTTGTCTCTGGTTAAATACCTTTTCTGGAGACACTACCRGAATTAATGYCTCTTGTGGAAGACAGACAGGATTCACTAATCAAGGTGGCCTTTCCTTGTGTTGAAATATTGCTGGAGCAAAGAAAAAGAGGGCTCAGAGTGGTGAAAACAATGCATTTGAAGACAGAGGAAAAAGGGAACAAAAAAGCTATTTTTCAGAAAGTACACAGAATCGAAAGTGAAGCTGATGATCAAGGATTTCCGCAAGTCTAGGACCGTAACAGTGTCAGTGAAAGAGAACCCTGAAGTGATGTTCTTGAAACTGATCTTCATTTACTTACTAAGGAATTTCTAATATACTGAGCAGTGTTAGTTTATTAGGAATTTGGATGATGGTTAGTAGATATCCAGTTGAATGTGGATGTTAAGGGCACAAGAGTACTTGAGATTTGTCAAACAAAACAGATGTCAGGCACTACGTTTCTGTATTGGCCCTTCTTTTTACAGTAGTAGACCAGCAGAAATAGTTAACTGCAAAGCCAGCATGACTGTACAGATGTCTCTCTGCCTGCAGGTGTGTGGTTTGTTTTGTGGTACTGTGTTATACTTGGTGGGCACTTTCTGACTTAGTAGGCAGTTAAAGATACATATGTAGGTCTGTGCTTATCCATTTTTGAAGAATGTTTATAATATCACGTTGTAGATCCTGTGGTGATGGATCACTGTAAACTCTTAATTAAACTAAGACTGTGTTGATTTGCTKGTGTATGGGATGGGAAAAAGTTGGCAGAGTTTGGCCCTCCTTCCAARGAGAGCTTTTCTACCTTCCAAGACAGTGCATTTTCTAAGTGCAGACCTGACTGAAGAAATCAGCTGTCATTTGTAATCAGCAGGGATATTCAGTCCTTTTCACGTAACCTGATTGCAACTTTTTCCTTAATGCGCCGGTCTGTTAATCACAGTGTGGCAGTGCTAGTATGTGTGAATGGTATAATAATGGTTGCATGGATACCAGAAATTCTGGTCATCTCCCTCTTACAGTCTTCTCCAACTTTGAGTATGTGTTGTACGGCCTGAAATAGCTTTCTGAGACTGACATATTCTGTCAATCACCTTCCTCTTTCTGATGTTACTTTGACATTTCTGATAGGATACTTAACAAAACAATTTAAAGATTTGATTTGGTTAATGATTTTTTAAAGATTTTATCTGCTCTGTGGTTTTTTTCTTTGCTCAGAATACTGTAGTATGTTTCCATATTGTCATGTTCTAAGATTAAAAATTTACTAAATTTATCAGCAAACATTAGTCATGCATGGCAGGTGTCCTATTTTATTTGATTCTTGACGCACTCTTGCTGTAGCTGTGTGAAGAGAATATTGCTTTTTGGGTGGAGTTTTTGCATTAGTGTGTGAAATTTGCTTTCATTTCTCCTTCAAGGATTCTCTGGTCCCCCAGGAATTTTGGGTGGCCTGGCTCTGTTGTATCATTACCCCCTCAGGAACAGGTGCATATGTGCGCACAGAAGCAAGTGACAAACACAGAATACTTGTGGTGTCTTGCTAATGAAGCAGCAGTAACCCCCTCTGTGTCTCATAGCTAATGTGTTTCTTCTCCTCATTTCATTTGCCATTGTCTTAAGAAGTGCATGTTTATTTTCTGAGTGTGCTCAAGCTGCACATATGCTAGGAAAACTTCTAACACTCGTAAATGCAGGTGTAATAATGTGACTAAATGTTGAGTACAATTGTTTTCACTGTGATGTAGAATAAGAAGGCCAATATTTAGGGATTGATAAATACTCTTTATTTAGTAAATTAYGTTGAAAATCTTGATATGAAGAATTTTATTCATGGCTTATGTCTCAGACCAAGCACTTTTTACATTCTGAATTCAGAATTAACCAGGTGTGGGAAATGAACCAATACTAAGTATTTGGAACAAAAAGAAATTGTGACTTCATATAAAATTTCATTTGAACTTCCTGAATAAACAGCAGATGTCARCCAGATGCCAAGAGGTACACCTTGACATAGTAGGCACCTTCAGTGATCCAACTTTTTACAGTTACTGCAACAAAGCAGGACAAATACAGAAACCTTGTGGGAGTGAAATTGCAATTGTAAAAAATTAGTGTCTCTTTTTTTCATTGTACACAAATTCTGGAGTGTTGACAATTATTCCAAACTATCTGCACTTCAGATAGTGCAATTCAGACAATTTCTGTCTTACATAGTATTCCCCTATTACAGATGCTACCTAAGACACACAGTAAGAAATCCTCTTTAACATTTTGAAATTTGAAATTTATAGATATTTTAAAATATGTGGAATGTGCACGACTTTTATCCTTAATAATCATAGCATAATTTTCAAATCATTCTAGTAATCTGCAAAGTCTAGTGCCAAGAACTGCCATTTCTTTTTGGAGATTTTTTTTGGTCACATGAAACCAATTCATTTAAATAGCAAAAAAATAATGCTGCTTTAATTATTCAATCTAAAAATGTTATATAGTAAATCTTAATCTGAATGATTGGATAAATTAATATTTGTTATCAAAACTGAAAATTTTGCATTCTTTCTTGATATGACTAATCAGTTGGTACCTGATGTATTGTAGCTACACTTTGGACAGCTGTCTTCTAGAGAAAGGGAAGGTATTAAGCCCATATGGTGTCTGACAAGGCAGTAAYTTACTTATGAATAAAGTAATGTCTATGAGTGCTTTGTTAGAAATTAGAAACTGATTGCTCAGAAAAAACTTTTTTCTTGAGTGATACTCAACTGCCCCAAGAAAGGCTTTTATTAGAACTGGTAGTGTTGCTGTTTGTTGTTCTTGTGTGAGCATATCCTGCCTCAAGATAAAATTGCAGACCCTGGAATAGTGAAGAAAGTGTTCTTTATTRATGACATACAGCAAGCAAAGTGTATTCTTTAGATTCCTGGCTACAGTTATTTCACTTAATTAAGAATATTTATTGTATTTGAAATTTCAAACTGTAACTTGAGAAAATTTTGAAGATTTCTCACTAGTACAAAAACTTAAAACTGGATAGCACTGATTTTGGCAGTGCCAGTTTCCCTTTCTCCAGGAAGTTTTTCTATCTTAAAGCTGCATGAGCATCTYCAAGGAAAAAAGTGAAMAGAGTGGTACTGCATCAATGAAAAGTGTGTATCAAATRGGAGAGGYATAAGGATTGCTCACACTCGTAATTTTGGTGTAGTGAAAGGAATAATGCATGAAATTAGGATTGCCCTTTAATATTTTCTGGTTTAGAATTTTTTTCATCTGCCATATGCCAAGAGTCTGGAAAGTTGGCTGTATTTCTGGCAATACATTTTTGATACAGGACATTTAATAAGGTTTTAACATACCTGTAACTCATTTTTTTCTGTTGTCACAGGTAAGAAGATACCAACGTTAAAAATAATGCTTGATACACTTTTTAAAAACCAATTTATATATTTTATACTAATAATTATACATTTCAGTGAATATTTATTTCATTCCTGATGTCTACTGTTGTAGCCTTGTCTGATATGATTTCAAGTAAGAGACATGGATGAGTTCATCATATGACCCCTAATGTTTTTTCCAGAAGAAAATACAGTTATTTCTGAGATCTGTTTTACTGTCTAGCAGTGAAAATTRTTTTCGTAGTTCAAGCAAGACTCATAAGATACAGAACATGATGTTTGGTCTTTCCTGTACTTTGAATTGCTCTGGGTGTTCTCCCAGATCCTAGTTCTGCTGACAGCTTATTTGATATTTTAATAATTATAAATATGATTGATTATTAAATGCCTGYATACAATGAGRTAACATGAGAAACTGAAGGTTTCAAAGATGTGTAGATRTATATGATTGTTTTAATGGACTGTTCAGGTATTTCAGTTTTAAGGAATCCTGTAACAGTTTCTCTGCCCATTATAAAAAACCTAAATATAACAGGAAAGTCTTGTATCTCTATATATCTCTATAGAATTGTGTGTGTGTGTGTATGTATGTCTCCTTGTAGGTATGCAATGTCTGTAATAGCTATATCTTTACCTTTACTCTGTTTTCCTCTGAAGTAATACATTAAATTAATGTAYTTTTCTGTGATTTCACAGTATTTTTGAACAAAAAGAGGCTGTTGTAAGGAAAATGGCTGGGAAAATACCAGAAAGATGTAATACCAGGTTCCTTGAATTGCCATCAATGGCTRCAGTGCTTAGAATGACAAACCACTAATGCCAAAAAAAGAAAAATGCACAGTACTCAAATAACRGCTTTAAGAATGTTCATGTTCAAGATTAATGTTTTAATATGTTACACAGAAAATTAATACAGCTTGAAATACCATATGTAAAGGAATTGGCACAATGGCAATGCAGTGTAAGAAAGAGATAATCTAAAATGACTTCTGTATGAATAACATACAGAAGTATGAAGTTTGCCCAATTAAAAAAAAAAAAAAAAAAAAAAAGGCTAAATGAAAAAAAGAGCTAAGATTCCAAAGCATAAATTGTGCTATTTATGTTCGTTAAGTATGGTTTGAAATCCTGTCTTAGGGACATCTTGCCTAACTATATATCTCATGCTGCTCAGTAAATGAGAAGAGTATTGATTGGCATATGCTGCTTAAATCGATCACCTTGACAGCCAGAATTACAGTAATCTGTCAGTATTAATGACTATCTTTCAAGCCTTGATACCTCTCCTTTGCTTGTCTCGTCTTGCCTCAGTTCTGTTTGAAGTGCATTTTCTTGAAACCTCTGGTTTTGTCAGGGTAGGTACTTTTGTAGGGTTTTTTGTCCCCTGAGTCCAATTTATTGGCTTGATCATGCAATTAGAGTAAAAATGCARCACCAGGGAGCAAAAGTAGGCAGTGTCTTGAGTAACAATTGGACCTCAGAGGTAGTGCAAGACTGTTCTCAGCCATCATTTATTAGTTACCTGTTGAAAGAATAGGATTGTTTTGCAATGAATAATTCCAAAGCATCACTTTAAGTGCCTTTGATTTTAGCCACTAGAGACAACTGATTGAGCCAACATTTGTGATAGGCTTTTAAACTCTTGCCTTAGTGTTTGTCATATAGACACTTCAAATAACTGCTGGAGAAATACTTGCAGATGTGTGTACCAAGCTGCTGTTTGCTACATTTTCATGTAATGAATATAATTCCACAAAATTTCACTTGGTTTTCATGTATTTTTAATGTGAGGAGTTAATTGAAGCGYGGCATTGTCTTGTTGATCACAACTCTTTGAGTGTGATCATCCAGACAATTCCTGATCCACCAAGTGGTCCATCCATCAAATCCRTGTCTCTCAAATTTAGAGACAAGGATGTTGTGGTGGTATGTTGGACAGTGTCAGATGCTTTGCACAGATTCCCAGATCAGTTGCTCTTGCCTCATGTACCAGTGCTGTAACCCTGTGGTAGAAAACCACCAACTTTGTGCATGATTTGTCCTTAGGACAGCCRTGTTGGCTGTCTCAAATMACTGCCTCATTTCATGTCTTAGTATAGTTTCYAGAAAGATCTTTGCAGGCAGTGAGGTGAAACTGCCTGGCCTGAAGCACATGTTTCAGGGGTACAGTTAAGCACATGGGTTTAATCATGCTGTTATCACGAGATATCTACAACATATTTCAGTCAGCAGTACAGCTTTATTTATTAGCTACTCTTCCCTAATGAAATGCATGAGACTCTCTTGAAAATGGTAAAAACACAAAATACCAAGTTAGCAAAACTGATTGGCTGTAGTAATGTTGTTTTCTACTATTAATTGCACTTCTAAAARCCTGAGTGCTCTGTTGATGTTGTAGACACTTACGGGGAGACTCAAATCTTTTTCTACTGTTTAGAAAAATGTATTCTAGATTCTTTTACTTCTACATTCTTTCAGAAATATAATTTACCCATCTGAAGGAGAAATACTGGTTCTACTGATTTCTCGACAAGATAGCGGTAKGCTTATGGCAGTGGCACTCTGTTTTAGAATAGAAGGAGGGCAGTGATCTATCCTGAAAAGMAGTGACCTGCTTTATCAGCCTGCTAGAACTTCTGAGTCTGGATATGTCACTACAGACATTATCCTTCCTTGAGGGAATTTTTCTTCTTACAACATATTTTTAAGGGAGGAAATATTTGTATGTTGTAAGTGAAAAGTTACTAGTGGAATCACTCTTTGATTATTAAATGTGGTTTTGAAGTCTATAAATCCCTTTAAAAAAAATACAGGGAGAAGGCTATGAGTCCTTAAACTGGAATGAAAAAGATAAACTAATCCAATGTTACACAGAGTTGATTGCCGTGTGTGTAACACAAAGTGACAGGCTTTTTGTTAATACCTACTTAACCTTATTAATTAATTAAACAGTTTGGGTAACAAAAGCCCTTTGTTAAAATGTTAAGACTCTTGCCCCCTTAAGGTGTTAAAATTCATACAGATTTCTTTGATAGCTCTCAGAAGTCTGTGAATAAAAGTCTGGAAGATTAAACAATTTTTCCTGACATTCCTAAGTTGTAAAAAAGAAAWTTTTTTAACTATTTAAGCCCTGGCTTTACATTGCAAAAAACAGCATTGTGTATTGATTTTATCCTTTTCACAAATTCACYCTCATAACAAATAAGGGATGTGCAAACAACTTGCAAGGTTTGTATGCTAAAACACAAAAAACCATGTATATATAAAAATCAGTATGTGGCGTTCCATATGTTTGATTCTGACATTTAAATTGGTGGAAAATGTGGGAGATTATTTATAACAACCAAAACTGGCAAAACCATAATGATTGTGAGATAGAGTGATGTTTCTGGGTGAGTTGAATAAGATAYTGGCAAACTGTTTCTGCATCATTCTGCATATGGTAATCAAAACAGTTGGGACATGCTTTCCAGTGCCAACAGAGGGATTAGAAGATCATAGGTACCAAAAAATAAAAAAATAGATTAATRGAAACTAGCACATTGGCTGGCTTCGTCCTCTCTCACTGAAAAAGGGCTTGTATATAATACCTGGCAGTATGTGGAAATATCTAGCTGGAGATGGAACATACTTCATGTAAAAATATTCACCAGGCTCAAAATTGTAACAAAAAATATTATAGTTTATTCTGTATGTGCCACATAGTAGAAAAATGGAATAAGCTAACATAAAGCAAGGATTAAAAGTTAGTGTTACAGTAATTGGAGTTACCATATGGCAGTCCGAAGGACRTGAGTCCTAATCATAGCCTGGCCAATCAAATTAATCTCAATATACTTTCTAGACATTGAGAAAATAGTTTAATTGCCGATTAACTGCACCTGAATAAATCCATGGGTCACAAATACATCTATCTCCTTCTGAATGCTTCTCCTCCCAAACACAGAAGAATGCATGCTATTAGAAAATCGTTTAATTTCAGCTTGCTAAACCATAGTTACCATCCATCTGTTCATGCCAATTGTGGAAAAAGGTCAGTTTTCAGCAAAGCCATGCATTTCACAGAAGGTATGTGAAGTGAAATTTCACAGGGGACATGATGGATCCTGATTCCTAGTGATAAACCTTAGGGGCCAGCAGGGTTGGCATATGGTTCAGCATGATATGAAGGCTTGGGTTCCCTGGCTTCACTTCTTTGGCGTGGAACTGATAAAACCTGGCTCTTAAGTATTGTTTCACTGGACACCAATCATGGGCAGCAGGAACTGCCCACTTAACTCTCTGTGGGAAGGAAGCCCAGGCTGTGTTCACAATAGTACCATTGTAGTGCTGCAGACTGCTCTCAACAGCTTGACAGCATTAGGGAGGAGGGCGAAGGGGCTGCTTTGCTAATTGCTGTTCAAAATACAAAAAGAGGGAAATAATTGAAAATTGATATTTGTTTTCTTCATTTAAATAGAAGCCTGACTTTGAGTTTTTAAAATAATTGTTAAAATTTACTTTACTGCCCTCCAAAGAGGCTTATAAATAGATTACCTGCTACTGGTACTGCAGCAACCCAAGGTAAAGACAAAACATTCTCATCAACTATAAAATTTTTAAAAGGTAGTTGTAATGTTCATTAAGTACAGCTTGGAATTAATGACAGAATTTCTGATTAGAGAAGTTTCCTTTGTACTAATAGTGTGGAATGGCAAATGAACACATACCTGTATGTGCAGTCTTTTTACTGGACAGTATTTAATATTAATATAATTTTTATTTGTGTCATTTTGCAGTTTGGAGTGCTTTCTTCATKAAAAGGCATTTGCTGTTTTTCTCATCAATTARTATGTCCATRTATGYAGAGAAGATGTTTAAAATAGAAATTTAAATAMTTTAATATATGAAAACAGTGAGCTTAMGCATTCATGCTAATRCYAGAGAGTAGAGAACTAGTTTTGCTTCTGTATTCTTGACACCTATCAACCTTAATTACTTGAGTTAAAACTGATGTAATGCCGAATGTCAGAATGAGGGTGAATCCCTTTCCCAACATCAGGAGTTGGTTTGTGGGGTTGCAGTTCCCCTCTGGCCTGTAGTATTCCACATTTGTCACAGTCATCACTTCAGCCCATACCTTAGCTTCTTTGTTTGGTGTGTTTGGTACAAGAACTTTATAATAAAGTCCAGTCCCATGGCTGGTGGCCCTGTGGCTCTCCTGCTGCCTCCTGCAAAGGCAGAGCTGCCAGGTGAGCGCTGTCTGACCGCAGGGGCAGTGCTCCGGCACTCCAGAGACAGCCTGAAGCAGTGGCAGCTGTAACGGGCTTCAAAACAATTAGCACAACATACCTTAYAGATTCATTGATTCCCATCTTGGATACATTAGTAAGACAAATTCTCCCTGTAAGCTGGAATGGGAATTCTGCCTACATATGGGCTTCAGCACTGTTTTCTTCAMTATTTTGTTTTCATGTCCACAGCCTGTTACTAAAACATGGATGAGTGCAGTATTTYTGAATACTGTCATTATTCTTCTAACCACCCAGCCAAAGTTACAGTGCTGAGGTATTCATCCTTCCTGTCCTGCTAGTCATTTGATCTGACTTTTTAACTTTGTTCTAAAATGCAGTTCAGGGTTTATAGAACCAACAATACGCTATAAATGGTACCAAAACTGATACTTTCYGCTATGTTTGTGTTAGTATGCTCCTGCTATATTTCAAACAGATAATTCATTGAATGCCCATTCTTCCTCTTACTACAGAGTAGATTATATTTAAGTCAAGATTAATGGATAGATTCTGATGTTAAAACCCAGTCTCTGAGTCTGTCATTCCCTAGAGGCATATAGTGCATTAGTTTAAACCAATGTGCTGCTTATCATAGATACTCTGACACTGTCTTAAATGACAGTTTACTGTACTTTGTARCTGCTTACTCTGGTAATAAAATCACTATATTGTGTTCTTGATAATTACAATATTAAATAGAAACTTAATTGGATTACTGYGCATTTAGATACAGATAGTTCTTAAGTAATTGTCCACTGTAAAATTTCTGATACTCATTTTTTSTCTCATGCAGTGTGTTCTGTTGGAGTCTAAGCTTAATATGTATTTCAGTCACCTTAGATGAAAAAGCGCTGAAAAGACATCTGCAGTGGGATTTTTTTGGTGCAAAGGAGTATCTTTTATCATACAGGTTTTCACTTGAACCTTTGTTGGTTTTTTAATCCTTCCATAAGATGTTCCTGTTTGCCAAAGTCCAATAAAATAACTTCTGGGATCTACAGAGTTGAAGAATTTTATTAGTCTTAATTCAGATATTTTTTCCCTTAATTTTGAAATTCCTAGAMGTCTGAGCATAATTTTTGTCATTTTTGCTGCCTAAGCAGATGAACACAATTAAAATTAATTCAGTAAATACTTATTTTTATAATATTATCTTAAAAAGAACCCCAACTTTTAAAATATAATTGGTTTTTATATGGTTTATATTCTAAWGAATATACTGAAATTAAAATTTATTTTAAGTTCAGTTCACTTGCASTTTAATTCTACATATCTTTATAAGCCTTCTGTGAAGGACCTTGGTGCAGAGTGGTTATATTTTTCATTTCATAATTGAGTGTTTTTAAGTGGTTAAGTGTAGTCCAAATTTTATCCAATTCCAGCTTGTGTTAATGGTGCTCCACTCACACTGCCTTAGCACCTGTTATGGATTTTGAGTCATCTGGCAGCCCGTGGGACTTAGATAAAGAAGTACCAGGTGTCCTGCCTGTCTCTTAATTGAGACGCAATGTAAACAATATAGACTTGGCAATATGGTTATAGAAATGGATTAAAGCCCAGCTTTGTCTGCACTGATGAATCACAGCTTTTTCTTCCTAGAAGATGTTATAAACCACTGATGAATTCAGAGAGCTGTAAGATTTTGTGGAACAACTTTAAAAGTAAACAATGCATCAAGGATTTTCCTAGAAGGACAGTTTTGCAGAATGTTAAATGTATTGAGTTTTTTAATGAAAATGTAAGCATCAATTAGAATTTCTTGCAGTAATTGGGTGATTTTGAAAACTGCCCACACTGTAAAAATTAAAATTCTTACATAAATTCAGATAAAGTGATTGCCTTTCAATATGAAGTGTGTTAGTAAACTAGGCAGAAAACAATACCATTTACTTGGAAACACTCAATGGTTGTAACTTTATTTAGGCTACACTTACCTTGCAGGACTTTYAACCATATAACCATGGAGTAGATATAAAGTAAATTATCTCCTTTAACTGTAAGATAAGTAATCTTAGATTAAAAAACTCCACAAGGCAAAAGTGCTTGATAACAATGTATCACAGATTTGTTTAATTGTTTAGTAGTATAAAAACTTTAAAGTAATTTTCATTGTATTTATTTAAAGAATGATGCAGCTGTATTTTGAAAACAAAYTGCGATATCTGGAATTATGGAATTAGTTTGTATAAATTTATCTATTATATATTCCCTTATTTTCTTCATGAAGAAATATACCTCAGAAATTGCCTCAAAAAGCCCTTCGTAGTTACAGCTTGAGTTGAAAAAGAATGTTATTAAATATTTYAGATAATACATTTTAGGCGTGCTTAAATTCTGCAGTCTTGGACTGTTGCTTTTTTTCATATACATTCTCATTTTATTAGTGAGATTTCTACACTAATTAGTAGGTTGTAGCATATACATTACTTATTAAAATTATTGATTTGGGATAATCCCTTCTGCAGTTTTAAAATGTTTTCACTAAATGCAACATACAAGTTTACTTTTGAAARACATTTTTCATTTCTCTGAGGTTTATGTTTAATTTTTATGAGTTAGAAAATATATCATTTCATTTTATTGCAGATCTGTCTTGAAAAAGTGGTTCAGAAGGAAAAAAATCACCTTAAAAGACTATAAAATTCTTAATTCTATCACCTGCTTAGTAATTTTTTTTCTTCCCTTTCACCTAAATAACTTGCATGAGAGAATGAACTGAATTTTGCCTTATGAATCATTGGTGTTGTGGCTAAGTTCAGTGCAGAAGCTTCTTTCATTTACAGCATAGCTGTGTAAACAGATGCACCTAGCTAAATATTTATTTGCCATTTTCAATATTGACAGTGTTTAAGAAACACAAAAGAACTCAGACTGACTTTGAGATATCAAGGTGACTTGAGTAAACAGAAGATGCAGCTGGAAGAAAAAACCCTCTTTATTTGTATGCTGTGCAAACTAGATGTGGAAATTACTGAAATGCAATAAACAGGGAACACCATGATACCACTTCTACAGAGTCACTTTTCAGAACATAAGAGAACTTTAACTATTCCTCTCAGTTGATACTGATCACCCACCTACATACAAAACCTGCTACTTGCAGGGCTTCCAGCACTGGATCAATAGCAGCCCGACTTACATCCTTAACTCTAAGAGCCAACAAAGACTACAAATTGCTGTGACTCAGTATGAGTTCAGCTGGGTTGACAACCACTGCACAATCTCTTATTTTAGAGTGAGATTTCCCAGAAAAAAAATTCCATTTCTGTGATATGTGTGGGTTTTGTGTCATCTTCCTKTAGCAGTCAAATTCTGCTGGGACTAAGTTTTTCTTTCAGCTTAAAACTTTTATCCTATCCTGTACTTGTTATCTTTACAGAGAAGGCCATTGTGCTTTCACACTTTGATGTAAGGAATTAAAATATACTAGGAAAAATGTGCCAAATATAATCAATTCTTCCATCATTTCAAGTACCACAAATGCTATCAATTAGTTCTGTGGGGTTTGCACACCTTTTCAGGCCAGAGAGCAGAAAACTTAAAATCTCGTACCAAATTATGCTCTTCACTGTGCTTCACTGTTTCTTTTTTTATACTTTGGATCTCAAATATCCTAGGAGCATTTTTGTATGTTGACAAACTACAGATTTGGGKTTTTTTTCCTATAAAAAAAGATGTGTGCTTCTAAATTTGCTGAAGGGGAAAATGTAGTAAACAAGAGAGTTCCTTCTTACATGGCTTTTCATAAAATATTGTTAAGCTCTATTATGTGAATTGCTTATATTTGCAATTTAAAGCCTCTTGCAATGTCTTGATCCTACAAGAAAGTATCTCTGGGTGTAGAATTTTCATTTTCCAGATAAGGATGGAGCAGCAGTTCATTTCTGCTTGTCTTAAATTATTTTCCAAATGCCTAGGTAACAAAGTCATACTCTCCACAATCATATCAATACATATTGACTTCCTAGAYGATTTTGCTAACAGTTGGAACTGCCACGGATGCAGCTGTACATGTATTTCTGAGAGGAGTTTGTAATTTACCCTGAAAAAAAATCCATCTTGCTATTTAGTAATGCATGTTCTAGCTTTTTTTCYAAGAGGTATTTCAAGGCAATCATTAAAACCCTGTCTTTTTTCCCTAGCTCTGGAACCACAGCATCTCCATACCAATATGCAGTTATATCATGGTATACCGCACATGTATACTGCACATATATACAAATGCACAAGTATGAGGARGGAAGATTTCTGAATAAAGCTTTCCTGAATGTGTCTTATTTCGACRCTGCTGAAATTGTTCTTTATTTCATAAAATAAGATTTCTTCTTAATCATAGGAAATGCACATGCTCATGTATATAGTCTAATCATTATGGGAGAGTTCCTGGATTCCAGTCTCAGGAATCATTTGTTCAGGMATCTCCCTTGCTCAGGAAGCATTTGTTATCAAATGGAGCAGGCAGTAGAATTTCTTCTCCAGCCCATTTGAGAATCTAACATTTAGTTGTTCTGGTAATAGATAGATTACGTAGTTGTGAAGTGCTATATCCTTAAATAAAGTCTTGGAAATCTTATTCCATGTTTAAGCTATTTTTTTTTATTTTTTCCAGCCTCAGGTTAATGTCATTTTAGGATTGGTATTCTGTCCATGACTGTAGCAGTAATCATGCATCCACTCTTTAACTAAAAAAACTAGATAGATTTATTGTAATGCATTTTAGTCAGCTGTAAAACTAAGAAGTGTGAAGAAGAATGGAAAGAAAATGTGTAGTCAGAATGACGCAGTAAATCATAAAAAATCAATAATCATAGCAAAGGGAGAGTTGGAGGGGGTGGGGTTGTTTGTGGACACTTGTGAAGACCTGCTGCTACACATAAACCATGTACAAGAAAGTACAAAAGTGCCTTTCCAAAAATGTCTAGATTAGTGAGAGTGGCTGCATTAACTGACTGGAGATGAGTGGTTTTGGTAAAATGGATGAAATAGGTATATGGACTATAAAGTTCAAATTAGTAGCCTGCATTTGCACTAGGGAGCGGCAGACTGATGGCAGTATCTGAGAGAATGCACCATCTAAGTAGTACATACRGAAAGTGCACTGAGTAGATTATAAAAGGATTAAAAATACATTTATTTAGGCCAGAGAAAAGGATATGGCAGTAACTGAGATATGAGGTAAGAGCCTAGGTAATTTGTTCAGATAGATGGCTAGAAAAAGTTTTAGCTTAGATTATGCATAAAGAGTCTGCAAGATGTAGATGTCCTTTGCCATAGGAATCTGCAGCTTGGAAGTGATACGGTCAACAGAGATGGAAAGCTACTAAGTGAAGACATGAAATGATGTTTTTCAGAAAGATTTGGCATAAGTTGGTGATCTGACAGCCAGGCTTTCAGTGCTTGTTCCCAAGTGCAAATGAACAGGTCTAACAATGGAAAGTACAGTATTTTCAGATAATAGATCTTTTCAGATAATTATTAATAGAAATAATTACAGATTTAGAGAGTAAGTAAAAGGGATCATAATGTAAATTAAATGCTAGCTGCAGTGACTACAACCTGAGTGACCTGTAAAGACATGATTCCTGATTTTTTCTGGTACTGATTCTATTTTTCAGAACAGGTTCTTCTGAAAAAGTATAATGAAGTAATTAAATTTTTTTTGTTATGCTTTTTGCAGTTACACATCTGCAAGTTTTTAGCTGACCCATTTGGGCAAGTGCCTGCGTAATTAATGTATATCATACATTTTAATTCATTGTTTTSTTCCAGTTAGCACCTTCTTCAGAAGCAAAAAGCCCACAATACTGTTGTTTAAGTGTTTTGTCACTCTCTGTGCCAGTCTTTCTCCAYTGGTTTGTCTGTGCATCCTTCCCATTCCATCTTAATTGCTGATGCCAGTGGCAACATCCACTCGAAGTAAGAACACAGCTTGCATTGCCCTATTATTACTAGCCATTGAGTTTGTATGTGCCACTCAATCTGTAAGTGCTAATAAGTCTTTCCTAGAGAGCAGTGTTTTAAAGAAATAAATGTCTAGCCTATTAGAAGTAATGTAGAAATTAGCTACCATGGGTTTATGGTCACTCTTGCAGACAGTTGCATTCAAATACAGTGTAGAACTAGATTATCTCAGCCACAAAAGCATATAGAATTGGAGTTTCAAAATTCCTAGGATGTTCTCAAAATACAAATGAATAGAAGATAAAAGTATCTCATCTATGTAGTCTCTAATACAGAAGCAGAGTTCTTCTGAGGAGAATGTGTAATTTCTTAGTGGAGAGTAGAGCAAGCTTTGGACTTGGTGTTTGCTTTACATTTTTTTTAAGGTGGGTTATGTTTTTAACAAGCTGCAGGTGGTTTTGTGGATTGTTAGGATGAGCAGCAACTCAGCTAGCTGAATTGCTTTTCTCTGGGTGTACTAAGTGCGCATTTGAATTAGATTTCTARAACTGATATAAGCATATCCTCTTCACTGTGTAACAAAAACATCATTATCGTCCTCAGTCAGCATCTATCTCGAGGCTTCTGTATTTGGTTAGGAGATTGTACCAAGGCTAGAGAAAAAGAATGTCCTTGTCATGTTCAAAGCAGTAACTTTTCTTCATTTTGCCTTATTTGTGTATAAGCTTTGGATATAATAGGATAAACTAAAAGGTTTCCTTTAGAGACCTCTGAATGTAGAGCATTTTAAAAGCAAGTAGGTGTCTCTACCCTACTTTTTCATGAAACATTTTACCCATTCAAGCAGACTTTTAAAAACAGCTTGTTTTGATAGCAGCCTGTTCTCCTGTGGGCCTTCAGCCTTTGCTTCCTGGCAGCACCTTTGGTGCGAAAAGAGAGTGATCAATTGGGAGACTATCAGTGCCAGCATGCATAGAGTGATAAGTTAACACACCACTGGGAATTTCTAGGGCCCACCAAGATACTTCACTTCTAATGTGCTAACAAGCTCATTTTTCTACCTCTTGCCTCTTCAGTTTTTTTTTTTCTCAGAAGAGCTTAGAAGTTGAGTGCATCAGGCATAATGAAAAGCTCTGTAGGAGGGAGAAGCAATAACCCCATTTTTCCCTTTTCAGCCAAATAGAAAATTAGTTTCTGGTAATACACAAAGGCCAGTATTTTTTGTGCAAGGGGCACTGCTGTGAATCAAAGGACTCTATTAACTGCAGAAAATTCAGCAGCTGTGAATCTCCCCCAATGAAAAAAAAGTGCTTTTCAACAAGTTGTGAGATACGTAGTATTATTTAGACTTCAACCATCAGTTTCATCCTCTACCACTTATACATAGCCTCTTAAAAACTGTGCTATATTACTGTCCTCTGTTCAGACTCAATACYGTGTTTATCCCCCAACCTAAGAATCTTTACAATGGGAGATTTTTATATTTTCTCTTGTCCCGGTGCTTCTATTATAGCGTCTCCAAACTGAGGCTTCTGCTGTGGTTCAGCTGTCTCTGGATTCAGGAAGAACTCAGAGCACGGATTTTGGAGGGAAAACTGTTTTCCAATTTCACTGTGTAACCAAGTTGTGGCCTAAGGAAATAATGATAAAAATAATGATAAAAATAATTATTCATGGAAACTTCTTTCTAGATAATATATTATCTATATTTTTTCATGTTTAGGTAGACTGTAAAATTGACAGTAAATATTGTACAGAAAAAATGGCAGAAAAATTGAGTAGGAAGAGTTCTGTAATTGTAGAAGTGTAGTTTTGTACAATAATATGAAAATTATTGTCTCCAACTTTCTTTGGGTGTTGAAAATTTTATTGCTTATCATAACTGAAAATAGTATCATTATTTATTTTAAATGCTTATCWCATGTAATACAGTTTTTATGTTTGGAGTGCTAAAAAATTATGTGCAATGTGGGTATTATCTCCATTTCACAGGTGGTGAAATTGAGTCAGAAAGATAGTTTCCTCACTCCCCCTGATTCCCCCAAAAAGAGCAGCAGACCTGAAATCAGACCCCAGAATTCTAAAGAAACCTATTTTGAGTGCATTCCTCCACAGCATGCTGATTTGTTTGGATTTTTTTTTTTTTTTGAAATGATACGGCGACCACCGAGATCTACACTCTTTCCCTACACGACGCTCTTCCGATCGGAAGAGCGTCGTGTAGGGAAAAGTGTAGATCTCGGTGGTCGCCGTATCATTAAAAAAAACAGAACTATGGAAGGAGAAAATTACCTCACTATCTGCAAATAAAATACAAAACAAAAAAAAAAAAGTGGTCACAAGTGTAAATGTCATGGAAAATTTCTGATTGTCTGTATTTGTGTCACGTAACTGGAGAAGGTTTCCCTCATTCAACATACTGAGTCCAGCTGGAGGACTCTGAAAGTTGTGTGAGAAAAGGTTAACTGATTTCTCAGTTCAGCAACTATACAACATGAAGTCAGCATGGTAGTTTTTCTTGATAATTGTATGTTGCTGCCTGCTGCTCTACATTTTGACAGCCATTTCCATAGTTGCTTTCATGAACAGCAGAAATATTCTCTCTTTTTCTCGCTCTCTCTGTGCTAACAGCACAATCGGGCCTGCTGGAACAAGAAGCCTGGAGAGGGTTCTTCAAAAACAACAACACTTCAAGATACCAGTCTCTTGTCAGTAATATTAGAGGGGGAGAACACAGGAAAGAAGAAGTAGTGCAGTATTTTACTGTCAGTGCCCTGCCAACACCCTTTTAACCAGTATTTAAGAGTCTTGGGGATTCTTTACAGATATTCTTGCTTGTTTTAATGACATGATTGACAAGGTGGTTTTCCCAGTTTCACTATATTTGTCTTAAATGTGCGTGTGCTTAGGGGTTGTGAAAGCAGTTTATTATGGAAAAATACGAAGTAATTTATTTTGTTAACGCTAAAGTATGTTTCATGCTACACCTCCTAGAAATTGAAATGTTTTTATATTTAATTGTGATTGGAATACAGACAAATAAGTTACTTAAGAGAGTACTTAAGTTGTTGTTGTTTGTAAATAATTTCAGGAAGTTCTGCATCAGACATGAAAAGAATACAGTTGAACCATAAGGTTTATATTAATCATGTTTATCTTACACTTAATATTATGTCAATGCATCAGACAATATCACAGTCATATAAAGAATTAAAAACAAGTGTGTACAGTCACTGAAATACCTAGATGGATTAAACAAAAACAAGAATTCTGATTTACTATGCACTGATATTTAGCAGTTACAGTACATGATATAAATTCATCCTTAATTCTTGGCTAACTCAGTTATGAGGAGAGAGCACGATACCTGCAAACAATTGTTCAACATCATCTAGAGCCTACAACATTTGAAGATTTTGCTGCTCAGGTTTTCTGTCCAGCACCTTATCACCATTTGCCCTCAGAGACGGGTAAGAAGTAACAAACAGTTCTTATAAAATCTTACTTGAAATGCAGTATCCTTACTTATAAAGACTAAAAATTCAGACCTTTGCACATCATGAAGACTTACCATTAATTGGAAAGAACATGCTTGAGAACAYGGGCAAAGTTGACTTTAAATCTTTATTCTGTTTTCTGGCATCATGGGCCAATGCCTGTCATTAAGATTTGGCAAAATGCTTTMATATAGCAACCAGACCCTGGATTTTTACAGCAAATTTTATCACAATCCCCTGCATGAAGTCTGCTTGGAAATGTTGATACTGTCATCTAGGCTAGTTCAGGTAGAAACATTTTTAAGTGCRCCTTCCTCATAAGAAAGTTTCAAGGCTCCCTACATGTTTAGAATGTAAAGTTTTAAACTGAAAATCAGAACCTCACTATCTTAATTTTGTTCCCAGGTTATTAGTCACAAAGTTGGTTTTAAGATAATTTTTACTTTCCTGTAAAATACCTGTTTTATAAGAGGATACTGCATTTTTTGTTACTAATAAGAAAATCGGTAAAAGAAAATGAGTAACTCAAGGCCTTCCTGTTCTGACATTTCTTGAACTCCTTATGATTATTTCATTATTTTATTTCCCCTCTTTTTAGATCATTAAATATCAGTTCTGTTTATCTGAAGGTAAGACAAAGTGTCCAAAAAAACCCTTTGTTCCTCTTACTTTTACTAGAGCACTAAGCTTGTAACCAAATTGTATGCAAACTTTCCTTGTTGCCCTTGTTCACACTAAAAAGAATTTCACACTGATTGAGAAATGACCACTACATCTTCTAAAAGTTTTAGTCTTTTACTAACCTCAGGTCTGCATGAAGCACTAACACTGGTTCTGGGATTAAGGTAACTAATGATAGAGACAGTTGTTGAATGAGTAACACTTTATTGTGTTGACCTTTGTTTCTCAGCATGAATAAGTAGTACTGGATGGCAGTGGTGTGTTTTGTACCCTGTACTGTCTTTCATTGATGTTGTAAGACRTTCTGCAGTGATAACCTAGGAGAGATGGAGAAGAAGAATGTGTAACACTTGAAATCCCCTGTTCAGGAAAACCGTATTTAATGATAATCAAAGTGCTTCCATGGAAAAACTGTAAATCTAAATTAAATAAATTTTGTAAGAATAGTTTGGCAAGTTGTTATCTGAAAATTTGTTTCTCAAATTGTGTTTCCAAAATATATACAGAAGTCARTTCTGAATTATACAAGAATTATGGTAGAACTACAGAAAGAATGACTGAGAGATGTTAAAATGTTGAGTGAGGCTCCTTTAGTTTAAAACAAAAACAATAACTAGAAATGARGTGTAGTTTCACAGTATAATAAGTGGTATAATTATGCTAGTGGAAATAGTTGAGACCAAAGGTGAACAAAATTAAAAGTAATTTTAATTCTAAAATTTAAATTACAGTCTAAAAATTAGTAACATAATTTAAAGCATGAAAACATTTGAATAGGAAAAATCTGTAAATAGAAACACTAAAAACAAACAAACATTAAAAACAATAACCAGGGATACCAGTCCTTGCTACATTTCCTGTCAAGGGACCTAGTGAATATTCAGCACCAGACTCTTTTGTATRGCTAGTCTATATTCTAGTGCACTTGTTGAAGTTCTACCTATTCCTTTTCAGAAGTCTCATTCCAAGCCAAGTYGTTCTGCCCTCTTCCTCTAATTCATTCTTGCAGGGTGAAGGAAGGGTGCTTTTCTGTGCTAGTTTGGTGCATCAGAGTACACTTCTGTACAGCGGCAATTTCTGTATTCTTTTAAAATTAGTATTCTCTGGCATCATCTGAAATGAGGTTATGATTTTTCAGAAACTTGATTTTAGCTTAACCTTTCTATCAAAGTTCATCATTTTCTGTAGGAATYTCATTAATGGGAGCTTGTGGTGTGTTTCACATCTGCACACGTGTGTCTGCACACCATGAAATAGGATGTCCTGTCCTAGGAGCCACGTTCTTCTGGACCTTGCATTGTGCAGTGGARGTGACTGAGACATCAGTGTCAGGAGCAGCCAGCAGCCTCCTAGGACAGACATGCAGCACAGTGTGACCCAGCATCAATCAACCTGGCCCCACACCTACCTGACTCTGATCTTGCATCTCAGCCAAGAGAAGGTGGGGATGCTCTGGCAGTCCTGCTTGCAGCCTGATCCCTGTTCCATCTAGGGCTCCTGGAGCTCTGATACTCAGCTCCAGGACTGAGTGCCTGGAGTAGCACTGAGACCATCTGCCTCCAAGCTGATTCTAGAGGGCACAAATTCTAAAGTCTGAGGCAGGTATAAAATAACACCTGCCAGAAAGCTTACACCAGGGCTTGGGGTTAGTCTGGAAACCACTGGTTTCCAGTTCTGGCAGAGGCAGACCTGTGAGCTGCATTGCTGCAGATTACCCACATTTTTGATGGGCTGGATCCCAAGGAAGAGTTCACCAGCAGTATTATTGAAAAACAGATACCCCTAAATTTCCAGGGCCCCTGCAACAGGTGAATTTCTTGAAAGAGGTACGGAGCACTGGACCAGGATTACACACAGGAGTGGTGCTGGAGTCCTGCCTGGCAATCCACATGCATTTATCACCCTCAAGATGACTCAGACAAAACCTTGCAAGCTCCCTGCCAGATGCATCCATGTCATCTTAAAATTTCTAACCAGCTTCTAATGTAATTACATCACATTTTTTTAATACTAAATATTGCATTTCTGTATGGGACTTCTTTTAATAAAAAATGACCAGAAGAGACRAAGAAAAAAACCCCATATTTTAGATATTATAGATTTAATTCCTTTATTGGATCATGATCTCCATGATTACAACTTCTGAATATTTTTATAAAATAAATTTTTATAAGATATTTAATTTTGTAAAACACTCTACATTTTTTCATCTAAGAAAGATCTTAGAAACTATGAGGCTGCTAAACCCAATCACCTGGTGTTACCATTTTGTTGTTGTGATCCCACTGGCCATTTTTTTTCCCTCATTTGAGATATGAGAACCAGAGCAAATGGAAAACATACCATTCAGTAACAAATTCTATTTTCTCAGATCAGCTTATTTCAGCAAAGGCTCAGACATCAGCAAAAGCTGCTTCCTTTTTTMTTGTGACTGCTCTTCAGTATAATTGTGATTGTGGCAGCTTCTGTTTTATCTAGAAGCTTAGTTTGCCCTGTCAAAATATCTGACAAGTCCACCTTCCCATGTGTAGGTACCTGACTAGTGCAGTGAATGTGTACATTTAAAGAAATTGAGATTTACCTGTACTTAATCAAAGCATGCAATTCAGTTGCCTCTGTGTTTTTTACCTTGTGCTGTTTGTGTTAAAYTGAGTAACTGCAAATACTCTGCTAAACAGAGTAACTCGTTTTATGCAGATATTGAGTGAACCAGATCTCTGTGACACCAGAATAGGTTGAGGGAACTGTCAATGATAAGCTCAATTATATTGAAGGGCATATTGACCTCATGATGCTAAGACTCTGATCTTTAAAATGTACTCATCTTAGGGTCTTTTTTCTCCTCTTTTGTTCCCTTTCTTCCTACCAAGACTAGTACCTTATTACAGTAAATTTCTAGAGAAGAGGCCCTGCTATATTCATCATAGTATATTCCTTGTGACAAAAGCAATCAGRCTTTTTGGTCCCAACAATCATTCCTGTATTTTCAAGCCGGCATTCAGAATAGTTCTGCTGCCCCACTCCCAAAGTAAGTGGGGTTGCCACTGTACAGTCAGGGAAGCAGGGGAATGCAGAGGTAATAATGCTTCAGCCTTGCACAATTAAAAATCRAGTTCAACAGCTTGTATTTTCTTCCGCTGCTTCTTGGTGTGAAACATTGAAACTAATAATCTTTTKGGCCCTGTAGCACCCCTTCACAGATGAGAATGATGGTGTTTTARTCACTAGAAGGATCCAAGTCACACTTGGTGATGGTGGTTTGTGATTGGAAGTGAAGCTGAAATACAGAAGTGAGGTCTATGTCTGGTAGGGCTGGAAAAATTTCTCACTATCCTTTCTCCAGTCCAAACTTAGGACTCTTTATTCCAAAAAAAAAGGTGACATTTTCCAAAGAATTCATAATAAAATGGCTGAAGCTGAAACCTTATGAATTTCTGAACTATTTTCCTAAAGTCAACCACTTGGTTGGTTGRTATGCTCAGCACTTTGAGATGGTAAATTCAGTGTGGACTGCTAGAAACCCAAACAGATCAACTTTCTACATTTAATGAAATGGATTTACTGAAAAAAATAGTATGATTGTTCAATTAAAAAGCATCCCATGCACACACACAAGGGGGCAAAATTAAATTTAAATCCTGACATTTCCTATTTTTTTAATTTTTGACTTTATTTTCTTATGACATTTGCCTTACGTAATGACTTCCATTTTTGTTTTAAAGTATAGGGCAAAACAGAATTTCTGTAACACTGATTAAGAGCCCCAGGATACATAAACRAACTGGAACCTCTAGAACCACCACCTCCTGCAGACTGAGATAGGACAGTAGTTTGTAGGAATGGTAAGCTCTCTTAGCTCTGCCTCAGTCTTCACTAGTGGAAAGACTGGGAATTTTGCCAGTGGGTTTCACTGTTCTTTGGCAGAGAGAAATAGGTTTACCTAACACATAGGATTCCAGCTAGGTTCTGAAGAGCATTCTTCACTGGACATGGACTTGGCTGCTGTTTTGCCATAAACTTCATCTTTTTTTGCTGTTGTTCTTCTATGCAGGAATAAACGGGCCTCTGTACTSCAAACCAATATGGTTTCACAGAAGCCATTTATTGTTTACAATAAGTGACAGTTATAGATTTCTGCATAGCATAGACACACACACACACATTATTTGATTGGATCCTCAGCCATGTCCATGAGGCTGGCAYGCACCCCTTAGGGCACCCAATTGGCCAGAATTCATTCCCATGCCAAGCCCACTGTTATCAGAAGTTTGCATTCTCAATGGCCAGTTTCCCAAGCCTCTCAGTCTTATTTTAGCCCTGTTTTTCTCTCAGCRGCCTTGATGGATTCCTGAGGCTTGAGTAACAAAACTGCAGGTGTTCWGATAACATCACCGGGAGTTTGGATGGTACAGAGAATGGCTTTAACTCATGCCAATACATTGCTACACTTCTACCCAATTCTGGTCTCCCAAGTCTTCAGACCATCTCTTCCTCACCTTTTTGCTTTGCTTTGCAGCTGCTCTTGCAGTCTTTCTACATCTGCTTCTTACTTCCTTTCCTCTATTTCACACAATTAGTGAGAGACTTCATTGACTTGATTCTAGCAAGGCTGCTGAGCATGATGGACAACTTGGCCAGATTTGGACTGAAATTTGTAAGAGTGGCAAAGGGCACAAGCTGTACCAAAATAACTGCCCTCTTCCCTGAAGGTCAGGTGGGACATGCTGAAGTATCTCAGAAGACCCATCAAAATTTACCAACATGCACAAATTATATTTTTGCCTGTAGTCATTCACAGATAGCACTCAGGGCATTGTTGAACCAGACAATGAGGTGTGGTAAAGCCAGAAGACCTGAGAGTAGTCTTACCATGCAGCATCCTTTCACTCCTCCTTGGTGAATTTTTCACCTTTGAAAGTCAGAACTGGTGCCCGAGATGAGTCATGGCAGTGCATATGTTATGATACCTCCAGATTCCTCCATCTCACCTTACTTCTAATTTAGTCTGTGTGTAGTTAGGATTCCATTTTAGATTTAAATAGGTAATTCTGAGTCAAATAACCAACATACTATCATTAGAAGATTCCAGATTTTTCAAATGGAGTGTGAAAATGTCACATTTCAACTTTGTYGACCCACCTCCTTATTCAGAAGCAATTGAAATGGCTTTGCATTACGGCCCCAAAATATCATAGATGATCAGGCTATGGTATTTGTCACTTGTCAGATCTAAGAGGAGAAAAATATGGATCACTTCCTGATGTTTTCTGCCTCTTAAAAACCCAAAGACATCTATTTTGTTTGTTTTATAGAACTTTCTGGCTTCACATTATTTGTCCATAAAGCCTTCCTATATAACCCTGTTTTTGTATTTGGATAACTAAATATTTTGTTGTTGTGGTTTAAGAATGGTATTTTCCAATTCAGTGTTCCCACTGAAACCACTCCAAATCATGTGCTGCTTGGTCACAACCCCTCCCCTCAGCTGGAGAGGAGAACCGGAGACACTAAAGGCACGGGTTGAGATAACAACAATTTACTGGAAACAGCAATAAGATAAGAAAATGAACAGCAGCAGCAAGAACATCAGTACTAATGACAGAAGGTACAAGAAAGAGGCAAACAATTCACACAGACACACCCCATCCTTAACAACAGCCAATTCCCCCATCCCAGGAAAATGACACAAAGTTGCMTAGAATAACCTATGTGTTCTGGCCATGCTGCCTTCTGGCTACTGCAGAAATCAACCCTGTCCTGGCCAGAACCAGGACATTTTCCATCCCTTATTCTATACCATCTCCATCATGCCCAGATCCTACACCTTCCAACTACATGCACATATCTTCATGTATATGTAAGCATGAACATCATTTCCACAGACAATGACCATCCCTGCAAGGTATCTGTTGACTTCCTTTAGTCAATGACTGTGGGTTCAGTCCCTCCTAGATATCTTCCAGGGTAGGAGGGCTGGTGTGCTGTCAAGTGGTTGCAAGGTGCACCAGGAGCTCACAGTTGGAGCAATTCATACTCATTGTCCACATTGGCTCTGGCATACATTGGCAGTGTCATTCAGCAACCATTTTTATACAATTCAACATCACAGACTGTTCTAACTCAAAAATCAAATTCCCTGGAGGTATACACTGTGTCAGGTGCACTCAGGTCCTTGAGCAAAAACAATCCCATGGGTTTGCCTTTGCTTGAAGCAGGATTAATCCAACTGTCTTCCCTAACATGTTTCTCATAGGCTCCACAGGGACTTCTGTAGTACACTGAGGTTTTGTTYGGGCAGGGCAAGCAAGATAAATCCTCTGGTGTTAACTAACCAGGGGGCCTGCCCACCTGCAGATGGCAGTGTTGAAGGTCTCACACCCACTRCTTTCAATGCGTTTTTCAAAGTCCACTGTATTATTGCATTTTCCCAGAGACTGGTGCACGATAGGAAATATGATGCACCCACTCAGTATCATGCTGGCCCAGGTGACTATGAGGATATTTTTGAAATGTGTCCCACTTTCCAACTCTGTTCTTTTGGGGATGCTGTGTCACCACATGAGCTGCTTTTCTAGGATGGTGTTCTGGGCAGTGGTGTGAGGGACAGGGTGCATCTCCAGCTGTCCAGTGGTTGCCTCCACCACTGTCAGTACATAGCACTTGCCTAGGCAGATTCATGGAATTGTGATGTAATYGATCTGCCAGGCCTCCTCACGTTTACATTCAACCCTCGTCCCCCACACCAAAGAGACTTTATCCATTGAGCCTGACCAATTGCAGGGCATRTTTCACAGTTATGGGTAACCTGGGATAGAGTGTTCACTCCTCAGTCACAAGCCCATCTGGATGTTGCATCTCTTCCCTGATGACCTGAGGTGTTATGGGCCCACCGAGTCAGAAATAATTCACCCTTATGCTCCAGTCCAGATCTACCYGAGACACTTTAATCTTGGCAGCCCAATCCACCTGTCTGTTGTTGCAATGYTCTTCAGTAGCCCAACTCCAACACCTCCCCCTCCACCATAATCAGCTACCAGAAAATGAAAAAGGATACTCTCTTCACTGATGGATCCTAGCATTTTTTAGGGATACATCAAAAAAGGAAGGACGATGTATGGAGTCTACACAGCAAGTTGCAGAAGCTGTTGAGGGACAAGGTGGATCAAGGCAGGGTGCAGAGCTGAAAGCCATCCAGCTGGCCTCAGGTGTCACTGAACAAGAGGAATGGCCAGCACTCTATACCTCTACACTGACTCATGCATGGTGGCAAATGCTTTGTGTGGGTGGCTGCAACAGTGTGAAAAGAGTGATTGGCAGTGCAAAGGAACCCATCTGGGCCACTGAACTGTGGCAAGACGCCACTGCCCAGGTAGAGAAGTTGACTGTAAAAGTACATCATGTAGATGCACACAYGTCTTCTGTATTGCTCCTCTCTGGAGCTGCCACGGCATTCTCCTTGAAAATATTCAGTCACTTTATCAGGTTGCTAAATCATTGAAGCAAWGAATGTCCCCAAAAACTGGCCCATTCTCTCCCACATTCTATGCTACTTATGACTATCCACCCTCAGGGCAGATMTCCRAATGAAGTCCCTAGAAATCTCTGTCCTGACTCTAGATATGGTGTAGACTGCACTGAGGAGGCATAGCAGATTTAGCAACAGAATATGCTTTCCTTAACATCYAGCAGTATGGTTGTCAASAAAGTCAAAACACACAAAGCGCTTCATTAAAAACTTTCGGTGGGCTCAAATTTCAGGACTTCATAAGTCTTTCATACCTATCAGAAGACTTCACACAGCTACTGTTAAATAATAAGGTGTTGGTATCTTACCCTCCAAAGGCAGGTCTTAGCAGTCTTAGGGTCTGGCCATTTATGCCAGCAGCCAGTTCTTCTCTSTCCCTTCTCACAGCACCAGCTCACTCCATCCTGTCTGTGGCCCAGCTGCCTGTCCCTGGTATAGTTTTACCTTATCTGTCCCTTGCACCACCTCCTGTCCCTGGGTGATCGCAGCAGGCTCCATCCATTTCCAACTGCAACTCCAATGAAGCTGCAACCAAACTCCTCCCAGCCAGCTCACCCTTTATCACACCCATAGCTGTGAGAACAAGGCTGTGCCTACTCTTGGATAATTAACACAGCTGCAATACATTGGCTGCAAGATCACCTTTAGTACCAACTCTRTTTGTCTCCCCACACTATCTTACCACACAGCAGGAATTCAAAATTCTCARAAGCTGTTTTAAAAGGTCTGAAAGACAAAAAGGGGTGGAAAAGCTGGGGAAAATCAACTTCCCTCTTTCCCCCCACTCAGCTATACCTGAGTAAGGATAGGAGAGAAACACTGAATACACATCCCAACTGACCCTCATTGCCCTTTATCTTACCATGTCATAAAGTGATACTCCATAGTACAGCAACAAAGCAGTCTTGATCCCCCTCCTTGCTCTGAAAAAGAGCACCATTATGAGCATGCAGTGGATATAACAAAAACATGTACAGGGTTAGGTATGACACCCACATGAGCAGACCAAGCAACATTGTGACCAGTAGGTCTGGACCTAATACAACAAATCAAATCASATAGATCTAACTTGTTTTCAGCTCATTCTGGGCAGATCTGTTGTTATCTCAACCCTTTGTGCCTCTYGAGCCACCAAAGGCGGCTTGTGTTTTAGGAATGGTATTCTCCAATTCCATGTTCCCACTGAAACCATGTGCTCCTGCAAACCATGTGCTGCTCCATCACTCCCCTTCTCCTCGGCAGGATGGAGAGGAGAATTGGAGGCATAAAAGGTAAAGCTCAAGAGATAAGAACAATTTTTACTGGAAACAGCAATGAGATAAGAAARCATACAGTARCAACAWCAGTGCTAATGACAGAGGGTGCAAGAAAGTGGCAAGCAGTTTGATGTAGGAGGCAAACTCCCCCACAATAATACCCAGCCACTCCCTCCACCACACTGCACTGACCGAGAAGTGAGCCCTTCCCCAGAAAATGACAGGAGATGGTATAGAATAACCTCCAGGTCCTAGCCATACCCCCTCCTGGCTACTGCAAAAATTACCCCATCCTGACCAGAACCAGGACAGTTGTGGAGAGAGATAAAGATAATAGCATTTTGTACTGAAAGTTCTAAAACTCTGAAGGGGAAGCAAAACCTGCAAAATTTTTATATACCATATTTAAAATCCACGTGTGTATGAGCGTATGTATGTATATAWATGCTTATCTAAAATCCAAAGATATTTAGTTACTAACTAATCTGTTAATTTCTGTCAGACTTTAAACATTTTAAGTGGTGTTATTCTTCACTCTTCTGGYGTGGTATGTTCAGATGTGAAAATCACTTTACATGACTTCTGTTCTTCAATAGCTCTAAGTTTCTTTTAAAAAATGTGGTTAAATATGAATTTGTGCTTTTGTCCACAGGAATTAGAAACAAAATTTAAGCTACAACTGGAATAATACTTTAATTGAAATAATGGGGCAGACTGAGTTTTTCTTTATCCAACAACCCATGATAAAATTTCACACTAGAGTTTAACCCTTCAATGCAGACTAACTAGCTTAAAACCAGCTGCTTTTGCTTCTTTATGTGATTTCAGGAGTCTCATGTTAAGACTGGCTATAATTYTAATGTGTTCAGTACTGTGAAACAGCTGGAGAGCAGAAGCCATATATCAAGTTGCCATTTGTTTTTCCTTCTCAGTTGTGTGTATGTGTGTGASTATTTAGCTGTTTTCACCAATGTTAAGCAAGCATTTCAGACAGTGTTTAGGATGTATCTCAGTTGCTATTAATAAGGTTGTTGGATCTGGATAATGTTATAGAATTCTTTTCTTTCTCTCTCCCTTCCTTTTTTTTCTTGTAATGCTTAGTTGGTAAGTATGATGCCGTATTTCAGAGCTGTTGCTTCATTGCACATAACTAACTCATCACTCTCTTTAACCTGTAGCATGAGCAGCAATTGCATAATGAAATTCGAAATTCCGTTTTCTGTGCTCATCTGTTAATACCCTTCAATCTCTGCGGTTCGTGTCTCATGTCTCACACCTGTTATCTTTTATCTTCTCTCCTCCCCTTTCCTCACTTCTTTCCACTCCTCCTTCCTCATCACTTCTTCATTCTCAACAAAGAAAGAAATGCTGTGATATTTCTTCTCCTTCCAAAACCTCCACTAGAAAGCATTGGCCACATCAAGGTAAAGGGCAAAGGCTTGAAACGGAAGGTCTTTCACGCTAGCTGTGAATGGTATGCTGTGCAAAACAACAAYGGTTATTTTCTATTCTCTAATTTCCACCATTTGAAATGCTTTAATTTCTTGTAAAATCAGAACAAGATAGAATTTCAGAAAATGCGAATGCATGTTTCCCTGCCTGCCTTTTTCTATAAGGCACAATGAGTCAGGCATTATCATGCTTTTCCAGATTGTTTGGCAGTGAAGTACCTAGTTCATGAACAAAATTACTGTCACCAGCTGGGGAACAAATAACAGCCCTTTCTCTCCCCTGTCACTCGGATGGGCCGTGTCAGTTTGAAGGTAGAAAGTACCATGCTGTTGCTCTGGAGCAGGCAGGTGAGGGACCAAGCAAGAACAGCCAGGTTGCTAAATACCACAGGTTKATGACAATCTTTTAAATTTGCTCCTAGACTTCTTACCTTATGACCTCATTTAATTTTAGAGGAATCTTTCAAAATAAATCATGACCAGCTTTGAATGATTTTTGCACCCTTTATGTGTGAAATGCATACTGAGCCAGAGAGACCTTCACTTCTGATTATTGCATTATTATTTTAAAGAATTACTAGTAATAGCATGATGTGGAAGAAATAGCAAGTGATTTCTGGCTTACTGCAGTCTGCAGGGGTTTCCCCATTGACACCTGCAGGACCAGGCTTCTGTCTGTAAATTATATGGGTTAGAAGCCTTCAGAGGCAACTGAGGTAGTTGAGTTCAATCACACTGTCAGTCTCTGTAAATGGCTAATGAAAATGCAGTTTAGTTTTATGGATGGGAGTTCATAGTATTAATTTTCTATAGCATGGGAAGGAGAATGTGATTTTGATTTCATATTTTCTCCTTTTCCTTTTGTACCTCTATGGAAGAAGATTTGGAGACAGGCYGTTTGTAGGAGAGAGCCTTGTCCCTTGCAGTGAGGACTCTGGGGCCGCTGGAGCATAGCTCTGGGCACTGGGCTAGTGAATTACATATTGTCTCAAATTCATCTTGTTCCTTTTACAAAGAAACATTAACATATAGTGCCTCCAGTTAGTACAATCTGTTCAAGCTTCTGCCTTGTGGGCCCTWCAGGAATTTGCCTTTTGAAGCACCAACTAAAGTTGGTATGGGAGAAGATGCTTTGCTCTCTCAGTTGGCCCCCAATTCACTCCACCTCTTCAGCAGCATTCCTAGAGCTCCCTTCATGTGCAATGAGCTGTTAACCTTCATGTTCTCATTAAAGACTRGATTCTTCTGGGTTGTGGTTTGACTAATGATTCCCCATCCCTGCAAGGGAACTGGAGCTGTTTGTTTTCCTGGTTAGCRGGAGAACGTTGCCCACTTCAGTGCTGCCTCAATTGCGCAGAGCGAGGGGGTTCTGCAGTCCCATAGCTCAGTGGTTTCTGGAACCACCTTTTCTGTAGGGGTGGATTTGTGGCAGTTGCTAATTCTATGAGCAATACCATCACCCACAGCTGGTAAAGGGCTAGGAGACGCTGTGGCAGTGACAGCAGCACTGACATTCCCGTCAGCCCCTTGCTAAGAGATCCCGTGCTGCGAGTGCGGAGGGCGGCACTGACCCGTCTGCTTCTTGCTGTCCTCTGCAGGCTTCTGCCCAGAGACTCAGCCGGGAGAAACCCCAGCAGCAGCAGCAGCACAGGTGGATGGAACAGACTTAGCCTCTCCAATGTCTCCTCGGACTAGCAAGAGCCGCATGTCCATGAAACTGCGCCGCTCCTCYGGCTCAGCCAACAAGTCCTAAGTGGCAAGGTGCCTGCAGCTTTCTAGTGACGAGCGACCGGCCACCCTCCCGCAGCCTCTCACCGCGCTGGGCTGCTCCTGCTCACACCTCTCATCCAAGGATAATGTCTCATGTGTGCACACCCGTGCCCTGCATACTCCTCTTCTATATGTTTATTTTAAACTGTGACACTGGAATTTTACTTTCATATTTTAGCTTTGGTTTTTTATCAAACTCCAGTCTGCCTTTTTTATTTTCTTTTCTTTGCAGTGCAGTTTGTACCCTGCACCTTTTGCCTACTCGGATGATTATGGATGATTAACTTTGGGTTTTAACTCTGGTTGATCTTGAGTCAACATGGAATTGGAGACTGCAGTTGGATTACACTGTATTTATTGTGCCCCATTGCAATTTTCTCTGTAACAAAGGAAAAAATATGTACAATTTGAAAATGAATGTACAATTTTAAATTTAAGTTGCATTTGTAAAGTCTTTGTCAGATGTCACAATGTTAATGCACAAGATGTGTACAGATTATTTATGTTAAGAATAAAATAGTTCAATGGCCTTTCAAGCATTACAGAATCCAAATGAAATCATTTGCTCACAGCACCCTTTCATCATAAAGCGATGTATCATTTCATAATTCTGCAGATAATCTATGCCAGAAAAAAAAAATCACTGTGCTGAAATTCTACTTATGCTTGGCTTCCAAATATTTTTATAATGTTTGCTTTTCCAAGTGGTGTCAATAGTAAATGCCATTGAGTTTCATGAGTTTTAGCCATTATCATTAGGCTGCTCCATCTAGATGTATATTCTTTTTTTCTTACATTAAAAAAAAATTTAACCAAACAAACACTTTCCTGATAGAAAATCATTGCTGTGATGTTGGGTACTAAGGAAGAAAAGGGAACATGCTCCGGGAGCCTGGCCTGAAATGCTGATAATTTCAACCTTGTGAGCGCAGATTAGTACACGAGTTCCACCCACCCAGAGGTATTTTCCTACAGAAAATTAAATGCTCACATTTTGAGTCTAGTAAACAACAAAATGCTGTTAACAAAATGTAGCATGGCATCAGTACTAACTGCATGTGTAAATATATCATATGGGCAACAATAAAAAAAGAAATTATGTATTGTCATTCATGTAGTATCTACAAATTTGTAATGGTTGAAGAGAAGACATGCTATTTAATAATCCAATAAAATTATTCTTACCACCTTTTGTCATTCACCTCACTGATTAGATTCTTAGTCCAATCTGTAGAAGAATTGTGTATTACATGCACATGGAGCYGTTAAATGCAATACACAGCTTAGTTTTCCTTTGTATTAAAAAGTACACACAAGTTCTCAAGAATGCTCAACTGAAAACTTTTCCCCCAGATCTAGTAAATACATTGCATGTAGCTCTGCAGGTAATAAAAGGTTAGRCCGTTCCCTCTGGCAGGCTGGTTGTTCAAGTGCTAATTGTAGGAGATGTTAATAATCACATGTGAGTGGTCTGGAGCCCTTCATCTTTGACTAAGCAAGGAGAGAAAGAGGGACCATGATTTAAAAAAAAAAACAAAACCTAGTGATTCTCCAGGGGCAAACTCATTTAATTGCATAAACAGGCATTTTTACCTAAGTCTATTGCCAATAAACGACAGAAGAATACACAACTTAAAATAACATGCTTTATTTTTGGCATATTAGTCAGTTGCAAGTTTATCTCCTTTGTCGGAAAGCAGATCCTGGCTGCATGAGGTTATATTGTATTAATTCATTTGTCCAGGTTGTGGAACTAAAATGACAAAGTCCATGAAGCACATTTAACATAAAGCACTTGTCACTTGCTTGCAGACTTTGGGCATGATACATCTTTTGTTGTGTGTAGCAAAATATAAAACTACAGAAATAATTGCTTTGGAAGATGCTAATCAGGAGATTGAAATACTTTGCGTGCTCATGTCAGAGAGTGTTAGAACAAAGACTACGACTGGGATCAGTTTGGTTCTTCAGAAGTCACCAGCTGACCCACTTTGCCCTGCTGAATTCAAGAAAAGCATGAGCTTGTTTTTAATCCTTTATTGAATTTTCTTGCCCTTAGTTTTAGCCTCATCTGCTATCACATTTAGAAACAAGCACTCATGGAAAAAATAAATAAGTAAATAAATAAACAAACAAATACTGACTGAAGTGTCAGTAGCTGATAAAATCAACAGCATTTCAAAGCATTTGGCCCGAGCACCGTCAAAGCCAGGGAATACACACCGCGGGTTGCTTTGCCAAAGGTACGTGTCGTTAGGGAGAAGGAAGGTAGCCTGTCACCTGCGCTTTAGCAACATGTCTAAAGACTGCTTCATGTCCTAATTTCAGCTGTTCACAAGACTCGGAGGAGCTCATATCAAAAGCGCAGCTCACAGGGGAGAGGGGTCGGAGGCCGCCCGGAAAGGCGAGCCGCACGCAGGGTGCTCTCTGCCTGCCGGCGGGGCCGCACGCTACCAGCCCGGCGAGACCGAGCTGCCCTTCTGGCTGTGCCGCACCAACCAGCCACCAACGGAGCGGAGCGGCTTTTGGAACGGGCAGCTGCCAGAGACGTGTGTTTTGCCTGCCACACCGTTGCTAGAGTACAGAGACACAGAGTAAGCCGGAGATGCGTACTTAGCTAYAGAAGATCAACACCTCGTATTTCAATTAAGCAGACAGCACGATTAATTTCCCATACGTTTTGCTAGCTATTATATGACTTGACATGGACTTAATATGAACATTTACCTTCTCAGCTATCTTAGTACAGAGTACAGCAAACAAAACACCACGAATGTTGAAGCTCGGGGGCTAAGGCTAGTAAAACAAGGTCACTAGATCAGGCTCCTTYTCTCACGAAAAATAATTCCTCTCTTTAGATACCGTATATAAAGCCGTACTTCTCTCCGTAGCTACGGAAGATGTACTGGCGGTGGGCCGCCACCCGACGCCTCGGCATCGTCCTCCTCCCGGCAGATGCTGACGGGGTTTCTCGCCTGTTGCCGCCGGTTCCCGGCCGCCCCGGTGGCTGGGGAGCAGCGCGGCGCTCCCTCCATGCGAGGCTCGGCGTGAGCGCTGCGGGCAGTGCCCGTGGGCCGAACACGCCGCCGTGGGAGCGGGAGCGCGTCGCTACCCACCGGGCCGGGAGTCACCGGGCAGCTCCTCCGCCGTAGCCGGGGAAGCCGCGACTTTCCATAGGAATTACAGCGTGGCCAGGGCTCGCTCGGCTAGCCCGGGCTCTCGGAGCGGTCCCGCCGGGCGGCGGCGGGCCTAGCAGCCGGGCCGGACGGGCACCTGGAGCAGCAGGACCTGCCTGCTCTCGGGCGGGTGGCACTTGCTGGCGTGCCGCGCCAGCCCGGGCGCGCTGAAGAAGGTGGCGGGGCAGTGTTTGCAGGGGAAGCCCTGACGCTCGCCGCCCGCCCCGCCGCTCTCGGGGACCCCGGCGGGCGGCGGCGGCGGCAGCAGCAGCTCCTCCCGCACGGCGTGCCACAGCCGGTGCTTGTCCCTGATGTCCGCCGAGGGGAAGCGGGCGCCGCAGAGGTGGCAGGCGAAGGCGAGGGGCCCGCGCTCCGGCGGGCCGAAGGCGGCAGGCCGCGCCGCCCCGTGTGTGCCCAGGTGCTTGCGGAGGTAAGCCTGCCTTCGGAACCGCTTTTGGCAGCAGGGGCAGGCGAACGCCTCCCCGCCGGGGCCGCCGCCCGGACCGGGAGCGCCGCCGTGAGCCGGGCCGGGGCCGGAGCCGGGGGCGGCGGGGGCACCACCGGCGCTGTCCGCGCCGCCGCGGTGCTGACGGGCCGGCGGCGGTGGCTGGGGCGCGGCGGGGCCGTGGGGCCGCCGCTCGGGGCTGTTCTCCTTGCCCGGCGGGGCGGAGCCGGCGCCTTCGGCGCTGGGGCCGGGACGCGGCTTGTGCCAGCGGCGGTGCGAGGCGAGGTTGGCGGGGCAGCTGAAGATCTTGTGGCACTCGGGGCAGCGGTACTCGACTCGCACGATGCGGGAGCAGCGGTGCTGGGCCAGCGCCAACGGGTCCGCGTACTGCTCCTTGCACAGCTGGCAGATGAACTCGCCCAGCGGCGTGCGCCCCGCCGGAGGCCCCGGTCGGCCCTCCGGCCCCTCCTCTTTGATGCGCAGCCCCAGCACGGGCGAGGTGGTCACCTCGTCGGCGAAGCTCAGCTTYCGCGTGGCCTTGCCCTTCTTGGCCGGCGCCTTGGCCCGAGACGGCCGCTTCAGCGCGGGCACCGACGGCAGCGACGGGGCGGGCAGCGGCGTGCGCGGCTGCAGCAGCAGCTTCTCGGCGGGCGGGAAGGAGGCGGCCAGGGGGAAGGACTCTGCCGAGGCGGGGGAGCTGAGGCAGCGCTCGAAGAGAGCCGCCCGCGGCCCCGCCGCGCTGCAGGGCCCCGTGGCCCCCCAGGCGGCCGGAGCCTCCGGCGGGGTGAGCCCGGGGCCGCCGCAGCCGCCGCCGGGAGGCCACGTCGCGGGGCAAGCGGCGACGGCTGCCTCCTCCTCCTCGCACTTCTCCTCCTCCGCTCCCTGTCTAGCGGTGGGGCTGTCCCCGCCTGCGGGCGGCGGGGGCGGCGGCGGGGAGGACGGAGGGTCCCGGTCCGGATCCCGCTCCCGCGGGCGTGCCCGGTAGGAGCCGCCGGGTCTCCGGCTGCGCTTGACGAGGAAGCCGCGCGGCATCGCGGGGCGGTGCGGGACAGCGAGAGCGCGGCACCGCCGGCCCGCCCGGCCTTTATACCCCCGGCGCCCGCTCCCGCCCGGGCGTCATCCTCCCTCCGGCGGCGGCGGCCAATGAGGAGTTGGGGCCGGCGCTGGCGGCGGGGGGCGGCGGCCGGAGCGGGCCGGGGCCGGGGCTCCCGCCGCCGGGGCGGGCGCGCTCGGGCCGCACGGACAGGCGGGGTGGCTCGGGGAGCGCATCCCGGCGCCCTGCGAGACTGAGGGAGGTGCGGGGCCGGGAATGGCTACGAGATGGGAGACACCCCGAGCTGGGGCACGGCCGAGGGRCCGGACGGGGCTCGGGAGGGAGCGCCTGTCGTAGGTGTTCGTGCCGGTGCCTCCATCCGCCGCCGGGGCCGCACGGAGCGCCCCGCGCGCCCTTCCGCTGAAGGGAGCCGAGCTGAGAACCGGCTCCGTCCTGCTGCACAGCCACATCGGGAGTTTTCCCAGAAGTAGCCAGAAAGCTCCGGTGTTGCGGTGAGCTCCCAATGCAAGAGCGKGGCTGCCGGGCTGCCACCGCCGCGYAAAATGCTAAATCACGGCTCTGCCTAGTGGCCATGGCTGGTCCCTTGGCAGCCTCACCCGCGGGCAGCCTCCTTGCCCAGGGGAGGCAAGACTGAGGTGTGGTACAGCAAACTGCAAAAGCGCCCGCACCTCCCCCCATCCCGCCCCGATGCGACTGCCGGCCCCTTCGCGGGTGCCGTGAGCCCGATGGCAGCYGGAGCGCCCCTGGAGCCAGGCAGGAGTCGTGTTTGCTAAAGCACCGATCGCCCTTTCAGGGGAATCAAGCGGCATCGCAGCAGCCCCTCCGGCCCCACCTCGCGGGACCAGCATCTCCTGCCGGATCGCCCGTGACCCGAGCCGGCGCTCGGCGGCAGGACGGCGCTGTCCCGCCCGCAGAGCCGCTGCCCGCCGTACACACGAGATGGCGTGCCATTGGAAATGGCTCGCTCCCTTCCCTGAGCAGGGACAGACAGCCCTGGCCACGGTAGGACGGTGGGACTCACCCTGCTGGAAGCATCGCCTGGCCGGAGGAAGCGGAGAGCACCAGGAGRAAGGGAGAAACAGCACCTCTGGTTCGAGGGGCTTTCCAGAAGCGGAAGCCTTCATGCAAGACCAGAACTCCCCTCACCTGCTCAAAACACTCTCTCAAACCACTTCTCTCTGTAAGTGCTCCGATCATATTTGCTTAGCAAAGTCTTAATCATGTTTACATTACTCTCCTCTCCCATTTTCCTCCATTTTCATGGTTGCACTGAATCTCAGATTAGATTATAGACTCCATGGGCTAGAGATCACCTTTGTTAATACAAACCACTGTAATTGGGACCAATGAGCCATGTTTTCATGCAGTTAGGTTGCTCCACTGACTGGCTGCTTGATTTTTACCSAAATGTTTTTATCTTTGTAGCTGGACTTCCTAGCTATATTTCTCACTGAATAACTGGATCTCTGGTTACAGATCCACTGTTCCTCCAAGCAATATGTAAATAGTTCTTTCAGTTTCCCCTTGTAAACAATGTTTCCATTAATGTTTCATTTGCTTTTGTCACATTGCAAAAATAGTCTGTGGTAGGAATGCCCAGTTCTGGAATGTCCACTTCAGTTTCCAGTCCTAAGAGGTGAGGAATCCAACAATGCCTTTTCCAGCATAGGAGTACCTGGAGAGAGAGTACCAGTGGGAAAGCAGATGTATTGATTGCTTACTGAAACTCCAAACTTTTTTCCAGTACAAGCTGTAGACTGAAGTCGCACCTGGGAGTTTCTCCAGGCCCCCAGTGTCACCATCTGTTGTGGCCCAGACACCGTGGGAAAGGCTTAGGGAGTAACCTACAGTCGCAGATGTGGAATTGCTGCTGGATGTCCCAAGCTGATGTCCCTCCTGTGGAGCTTCTTGGCTCTTCCCTGTGATGTGGTGCCTGTCTGTGCCTCCCCCTTGCTCACAGTGCCCTCCAGCACAGCCCTCTTGTAGCTTTCCAAACTTTCCTGCAGTTTATGATCAGTTTCTAAGGTGGGACCCAAAACTGTAGAAGCCACCACTCCATCCTGGGTCTTGCTGTAGCCTGTGCCCACAGTGTCTGACAAAAACCAGCAAAATTGCTTGGGGATTCAAGCTGGTTCAGCCACCCTGTCACTTATTTCTCTCAATAAACACACTGTTTTTCCCAGGCTCTCTTTGCCCCAGTACAAACTCCCAGTGCCCTGGCTCCCACTTGGAAGGGTCAGAAGTATTCTGTGATTACAGATTATTTCCCCTCCCTCCCACATTCACAAGAGAATGTAACTGTAGTGACTGGCATTACACCCAACTCACACAGCTTCTAAACTTTCCAAACTGTTAAATGGGTTTATCACCTTGTCATTATCCTTTACTCCTACCAAAAATSTTACAGTTAGAAAATTCAGATAATTTATAATAATAGTTAACAATTTTGTGGACACACCTCCAAATCCTGTGTAAATTTGCTGGATTTTTTTTTTCACTGTCTTATTACATTTAATTTGTCCCATCACCTAGCTGAGAGTGCAGCACTACACCCTCCTGATCATGTTACAACAGGAAAACTTTAAGGTCAAAGCTTTTCTAAGCAGGGAGGTGAATGATATTATTGCTCCTGTCCATACACTGTGTTCTCTGGAGTCTGCTAAAAGCAGGTTGGCCTTGATYAAACATATTGGCTGCTTACACATGAGAGTCATCCTTATGTGACCTGAGATTAACCAAAGGGTTAATCCCACAGTATATAGGAAATCAAACTTCTAGTGGAAAAATGCAGTAGAATTCCCCATCCAGCTAGTGGGGAACTGGCAGGGTGAAAACAAGAGGAACCAGTTCCTCATCTCATATCCTTTGCTTCCTGAGTCCATTCCCTCCTCTCTGGYTGAGGGTGAATGTTGATGTTCTAGGGAATGGAAACCAGAGTAGTACAGCAGTGTTCTGCCTCCCTTTTTGCCAAAGTTTCTCATTTTGTGTGGGGGGACTTTTATTCCGTTCCTTGCTTTGCTGTTAACATAAGCCTGAGGAACCCATTCAAGCCTTCCCAAGATTCAGCAATCAGATTCAGTGATGGCTGGGCCAACCTCTTGGGGACCTTCCAAAGTGAGGACAGTCTTCAGATCCCTCTAGATATCTGTCCCTGTTGCTGCCTTCTTTTAGGGACATGGTTTAGTGGTGGGCTTGTCAGTGCTGGGTTAATGGTTGAACTCTTAAAGGTTCAACCTAATCCATTCCATGATCATGTGACTCTGGAGGATGCTCCATCTGACTGCCCAGGGTGCTCCAGAGTTTGGCACTAGAAGCTCATCATCCCAGGTCCTTGTACATCCCAGCTGCCCAGAGACTGTCATCCCTGGCTGTGAGGTAGGGATAGCATTGCTTTCAGCCCCAGCCATGTCCCCAGCAGCTCCAGGACACCTGGAAGCATGAGCAGACACTGAAGAGGAAGTCTACACTTCCATGGTCTGTGAATAAAACATTGTCAAGCAAGTGGGCAGCTGCATTTAAATTTCTGAACAGTCTTGGGGCATAAACAGCAAGAGGAATGTAAGACAGAAATGCCAGCTGGCAGAAAGTCTTGAGTGAGGTCTGGTTCCCAGAGAAAACCCTAAAAACTCTTCTGGGAGCTGAGGGGACAGAAAGAAAAAKAGAAATTCCTTTTGCCACTTAGTAAAAGAAAAAATAACCACAACTTTAAAAAATAAGAGTTAAAAATAAAACAGAAAATAACTATAAGCAAAGGATTAAAGAACATTTCTCTCCTTCATGTTTCCCCTCCCCACCACAAAAAAAAAAAAAAAAAGGTTGTGGTTGAATTTTTTATACTGCAGGATTTCAAATAAAGTTGACTTTTAAATCTTGCCCTGACATCTGGTTTGTAATTAATGGAGCAGTAAATAGGAGGGAGACAGAAGCTGCCTCAGAAGCCTGTCCTTGATACATGGCTCTCCAGCAATATAGCTGGGTGAGCGATACCACCCCCAGGCTCCAGCACTTAAACAAAATCCAGGCTGGTTTTGGTGGCAACACGAGCCATTTCATCTTCCCCCTAGAACAAGGCTGCCAATTATCTTGCTGCAGTTGGGGATTTGATGATGGTGACAGACATTGAAGGAAATATCTGCATTATGAGGATATGGATTGTCTAATATAACTGACCTTGCTAGTATCTTAATTGTGTTTTGTTTTACCTGAGGACAATCTGCTTCAAGAGGAAAATGATGCTAACAGCTGCTATGCTTTCTTCATTGCTCAAATGTTAACAAAAAGCTTTCTGTAAGGGAAGGTAGAAAACACTGTTCTGTGGAGGTACTTGGGTTAGAGGGATTTGAACRGTTTTGAAGGGTTTTGAAGACATTWTGAAAACATTTAACCTTCCTCTTTTTCACATCACAAATGCAGTGATGCTGTGAACTGCTCACATCACATCACCCATGGCTAAGGTGATACTGGCAGGACAGTATCCTCCAGCACAGCCCTCTTGGAGCTTTCTAAGCCACGGCTCCTGTCCCTACTCCATATGTGAGCAGCCGCAGTAGGGCCAAAAGAACAATCTCAGGTTTTGGTTCTTGCCCACCTCCATCTGCTTTAGGCCTTTGCAGGGAAACCAGGTCCTCTCCAGGTAACAGATTGATGTTCCCAAACTTTTTTAAGTTATAGGAGACTCGATGGGACCATGATGATTTTGTTACTTCATTACACATTTCAGCTGGATTTCAGCTCATACCCWGCAGGCTGAATGGCAAATTTGCCATTTGCCAAGTCTGCCTGCAATGGAGTTTTTTATTGATCTCACCATGTCATAAATAGGAAGCTTTGGCTTCCTTTGGCATGTGATTCTCARCAGTCTGTTCCCTACAAGCATCATTGTATGTTGTAACTCACTGAAAAAGACCTCCTGGTACAGAGGGCCATGGTTATCAATCCTATGGATATCAGTGGTGGCTCYCAGGGAAGCTGAGTCCCAGCTGTGCTCAGTGCAGGTGTGTGTGCAGGCAGGTGGATGGTTCTGTGTGCAGAGACCAACTGAAGGGAAGACAAGACAGCAGGAGAGTGGGAGAAATGAAGTATCTGAGGGATGCCTCTGCTGCATACTGGTTGGGAAACTCCCTGCCTGTAAAGTTTAGGCAGGACAGAGAAACATGCTGGTTGCCTAATTTCCAAAAAATTCCCTCCCAACACAGGAGGCTTTCAGAGAGCAGAGATCAGTACCAGATGAATCACAGCCACAAATACTTAATTTTGTTATGGTCACACTTCAYCCTGCTCTTGCTCTGGCACTGGAATGTATTCAGTTCTGCAGGAATGTGATGCAGGGTGCTGAGCCCACAGGCAAATATTGACATTTTTTTCTTTCTCCCCCCCAACCCCGATAATTCTTTCATGCCATGTTCTGTTCTAAGAACACCTTATTCAATAAAATTCCTCTGACTCAGAGGTGCAACAGGTAACTCCCCAGGGCTGTTCCCAAGATCTTTCTGCCACCCCTACTCCATGATACCCCCTTGATGTCTTCCTCCATTTTCTTCAGGTCAYACCAAATTCCCAGATTCTTTTCCTGTCAGAACTGGAGGCCCTTCCTGACAGAAGCATTCTACTGCACCTCTGCTTGCCTATGTGAACGAGTGGCAGGATTTATTGTGGAATAAGGTGCAGGTATGGCCTGGCYACTGCACAGCAGTGCAGGAGCCACCACTGCCAGCAACAGTTGCAAAGGGCAGATGGAGCAAGGGAGATGCTGATAAGGAAAACCAGTGGCAGGGGGTGGGAGAGGACAAGCTGGCTAGAAACAGCTGGGCAGAGCAGCATCCAAAAGGAACAAGTTGAAAAAATGCATTACAAGGAAGTAAACCACATCTGGGTGCCTGCATCTCAGAAAAGCAACAAGGAGGATGGTAGCTCCCAAAAGGAAACAGTGATTCATCTCTTTGCAGGGAATGTGACAGAGGAGGGCAAAGGACAGGCAGCACTGAGCCAGAAAGCTGMTGCTCTTTTCTGACAATGCACCTCCAGCTCCTGAACCCATCTACCTTGTTCATTCCCAAATGAGACCTGCCCATTGTGCAGGAAGCTTCAGAGAGGCGAGGTTGCAGTGCCAGCTCTTGGCAGGTGTGTCAGCATGGACACTCTCCTTTTTTTTTTTTTGTGGGTGAACACACATGTGCAACCCTGAAGGGCAGTGGTAAAATGCTTTGCTGGGTGATGAGGCAGGAAAAGGGAAAATGCATCACTGCTTCAGGATGATCTAAAACSAAAACTCCTCTTCAGCTTCCCTCCCCTCTCCAGGGGCCAGTGCCTGCATAGGAGGCAAGGGCAGTGTTGACAGGAGGATGTCTGCAGCAGAACCCAGGGGAAAAGCAGCACAAAGCCAAAATCACCAAGCATATATCTCATTGTTTTGAAAATATTTTTTTCCACTTAGGACTTAGCCCTCTTTACTTCAAAGCCAGGAGAGGGGACTCAAAACCAGCATCTTGCTCCAAGCACTGCTAATATAACGATCCCTAGCAGCTGCCAGGCAGGATTCTTCACTTATATTTGTTTTGCTTCTTTTGTGACATTTGATTAAAGTCTTGCTATCTTAAATATTAATTAAAGTGCTTGGAGGCAAGGCCTAAATTTCATTTTGCCTCCCAAGTTCACCAGCTCCATCCTCCTCCTCCTCCTCCAAATATGTTTTGCTATAAATTACTGGCACTGTTTCTGTTGATAGTCAACATAATCAAACATTTGTAAGCACACTGTCTCTTCAATCTGTTCAGTTGATGCACTTTACCTGATCTTTCATTAAAGTAATCAAAACACTTGCTGTGCCACGTCTAATGAATGTTGCATGTATGATTAAGTACTTTCATTCATATTGCAAGTTTGATTTAATGTAATCTGCCTTTCAGACAGCCATTAGCCTAGCTCCTGCGTGAATTCGATTAATTGGCTGAATTCTTCCAGATGTCCTTTAAGTATTACAGGAATTTCTATGTAAAAACAGCAGGGACCATCTAGCAGAGAAGCAAACAATGATACGTTATATTGCTGCCATGACTTACAAAAAGCTGGATTCATTTTCATTAATAAAACATCTGTACTGCTGCACAGCTATGCATCAAGATGCATTTATTTTATATGTTTATTTCTCTTATGACTATAAATAGACAGTTAAACAGAAGCACAGTGTGTTCAGTTGGAAAATAAACAAACAGAACTGTATCAGAAATAAAATCGAAATAAAGAATGTCAGAGTTAGGACTTATAAGCATCATGTGTTGTAACAAACATGGCAGCAACTCCTATGGCTACGTGGTATTTCTTAGGATAATGGCATTCTTCTTAGAGCATGATGAATCTGAAAACAACTGGTCCCTGGGTTGAAATGTCCTATGTCTGGTTTATGTTTATATGCACCTTTCAGTGAGAGGGAAAATGCAGTTTGGCATTTTTAAGTGGTACACAGTAAAGAGAAAAAGTGTCATTAAAATAAACAGTTTTTCTTAATTCTCAAAACGAGAATTCTTTTCTTTTCTTTTCTTTTTTTTTACCCCACAAAGTTGCACTTCAAGAAGGAATCACTTTTTCCTAAAAAGCAAAGCCCTCAAAAGCCAGTTTGTGTTTCAGTGCCTACTGTACCCAGCCTGTGCAGGACATGGTGCTGTTTCAAGGCATGGGTAGGATGCCTCCACAATACAAAATARCTCCCTTCACTTTCTGCTGACCTAACTAGATCTGAGAGCACCTTTTGAAGAAGAGTGGGAGATCTCAGAACCTTCTTGCCCCTTTTGTCCTCTCTCCCCCTGCCTATCCTTCTCGGTCTTGGGAATGAGCCCTTGGGGCAGACTGGAGAAGTCTGGCAGGAGTTTGACACTGACCCTTGCAGCTCTGAGCTCAGCACAGCTGAATTTTCCTGAATGTGTGGCACTTCTCATCCAAGTCAGAGAGCTGCAGGGCTCTGCCAAGTCAGGAACTGAGGAAGGGAGAGGAGCAGCAGCACTGCAGCAGCGTTGCAGCTCTCCCCAGCAGTGCTCTGTCAAGTGGCTCCATCTCACCTGGGGAGCATCCAGGTCACACTCCTCCCTCTCCTCCCTGACTCCCTCCTTCCCAGCTGCTGCACAGCTTTATCAGCATGTTTGGTCCCTGAGGTACCTCTCCTGTGCTAAGCAAATTATTGCCACTTTGCACCACGTCAGGACTTCGCTGACTGCCCTGACAAAATGAGCAAGGAGCTTGGACTAGCCAGTTCCKTTTCAAGGGCTGTTTTAATGGATGATGGATTTTCAGGAGACATCTGAAATAATATTGTTCAGCGAATCTTAAGTGGGACAATGAAAGGGATTGAGACTTGCTGAACTGTATCTCCTTTTTCCCCCCCCCCCCAACACAGTCACTGCACTGGCCAACAGCTTGCTTCTTTGTGTACACATTCTGCTCTGCTTTCACTTCTTTCCCTGTTTCTTGCTTTTGTTCCTATGTTATCTTTTATCCTCCTATAGCAAAGGTACSCATAAACATTCTGTACTTATATTGTCTTGGATTATATTATATTTATTATATTATCTGTATGCTACTATGAAAAACASTTTAAGAGCAATTTTCTGCCACAGCTGTGCTGTGAGACTTTGCTCCAGTGCCCACATAACCTCACAAAAGCCTGGCCCTGCTGTATTGTGCCTAAATCGTTACATGAACCCATTGCAAGTGTCTCCTGCCCATGGCAGGGAAATCAAAACACAGAGAGCTGACTGACTCCCTCGATCTCTGTTCCAGAGGGATTTTCTCAGCAGGGAGAGCAGTGGCTGGAGAAGGGGAGTGAGTGGTGAGCAGGAGGTGAGGCAGGCTGCCCTCGGCAAGCCGCAGGAGCCTCGGCAGCAGCAGCAGCAACAGCAGCAGGAGAAGCACTTTCCCCTTTGAGACATATCAGAGACCTGACTCTCAATGCAACAAAAACAGTCTCYAGATTTTTGCAGAGAAGAAAATGGTGTAAATATCACCTATAGGTGACCAATCTAAAAATTAAATGTAGCAAAGCAAAGCAAGCCTTTTCTAGTTTGCAGTGCTGTGTGTTTTTTCAAGGCAGATGTGGAAAAGTCACATCTTCTTTTGAAGCCTGTGAGACTGAAAAATTAAATCAGGGGGCTTTGTTATTGATGTTTTTCTAATACAAATGTTTTGAAATCCCTGCCTTTCATGTGTCTCTTACAAATAAGCAGAAATGTGTGATGAGTCATCTTTGCTTTTAATTCCTTTAATAGATTCTTACCTCACCCGCTAACGTCCAAACAATTCTCGTTTCTGTAACAATCCCTTCCTCAGTGGTAAATATTGCTCTCAGACAACATGTTTTTTGGAGGTTCATTATGTTCATTCTGTGGCTGAGACTCATTATACTCAGTTATTTATTTAAAAGAACAAAATGACAGCAAATGCCTACATGTATCATGTCTCCCCTTACACATATATTAAATATATTTCAGCAACAAGGCCCAGCACTCTCATAGTTTTGAAAAAAAAACAGCTGGCCTTCCTTCCTAGCCATCACTCCTYGAGAAAGGAATACTGAGAGGTGATGGTGGAGTCTAACCTTGCCTGCTAAATGAGATTCCACTGACGCTAATGGGAAATTTGGCAAAGACAGGAAAATAATTTATGAACTATTTGAATATTTTCAATTATAAAATTAAAAAAAAAAAAACCAACCTTGGAGAATTATTAAGAAGGAAGAAGCAAATGAAAATGCCACTATAAGGCATGGTGAAATGGTATATGTGGAACCAGTCCAAGAAATAATTTTGATACCTAATAACAGGTTTGAGTCTTCCTGAAGTACCAAAGTATCACCCATCTYACTGAAAAGCTTCACAAAAAAAGCTCAAAATCTTTATACAGGAAAAAGTCCTCAGCCATTTAAACCAACATTTCAGTAATCCAACATTCATGGCGTCTGTTCATGTTCTTCTAAACCAAACCCCATGTCTAAAAGCAGCACCCACTTCTGTTCACACCCAAATGCCTCTGGCCCTCAGTGGAGAGGTTCTAACTGGTGCACAGCCATAGCAGAAGGTTTTTGAGATTATAATCAGCATAATTATAAMAACGGAGTGAGGTTTGGCCTCAGTGAGCTGTAAAACACATTTTTAACTAAGCCATTGATACAGCAGAGACAAGATGAAAAACAAGAGAGGAGGGCAAAGGTTTGTCTGTGTGGCCATTCTAGGAAATGACTGAAAAACAAGAACAAAGCTATTCAGAGCAGGTTGCTAAAGACAGAAAATATCTTGAGCCTAAAAGACAGGAAATAGAAATATGACACTGTCGCTTACAAAGCAGAGGTCAAAACGACATCAGTAATTAATGGTGAAAAGATAAAGAACCAAGCACTTAATTTCAAAGAAATAGTCGGGAAAGGCATAATGGCACTGAGAACAGGAAAGAAGACTTTGCAGAAGTAAATGGAAATGAATAAGATCTCAATAAGGGAAAAAATGGATAATTGAAGAAGCAGAACTGCAAATTGCTGCAGAAATTCACCTGGAACATAAACCACTTATTTAGGGCTAAGGGTGAAATATAGTTTTGAATGAGTCCATTTTTTTCAAAGGGACCTCCAGGCACACACTGCCAATTTTGCTCTGATAATTTTCCATTGCAGTTTTTGTGCATGGAAAATATAGGTGAAAATGTCTACCATGTTTGAAAGTTTAAAGGCTACTTTCTGAAATGCATATCAATGGATTTTACTTCTGTTTCATCAAAAGATTCTAGAATGAAAGGGGTGGGAAGCAGAAACCAAGAAAAATGGAGAACAGCAGATTTTTTTCTAACAGCAGTTTCAACTCTATTATCATCTTCCTTTGTTTTCTCTACTGCTTTCTGAGCTTCAGCTCAGATGAGCAAAACTTGGTAATCATGAAGTCCTTAAATATAATCTTGATCCAAATCCCCTGCCACAGGCAGGGACACCTTGCACTACACCAGGTTGCCTAGAGCTCCATTCAGCCTGGCCTTGAACACTTCCAGAGATGGGACACCCACCATTTCTTAGGGCAACGTGTTCCAGTGCCTCACCACTCTCACAGTACAGAATTATTTCCTAATAACTGATCTAAGCCTACCCTCTTTTAGTTTGAAGTCATTCCCTCTTGTCCTGTCATCACATGCCGTTGTATAAAGTCTCTCTCTCTCTTTCCTGYAGGCTCCCTTCAGGTACTGGAAGGCCACAATTAGGTCACCCCAAAGCYTTCTCTTTTTCAGGCTGAAAAACTCCAATTCTCTCAGCCTTTCCTCACAGGGGAGGTGTTCCATCCCTGCAACCATCTTGGTGGCCTCCTCTGGACTGACTCCAACARGTCAATGTCCTTCTGGTGCTGAAGGAAGGTCCTGTGCTGGCACCCAGAGCTGGGTGCAGCCCTGCAGGTGGGGTCTCAGCAGAGCAGAGGGGCACAATCCCCTCCCTTGCCCTGTTGCCCACAGGGCTTTGGATGCAGCCCAGGACGTGTTTGGCTCTCTGGGTCATGTCCAGCCTCTCACCCACAGCACCCCCAGGTCCTCCTGGRCAGGGCTGCTCTGATCTGTTCATCCCCAGCCTGTGCTGATACTGGGGGTTGTCCCAGCCAATGCAACACCAGCACTTGGTCTTGTGAAAACTCTTGAGATTTCCTGGGCCCACTTTTTGAGTTTGCTCAGGTCCCTCTGGATGGCACTTTGTCCTTCAGGTGTTTCAACAGCACCACTCAGCTTGGTGTCATCTGCAAACTTGCTGGGGGTGCACTTGAACCCTTCATCTATGTAATTAATGAAGATCTTAAATAACACTGGTCCCAATACAGACCCTTGAGAGACACCACTTGTCACTAGTGTCCATTGTGACTCCAAGCTGTTGAATGCAGAGAGCAAAACAGCAGTGGACAGTCAAGACTGTACAGATTCAGCTATGCTCTGGAGTTGTAACAAAAGGAGTTAATCTCAATGAAATAAAAAATGAAGGTATCRCTTTCTCGCAGTAGCTGGTGCAGGAAGCTGTCCTACTACTTCCACCTGAAGATGAGGAAGAGAAAATAATCTATAYTACAGAATTGTTTCAGATAATTTCCCAGTTAGGCTCTTTTTTTTTTCCCCCGGACTATATGAGAAGACTCCTTTACAAAAGCCTACAGTTGTGTTAAGCAGGTCATAGGTTTGTTTATCCTGAAACATTTCCCCACCCTTGGTTGAGGCCCCTGATGCTGGTAAGCAGATCCCTGGTGTGCAGAATGACAGAGCCCTGGACAGAGGCACATGGGGCATTGAAAAATTTATCTCCTCTTCTGAAGAAACTGCCACAGCAGAGGTTTGATGTATTATGYAGTAATGCAGAAGCCCTCCCACCAGTCAGTGACTGCTCCAGCCCTATCAGAAGGATTRCTAACCACATCACCTCTGTACTGCAGAGCCAGCTCAGACACTAATTCCCAAGGGCTGGACCACAACACTGAAATTTTACATGAAGAAGTAATCTGAAGTGCTGTGGACTGTAAAATACAGTGAGGTTGCTGTGGGAGAGGATTGGTGACACATCTACCTGGAATAGCTGTGGGTCTCAGGCAGTGAAGCAGGACACTGATAGGGAAGCTGCTCTGCATAAAGGTGACCAARTTTAGCAGAGAAGACATGATGCCATGCCTCAAATACTGCTTTTTATTAGCACATTTGCGAGTGGATCCAGGGAAAGAGAGTTCATGATGATCTGCATTTCAGTGGGACAAGGAAAAATTAAGAGTATCTGTCCTGACATTCCCAGAAACCAGGCAAAAGAAATTGTAACAGCTGTAGGTGTTCAGTGAAGGCATAAAGCCCTTTAACACCATAGGTCAATCCGGGTGCATCCCTCTCTGGATGCTGAACCATAATCCCTAAGTGCCCATTGAAGAGGCTTAATCCTTTTCAACAATGGGATGAGCTGGAGGCTATATCCTTTCAAGATTTACATAACACCCCAGCACACATGTCTTTTGGGAGGATAAGAGCTGCTTAGTATGTCCTGCATTCACATTTTCACAGCCATTTGGTTTACATCCATGTCTCTCTCCCCAGTGGGAAATCCCGAGCTGGTGACATTGCCCTCAACCCACCACCATGCTGGTTCATGGGCTTCCCAGCTGGCTCAGCCCARCAGAAAGCACTTCTGACCCCATGTCCTGGGTGCAGCCCTTACCCTGTCATACAATGTGTCATGCTGTGGCCACCCCTTTGAGACCCCCCCAAACACACACAGGTTCTGTATCCTCTAAAGATACAGCAGGAGCATGTAAGAAGATGAGAACTGGGGCAGCTGTGTGGGACAGGACAATGGCCAGCTGGTACCTCATGAAAAGCAAGCCACAGCACCCTGGTGTGAGCCAGGCTCACGTGGTTCTGCACCTTGCCTCAGCCTTTATTGGTCTTTCTMTGTGCAATTCTTGCGCTGCATCCTCACCTTAAGGATGATCACCACCAAACTCCACAGTCAATGCTCCATTGCTACAGCACTACAATAAGCCAAGTTTCAACTGGGCAACTGGATCCTGCATCCACTGGAATGAAGTTTACTTTGAAACAAAACTGTTTTCTGGTGAAGTTTGTAGTTCCTTTGAATGTGAGAAGTAATCCTGACATCAGCTGTCTTCACTTTAATTACTCTCAGTGTTTTCRTGCCAGCAATCTCCCATGGATGCAACAATCAATTCTCAGGACAAGGATAGGTGAACAACTAACACATCTGAACTGAGAAGAGAAAAAAGGTATGAAATTGAGAAAAAACCCACAATGAAAATTAGCCCAATCTTTAGTTGTCAGCTGAATATCCTTGCATCTTCCTTTTCCCATCAGCTATRTTTTCTTGACCCTTTTTTGCAAGCCCTATAGCAGCTTCATCTGCAAACTAGCAGATCCACGGAGTTCCTTTGGCTCTTCTTCAGCAGTATGAGGCACTTGTGTCCAGCTGCAAAGACCTCAGTTTTCAAGGGACACATTCCAACGTTATCAAATGTGGTGTTTTCAACGTAAGTTTTGCCTCACAATGCTTTTACAAATCTACAGTAGCGACACCATAAAGTCCATACACATATGGATCATCCCCTAACCTCTTACTTGGGAGAACAGGGTTACAACAAGGAACCGAGGAAGAAACTTGGAAATGCAGCAATGTACAAAGTCAGACTGGACATTATTAAAGTCTATAAAACATACTTATTTTGTCTTGTCCATTTCTTTCCACAATGTGCACATATTATCCCTGGCATCACAATGTACAAAAATGTGTAWGAATTACAGATTAAGGAGTGACTTGTTGTCTTTCTCTGCCTGCTGTAGTTACTGTTTAAGCAATTTTGCCTCTGAGAATGGTACTGAAAATACAAATCTGGCACTTGCATGATAAATATCTGATACTGCAATGATAAGAGTCCCCTAGATCTGTCCCCAGAGCCATTGCATCAAACTCATTCAACCAAAGGGGCAGAGTGCAGGCACGCCTTAGCAGCTAGACTTGGCCACTTATTGTGTTTATGCACACACACCTGGTAAATGGGGTGGAGTCAAAATCAGCATTATTGTAATCGTACAGGGGAACACAAAATGTCCTCGTCTCATTTAACTCAGTTAAGCCACTGTGTGTTTGGGGATGTGTCTGTGCTAGAAAAGTGATGTTGATTTTCCATCCCTTACAAGTTTCACCACAACCTGCAAAAAMCCAGAGTACGAAAACCATACAGGGACCAAGTACCTGCTGCTGGACAACAGGAYAGGCAAGATCAGAGAAATTCAAAAAGCCCAGAATCTACAAGTCCTTCTCCTGAACACAGAGTGGGTATAGACTATCAGTCAGAGAACAAGTGCCTTCCAACCCTGTTCCACCCTCAGCCTCAGCACTGGAAGCCAATGGGCCCAAGGGGTGTCCCCCAAGTGCTTTGGCTCAGCAGCTCAAATAGATGACTTGTTCAATATACAAGCACTTAAAAGTGAGGGGAAATCCTCCATGAATATTTTTGTGGAGCAGTGTTGGGCATAGCATTAGCTTGCTCAGGATAAACCAGAGTGAGAACCAGACCAGGGTATTTTTCAGCACCAGACCAGCACAGCACTGGTGCCACAGGTCCAGCCTGTGCATGGTGCCCAAGGAGGCATTGCTGGCCTCCATCTCAGAGCCCTGGCTCTTCAGGACAATGAGCCACCCATGGAGCAGACAGGCAGTTAAAGAGGGAACATTTTGGATGAAAATTCATATCTCAGGAGAGCTGGGGGAAGTATACTCAGATTCCTCAAAAATACTGTGGCTAAAACATGCTTAGAGCAGTCACACACTAGGGGAGAGTCAGGGGGACACATACAGAGTTCTACAGAGCTCAGTACCAAAACACAGCCAGAAAATGAGAACAAACTTGGGCTTACAATGGGTTTGTTTATCATTCAAAAATGCTGCCACAGACAAAGGCACCCAAAAGAAGACAGATATTATTTGTCCCCATCATGCCCTCCTGTCAAAGAAAAGGGAAGTGTTGGCTGTCAAACAGTATATCTCAGACTTAGATTTTTGACTTCTTTTTTTTTTTTGGGGGGGGAAGACATGTAGGCAAACAAAAACTCAAATAAATACRAACTCRTGGTTGTCTATCTAGTTTTGTGTTCCATACTATTTTCCATTAACCTTAAAATAAAAAAATAGAAAAAAAAAAACACAACCAAAATACCAAACCAAACGAGAAAAACTCAAACCAAAAAACATTACTGATAAAATAAGAGCTGCTGGGATTACAAGGAAGAATYTTGTGACAGGCAACTTCCTGTTAATAGCCCCTTGCACACAATATTGTGGAAGAGAGAGAGGTGAAAAGCACTGCTATAAGCACTAAGGCCATTTAATCCTTAACATGGGAATGTATTTCTCCTCTTTTTCCCTCCCTAGATTCATTTTATGTTCCCATCAGAAGGTTAATTGTGTTAACAGGAGTTACAGCCACAGGGGAAAGATGTGATTGAATGCTGAGTGCAGTTTTAGCTGATAACCTCCGAGTGAGTGAAAGGGCACAAAAAGGGGTTGATCTCTTCTAAAGGGGTTGTCAGTCATTCAGGAAAAAGTGCAGCTCTGGGAGAAACAGCCTTATCTCCCAGGACACGAAGAAGAGAAGCTATCAAAATAATCATGAAGCTACACTCATCCCAGGCTCTGTGTCTGTGCCTGTGGCTCTGACASTGGAGTTAAGTGAGAATAACTGGCTTTTTTATGGATACGAACAAGCAGACCCTGACTTGATGCACATTCTTGAAGACTGATTAGATTGCATGAATATGTATAATTAACAACAGACTCCAAATAATTATACCTCTAAAAAGAGGGCAAGAAATCTTGACATCTTTTAGTCTGATAGCACAACTGTTTGCTGGATTGAAGATTTGATTGTATCCCAAGGTTTTAGGTAAGGCTACCTGTGAAATCTATCACACACATTTACACTTAAAAAAGGTCCATAAGAGGGTCTTCATGAAAAGCAAGGTATTCTCTCCATCACTTCAGCCCATGTCTGAACTCCTCCTGCAAAATTGCTAGGATTTACAGGAAGCAGTGTGGAGAAAAAGGACTCGTGTTTTTAAGATTAAATGTTTCCATAAGCTGTAGTCAATGAAAGTGGGCATTTGTGGAAATGATTGCACTCACAGAGACAGGACAAAGGACTAAGGGATGTTTCAGTGCTAGAATACAAGCAATGAAGTTTGTGCTGGACTTCTCAAAGGTGCATTGGAAATTCCAGAAACAGAAAGCCTTCTCCTCCTTTGCACTCCAGGTCTACCTTATAAATGTCTTGTGAGCACTCCAGAAATTGTTTGAGCTGCTGTTACCAGCTGAATTGCAGTTWTCCTTTTCTACTTTGTCAAAAATACAGCCGTTTGTCCAGTTACAGCCATAATACAGCAATGCAGTCCTGCAAGAGAGAAATAGGCAGATGAGAAAAAAATGCTTAGACTTTTGTTTAAAATGTCCTAGTATAAACCTGGCAATCTTTTCCCCCAAAGCATTTAAGTGCAAAAAAGTTCTGTAATATTAACATCCACAGTGCAACTTGAACAAAACAACTAAAAGGCTTATTGACTTGGTAGCAGGGAAAGCCAGTTTGAAATATTTGATCCTATCACCAGCTAAGCAAGTATGTGTAAAGTGTAAAGCCTGCACTTGTTGATTTCTGAGATAAAAATCAATAAAACTGTCCATAACCTATAACTCCTTGSTTTACCTCTCCATAGAGATCAAAAGAGAGTAATTAGATTTCTRCCTGACTAGCGGGGGTAGAAAACTGTTTCATTTTGGATCAAAACCTTCCCAGTGGATTACACCTTCTATCCACTGCCTATCAACACTTAACAATTGCTTCTGTATTTGACTTTGACAGAACTACCAGAATGTTACTATCTAATTTTCAGTGTAGTTGATAGAAGGCTTGGTTGCTTTATTCTAGTGTTAGATTATAAAATTAATTCTTCTCACTTCGTATTTTACGTTTTTACTCTGCCTGGTGCTTTGTAAAAGCCAGCCTTGCTAATGTGATTAATAATTAAAAAACAAAACTACAATACCCATCWACCATCCTACCTCTAATTTACAACAAGCAAAAAACCCTTTATCTATTATTGATGATCCAGCCTTTGTATTCAGATATCACTCTAAACAAGCCATTGTCTGCCTTGGATTGTCTTTGCATTTCATATTCAAATGAGGTGGACGCTGTTGCATATATTTTCATTTGATGACATTTTAATATCACCAGATGCTATTGCCTGCCCAGGAGATAACTGTTTCAAATGCAGCCTTCTTCCCCCTCTAAGCACAGTGATATAAGGTGATGAGCAGGAAGCAGGTCATGCTTTAAAATAACATTTTATAGCACTTGCTACTATCATGGTGTTCTTGCATTTTAACAGACCAAGAGTCTCTGTAATAATGGTTTTTAAAAGAGAAATGTCACCCTGCATTTTGATCTTTCTTAACTGAGCAGCTCTTTTCAACATGCTGAGAGCATGAAATATCARATAACAAACAGCACTCACAACAACTTCACATCCTAGATAGAGATTAATACGTTGGAAAAATATGTGACAGTTGATGTTCCATGGAATGAGCTGTGGTGATGCAATAAATTCATGCCCTGATGCAGAGAGCTTTGTCAGGAGTATCTGACAAAGTCCAAATCACAGACAGTCACCTGAAGCATTCCAACATCTGCGAGTCTACTCAGAATAAGCTTTTGGGAGCATTTTGCTTATAAGGTTAACAAACCTCCCCRTTCTCACAGCTCTGATCCTTTAGAAAATGAAAACTAACTTAATTTTTAAAGAAGAGCTGAAGCTTGCAGTATTTGAACGTGGCCACAACATATACTTGTACAAAAATGTTACATAAGGTTAGACCTTACCCTAAGTGCATGGATTTAGAATGAAACTCCCAGGAACTGGAACACTTTTCAGTATGTCTTGAGYAAGAAAAAGCACCCTAACCCCTAAAAAGGAATGTATGACTAAGAGAKATTATTTTTTGCTACCCGTGGTTTCTCTGTCCCTGCACAGTGCTGGTCCAGAGAGAGAGTTGTGTGCAGTCTTGGAGGGCTTTTTTTGTGGCACTACATCTTGACACCAAGAAAATCTTCAAATGGTGACAGAAGCTGGAGTTAAGGTGGGTGCATTCTGCCCCTCTTCTTCCACAAACCACTATAGGGAAATTATGAAAACTTCTATGGAAACAGACTGCTTGACCCCTCCAGGCTGCAGTACCCCCCTCTCCTCTGTAAGGGGAGTGGAGGAGGGTGGCGGAGTCAACTAGCTAGTCCAGGATATGTCTTGGCATGTCCCAAGACCTTCCAGGTTTGAATGATGAAATATCTTGCTTGATCAAAGCAGTTAAAAAGAGCAAGTGTCCCATCAGGGTTCACCCAGAGCAGAGCACAAGATCCCAAACTTTAGGCCTTATAGCTACCTTGCATGACAGGCTGGAATTGTGTTCATRTTCAAAGCAAAATGGACATTTTCCTCTCCCTGAATGACACACAAGTTAGAGCACAGACTCATGCTGATATGGCTGTACTACTGCACTTCAGCTYATTCACATGGCCCTGGCTCAGGCAGACTGGGCACTCTACTCCCCGGTGTGAGATGAATACATCCAGGACTGCCCCAGCATCTCCACTGAGGGAGTTCTTTCCACTGCACAAGTTTTTGGTGTTTCTACAGGGAGTATGCCGCTCTCTGCCATGCCTGGAATAGGGASAAATGTCAGTGCTCACCCCCAAAGGCAGAAAAAGGGCTCCACTCTGTGTTGGGTGATAATTGTGCTCAGCATGCCACATAGCACCACCAAGCAGCAGGGAAATGCTCTGGGTTTGCAAATTCATATACAAGATAGTACAAATTGCCCCACTTGCTTTGCCCCTGCCCAGACTCACTTCTGATCTCCAAATCCCAGCAGTTTTCCCCGCAGAGGCCAGCCAACACCAKGTCTGCCAAAGTGCTGTTCATACACCTGAGCAGTGGGTTCTGGTGGCTTTGAACACAGATGTGATTGTTTGTGAAATGTGGCAATAAATATTATTAACTTAAACAAAGAGTTGAGATTTTTTTTTTGACCTCACTATTGTCAACTGCTTTCCCTCCACTCTTCTSCATTTTAAATCAGATTCAATTCTATCTGTGGTTTTATTTTTCCTTTAGCAAAATATCTCTTTATCCAATCTTTATCCTTCATCAGTTTCCATTAGATCCTGATGATATGCATTAGCATTAAAAAGAAGAGTCATGCTATCTGCTATGCTATTTCTATGCTATATCCSTTGAAGAGTTACACAGGTAGAAACAATGTTATGTGCAGGTCCACAGAGAAATTTCCAAGTGATAAAGCCGATTTAAGGTAATCCCACCTATCATGATGCAATTCACTGGAATCACCCACTGGAGAGACAAAACTACTAAAAGAAATGTGCATTAAATTGCTCCTGTGGGGAAAAAAAAAGAAATTACAGAGGTCTCAAAAATAATATTTTTTGAGAGTTACTGCTTTATCTTAAATGTTGAACTAACAGAATGGCTCAGGTGGTTAACAAGGATATCTTTGTCTATGTTCACCTCTTAAGAAATCATTRCACAAAACAAAGCTGCATTTTGCTGCAATGTAGATATGCCAGAGGGATCCAGTCCTCAACTGCACCCAAAATCCAAGTCTTCCTTCTGACCTTTTGAAGGCATAAAATAGACACTTGAGGATGGGGGAAAGAAAGCACTTGTCCTCATGCCTAGTTTTAAGCAGTAGCTTCCATGTTTTGCTGAATTGGGAGCAGTGACTTAATTGTGAAATTATGTGTATTTGAAGACAGTCCTTTCATTAGGTAACGTTAGCACCTGAGGAGGRCAGCTAAGTTAGAAGTGGCACTACATTAGCACAAAGCCATTGTTCACCTGACATCTCTGGAAAGATGTTTGGGCACTTCATGTTCTCTCCATTGACTCCAATTTTGCTGGTGAGAGGACTATTCTGGTCTTCATCACTGCCCCCTGCTTTTCCCCTGCCTCATTCTGCACTGGGAAGGAGGCAGCTTTCTGTCTTTATTAAAGTCACACCAGTCAAGAAGTACTCCCTTGACATAACAGGCTGCAGCATAACAGACTGGGAAGAGTTMGCAATTGCACCTTGTTCTGCAGTGCACCTTGCTCCCCAGTGTCCCTTTGGCCAGCAGCTCATTGTGTGACAGGGACACACTGTTCCTTTTCCATGGGGACCCGGGCTGCTGYGCTGTCTGCCTGCCTCAGCCTCGCAGGCATAGGAATTGCACACRAGCTATTTCCAGGCAGGCAGCCTTCTTAGACCTTTCTCTATAGATGCCAATTAGAAGATTAGCGTCTTTTCTCTCCCCCTCCTTGCTATTAAATAGTCACACAAAAGCTGAGCTGACAAATTGCTCTCTCTATGGTGTGGGACAAAGACAGACAATAGATCAACATCATCTACTATACTCAAATCCTATTAATCACAGATTAATGAGAACATGTCTGGGGGGGAGAAATTACCAGAATGCGGGCATATTGTCTTGTTACTCATGTAACATCTGCTGTGGCTTTACCTTTAGTGYCATGTCATCCTTTATCACATTGAAATAATGTTTGTTCCAGAAACATAATTATGATAATGGGTCCTTCCTTTAACAATTACTGAGGTACAGTAGGATTATATTTCTTAGCCACTTGGTTAAAAAAAAGAAATATCTCTTAACTACTTTCTGAATGCTTCTATTAGTCATTATCTGATTAAGGGCAATATTCTTATAGGCATTAATAGAAATTTGTTATTCTCTTTATTATTATTAATTATAATTTTTTTCATTACTTCCCTAAAAAAGTCACATGTACAGAAGTAAAGCTAGAGTTTATCATCTAGTTTTTACATTTAGAGAATTATTTCTCTTTTGTCTTCCTCTTAAACTACTGCTAATTTTTCCTTAATTCGCATTACAACAGTATTGAACCACGATATTTGTTTTGAAAAATGTACACTTTTCTAGGTGCCTTAAAACAATTCTGTAGCTAAATTGCTTATCAATTTGTTCCCATATTTTCTCTTCTAGTGTTGCCATCAATRAGGAATATTGTTCAGGGCAGCAGCCTAGCACGTATAATTGTCTCAGAGCAGTTCACAGCTCAGTCTGGATGTAAATTCAAAGTCTGGGGTTTAACTAACTAGAATTCTTCACAACAATTCCTAATGTTATCCTCAGTATGGATCAGGATGCTTCACAGATAAATAGCAAAGCAATTACAGCTATAACCAGCCGGGAAATAAAGAGGAACTGCAGTCTACACGTGTGACCGTGTATTTAAAAAAATTATTCGGCCCTTGTTCATCACGTCCCGAGTACTTGCTGGTCCCTGCTGGGCAGGGCAGGGGCCGGCACTGCGGAGCTTGCGAGAGTTTCAGCACCGCGGGCCGGGACAGCTCCGCAGGGCACGGCGGGACGCGCCGCCGCCCGGCACCGGCCCCGATCCCGCCATGGGCACAGGAATGGGCATCGGCACGGGCATCGGCCCTGATCCCAGCATGGGCATAGACACTGGCATCGGCCCCGATCTTGGCATGGGCATAGACATTGGCACGGGCATCCGCCCCGGTCTCTTCTCACCTCCCCGCCAAGGTCGGAGGCGAGGGTCCCGCCGCCCTGGCCATTTCCTCTCCGGAGGGGAGGAGCTGACCAGAGAGCTGGAGAGCAGGGCAGACACGGCAGGTGGGCCCGCCATCCGGCCAGATATACCYGATCTATGCCTCGCAGTGCCGAAACACCTTTTGAATGTGCTTCTTAATTAATGCCGGCGCACCCAGGAACTGCCGGTGCCACCACTGTGCTGGCTGCTCGCTGCAGCACCCAGCTCACAGGCACCAGGTTCCCCATGCAGGTGCCACAGCCGTCACCTGAGGGCCCAGCATCACCTGCAGAGCCGAGGACCATTCGTGTTCATAGCTGCCGTGGCAGGGAGCAGAGAAACACCTCAGGGGGCCTGTGAACATTGCTATGGCTGCTACATGGTAACCTCCAATCTTCCTTCAGACCTGGGCATTCTGGCACAGCATTGCACATAAGTGCCATTGCTCACTTACAATTCAGAAACCTGCATCCTCTTCCTAAGGTAGCTTTGTTAGCCATGTGTTTGGAAAAACAAAAAGGGATTATGAGCCTCTGTAATGCATTATACCGTGTGTTATGCCCTCATACAACACTTTATCACATGCACTCAAGATACAAAAAAACAGACCAAGTGCTTTTATCTGTCCAAGGACCATCCACCCATGTGGAAGTCTAGACAGTCACTACACTTAGAGTGCTTCATTAAAAACTTCTAGGGGCTTCAAGCATCAGGATTTTTTTATCTATCAATGTTTCATACCTATCAGAAGGCTTCACACACCAACCCCTTGTTATTTAACAGTCTCYATCTCATTTCCCAAAATTATCTCCAAGCAGCTCTCAGGGTCTGGCCATTTATGCCAACAGCCAGTCAGTCTGCTCTCCTTCTCTCTCCCTTCTCACAGCACCATCTCACTCCAGCCTGTCTCTGGTACAAAGCCTTACCTTATCTGTCCCTTGCACAACCTCCTGACCCTGGGTCTTCACAGCACAGCAGCAGACCCCAAGTGCAACCCCAACTGAGCCACAGCTACAACCAAACCCCTCACAGCCAGCTCACTCTTTATCACACCCATAGCTGGGAGAGCAAGGGTGTTCCCACTCTAGGATAATTAACACAGCTGCAATACATCAGAGGCAAGATTACCTTTAGTACCAACTCTGTTTCCCCAGACTATCTTTACATCTCTTACCACACATCCACCCCCTTTCTAGGTGCCCCTCACCCTATGAACAAGAGTTAATTGTACTGGGGCACTCTCCAATCCTTCTGTAGGGATGAGGTCACAGTTCTTGAATTATTAAAATATTCACAGAGAATGGGGAAGGGAGTGATCAGCTTTGTTGCCTGGTGTCTAAGACAACCAGAGGAAAATCTACCCACTTGTTCCAGTCCCTGCTTGAAGATTTGCTCATATAATAAGAGTGCCTGCAGGAATATTTTACCCAGACTGCAAGGAATCTAGCATGAAGCCCCATAATTCTTATCCATCTCTGAGGAAACAAGTTCAGCAGAGTGGCCTAGTTCCACCAAAGTGGATGGCATGTGGAAACAGAGCTGATGCACTGCATCTTCACCAGGCCTCAGTGAAATTAGTGGATCTTARTAAATTGGGAAGTCCTAATTTTTAGCTCTTGGCATGGGCAGTTAATGGAAAGCATGCACAGAGAGACCTGAATCCTCCCAAGTGCTCCTCTCTCACCTACATCCTGAATGACTGATCTATTCATTCAATTACAAAATATAAGACCAATGATAAGGCTGCYAGAGTTTTCTGTATCTGGCTAAAGAAAAAAAAAAAAGTTACTCCAGTGGTGTTAAATGTGAAATCTGTCTTAAGGATTTCAGCAGACTCTGAAGTACATGGTGTCTGATTCACGTGGAGAGAGTCCTGCTGAGGTCACAGAGCAAAGCTTACAACAGGGAGATGCTATGACCTGACTACATCAGAGTCCTTTCAAGGTATGGTCAAAAAAAAAATCTTCAGGTAGGTGGGATTCACAACAGGGCCACCTTCAAAGTAGGGAGACTTTGGATAGYAGCTGCTCAAAATGGTCTTAAGGGTTACATTGGGATTTAGGCACCTTATTTCTGTCCAAATTCTGTTTCCTTTTGTGGCTTTGGTCTGTAAAATGTGGATATATAGCCTTCTCAACTGACTGTGAGGATAAAAGTATTCATGGTTTTGAGGTAATGGTGCTAAAATTCTCGTAATGGGGATCCAGAGATAGCTGAGGGCTGCTTACTCACACTGTGTTTCCTTTCTCAATAACTAATAGCATGTCTAGGCTTTGATGTTGATGGGTAGGCAGAAGAGTGGTCTTGATTAAAAGCATTAATTTACTTCTCGCAGATAACAGATTCATATACACAGGTCTAAATCAGGAGTAACTGCATCAAAATAAACAATCCTTGGGTGTAAAAAAGAAGAGAACCAGACCCTGCATCTAGCAGATATATGACAAGGTAAATGGGCAAACACAAGAAAAGTGAATTATTGTTATTACATGTGCACGTTACATTCAGTACCATTAAAATCTAATGCTACAAAGAAAATACCTTTCAAGCCTGCAAAGTACATGCAATAGGGGCTGTCAGGAACTCATCAGAACCTGTGAATGTTTCCTTTGTGTATGTTGCTTTCATTGCAGCATTGATACAAATCAGGAGTAGCTTCAATCGCTGAAAACTGGCAGAATAAAAAAAAATCAGGTCCTTTAGCTTTAAAGAAATTAACTGAGATCCATTGACTCAATAAAACCTTTAAATTTTTTGAATTACATCTTAAATGAACATTTAATTTTATAATTTGTCAACTTAGATAATAATATTAAGAGATCTATGCTGATACAAACAATTGTGTTAATTACAGTAAAAGCCATTAAATTAAATTCAGTTCCTGGAATCAATAGCATTTCTTCAAGTACCATTTCTAATTATGGACATACCTTCCATTTGGACTTTTATTAATGCATATGTTATATCTGTCACCTTCTCCAGTTGTGAGCAAACTCACTGTATGTTAATTCACACCTGATAACAATCGTTTTTCTGATACTTACCTTCTAAACCTGATGATAGGATGTGTCAACACCTCTAGGATTTTTTTGGTTTTTTGAGGACTTTGTGAAAGTCACATTCCTTTTATTTTAAATTTGCTGCTAAATGACAGTTTCCAATTCCAATTATAAAAACGGACAATAAAAATGAAGAGTAAAAGACTTTACTCTCTTTGATGCAGTCTCTCCTGTAACCTCTAGACATGCTGGGAAGCAACAAAATCTGAGCAGATAATACTTTAGAAGCTGTTACTTTAGAAATGTCTCTTCTCACTTCCTAGAGAAGTTCTCTCATGCTTCCACACAGATGAAGGACACCAATAGTTTAGTCACACTTCCCCCTGCCTCCAGTAATCTGTTTATTAAGTTTAGACCAAATACTTGAGAAAATTCCCCATCACACCTGCCTTCCTGTTCATCACACATTTTCACATTGTGTATCACGACATGATCCAAAAATCAAAAGTCAAAAGCATCACATCATTCAAGAGACTCTCTCATGACAAACTGCCAGGACACACTAAAGGTTGATGTGAGTACAAAATACCTCATGCTAATTTCCAGCCCATTTCATCTCCACAGCCTTGCCTCCCTTTACTCACCATGTCACCAGTGAACTCCTCCCAAGTGACCTAACTTAATTATATTTTAACTTGATCTCAGAGGAAAGTGATATCTTCATTAACTGTTGGGAGGAAATCTTCAGGCTGAGTTGAAGGTATATTGTTTCACAGACTGGTGTTCTCAGGCAAGGCACAACTACAACAACATCTTAGAAAAATAGTCTTTTCTTTAGCTCTCAGTCATCCTTTAATAGATTATGAAAATAGTGAGGTTTTTGTTATTTGGAGTGGTTTTGGGGAAAAAAAGCACCCTTTATGTGACAATAACTTTCARAGACAACTCACCATAGCCTAAGTGAGACCTTTTGGACAGCTTTTTTTGGTCTCTCTGTGGCCCTTGAAAGACTCAGCCCAAGCAYGACAAACCCACCCTCAGTCTCCATGGCTTTTTCCTCATCATCAGTGTCCTAGGGAAACTTTTAGTTTTACTGCCAAGAATTCTGTACAGGCATAGTGACATTTGGCATTCCTAAYACAGCCCTAGGCCCTAATGTCACCCCAAAGAACTACAGTGCCACCAGTGAGGAAATAACAACCCAAACAGAGGAGACAGAGAAGAGAAATGCTGACAAGTGTGATCAATTAAAAAAAAAAAGTTACCTTTGAGGCAGAAAGACAATCACTAAGATAAGTGGAAGTGTTACTAGAGTCAAACAAAGAACTGAAAAAAATATGAGAGATAACAGGAATAAAAAACATTGTGGCTCATGAAAATTTGGGGGGTTAAGTRAGAGCAGATTCCACTTTCAAGTGCCAAGATCTGCCAGAACATCTGCCCAGCAGGCTGGGGAGGTCCTGGACAGAGGGATTACATATCACTGCTCATCAYTGCAGTATTACACACCACAAATAGTGCTCATTTGTTAGAGGACAGACCATCTTTGTTTCAGTTGCTGTCTGCTCATAGTTATCAGGTTGTCAKCATGAAAGCTATCTGTATATGCATATCTGGTCACAGTGGAAAAATTATTATACCAAAACATCCAATTTTCACCCTTTACATGTACTTGCATGTAAAGCATTAGATAACTTTCTGGTTTTCAGTACTGTTGTCATCGAAACACTTGCTCTCATGCCATTTTTACATCAAAGTACCTAACTATAAATGTCTTTATGGACACTGCCTTAAGCAGAAAGATGCATTCTTCAAATTATGTACTTAYGTATACTATGAGCTGATCCTGCTTCCAGTGAAAAAGAAATTTAGAACTAGGCCCTGACATAGAAATTTTGCTAGTAGTAAGTGGAGCTGTCAGACATGCACAGCTTTAGCTGACAGGAGGTGAGGTGGGACAAACATTTCTACAGCAAAGCACCAGGTGACCTCAGCCAGCATCCAGAATGAGCAGCCATCTAAACCCTCTGATTTCACTGAAGACATCCAAGATCACACTGGCACGCTCTCAGGGACACTGGGTGACCATCTCACAGCACTTGATGACCAATGTCAGCTCCTCTCTCTGCCCATGAGCTTCTGCAGGTGGGAAGAGGAAAGTGGGCTCTGCAGGCTGCTCTCCTTCACTCTGTACTCTTATTCAACGCTGGTCACTCTCCACACTGTGATACAAATCAGGGAGGGAGCCTGTGTTGAAAATAGACTATTACTGTGTAAAGCAAGTCTATCTCCTACTACACACAGCAGGACATCAGACTGGGARTTTTCAAAAAATTATAATCCTAAGATTACAAATCCCTTTATTTTGGCATTTTCTTCCTTCTAAGTGCTTAATTTTGTAACTTTGATGTGATTTTAATTTTCATTACTTTATTACTGGTTAATTTTAAACTTTCTCATACAGCTAGAATCACCACCCAAGGTTTATTCACAAAAAAACTTGGGATTTTGTAAAATGCTACCAAGAAAACAGTACAGAAAGATACTGTGTAGCTTTGTAAATATACATGCATCTTATATTATTTTTTATTTTGTATTTCATATTTCTTRTTTTATAAATATATTTTCATAAAAATATCCTGCTTACTTGCTGAAAGTCAGTCTAATCTCATATTTTGTCTCCTACAATGTCCAAAAGCAGGTGCATGGAGAAAAATGTAGGAACAGRAAAGCATAAAGTGGTACTGTCTCTAAATATTCTATCAACAGAGAGAATTGCCTCTTTGGTTCARGCAATTTCTGAGTGGTGTCATTTTATTTAATAGATTTAATAGATTGGCCTTTCCATTCATTCACTTTTGAACTCTTGCAAACAACCAGCATCTTCAGGAGATTGTGAAAGACAGTGAAGGAATGGAAGTGCTCACCTGAATGACTTCAGGCCATGCTCCAATGAGAGCTTATTTTYCCCATGAAATAGCCACTGAGCAGCTGTGACCAGGGACTGGAGCTGACACCACCTTTTCTGCAGAAATATTTCCCCAGTTGCTCCTTTTTCTGCAACAAAAGAAATTTTGAAGAGTCTACAAAAAGCAGCACCTTGCCAAAGGAGTGTGATGAGCAGCTCACTGGCCTAGGTGCTTCCAAGACACGTTGCGAGGAAGGGACACAACCCAGGTCCCCAGTGCAATAACCACTCACCTGCTGAAAAAATGAGCAGAGGTTGTTTCCAAAGAAAGTACCCTTGGAAACCAAGCCCACTCCAGCCAGGCCCTGTAGGACACTGGGCTGAGGATCCCTGGGACCATGGGTCTGCATGGGGGCTGAGACACTGGACACTCAGCAGCTGAGGTCCYTCACCACGTGGCAGTGTGGCATTCACAGACCTCAGGCCAGGGTCAGACTGTCATTGAGGGGCAGCTCCCATTGTCACAGCTTTGAACTGAAGTGTCTGAGTCCTGCCCAAGCCCCAGGATTGCATCCCACCCAGAGCTGGATGCACACCCACAGTCATTGCTCTGCTGCTCCCAGTGCTGGTGCTTTGCCTTAACTAAAAGCTCGTGAAGAACCTTTAAAGCTGTTCCGGCAAGACAATGTAATAATCATCATATTTAAAAATATAATATTATTGAGCATGAATTAACTATTAACATTACTACTTCAACACACTAATAACATTTTAAAGTACCCTTAATAKCTTATTCATTTTAAGGGCAATAATCAGAAGAATCACCTGCTTCCCCACTTTTCTTTTGTCAAGGCTTCCTTTTCTCATTAAAAGACCCACTTAGGATGAGAAGASGGCAGTCCTGTAATGGTTTCTAGCAGCTGCTGCTGAAGGGACTGAGAGGGAGGAAGGTAAYAGGTTAGCAGGAAGATACATGGAGGAAGCAAAGACACAAGCAGTGCTGGAGAATTCAAATGATATTGACAGCATGCAGGTGCCAAGATGTTCAAATGTGCATCAACAACAGGTGGCATTGCCTCAACAGTCTTGCCYCTCTCAGAGGAGAATGAGCAATCAGACTGAGCAAGGGGAGAGAAGTTTACTCTGAAACACAGTGACAGAAGGGCACAAGGTAATGTTGCAATGCGGACAGGCCTGGAGGCTTGAGTCACCTTGCTCCTCCCAAGTGTTTGGTTAACTGTGCACAAAACAGGTTAAAAATATCTGCATCAAGCTTTCTAGCATTCACAGTCAATAGGCAGTGAGGAGCAGGCATGATGTTTGCTCAGAGTAACTCCAAACTCCTCAGGAAGGTGGGCACAAGGTACCCCATCCTTGGGCAGGATGCCCTGCAGGCAGGACACCCCACCTTTGGGCTCAAGCCAGCATACTCCATATTGCCCTGAGCTGCTGCCATTAGGGATCTCTGCAATTCACTCACTGATGCCATTTACACTAGAGCTAAGAGGAGCTGGAAGATTTAGCTACCCACTTGCAACTGCCWTGAGACATGGGATATTTTCCAAAGGATGTGAAATTCCTCTGCCCAAGTTATCTTGAGAAAACTTGAAGGGCCTGCAAGTAGCTATGGAGAAGGAGATTACTAKATGTTTATGCAGTGGCTAGAGATTAAGAGTTGGACTCAGTGATCCTTGTGGGCCACTTCCAACTCAGAATATTCTATGAAAAACTTTGAATATTTCTGGTCACTATTTGTGAAGAGTTTCTTATCTGTACRAGGCTTTYTACTTCAGTTCTCATATGTGTAATRCTTTGTTTTCTGAAGACCTATAGTATGACTGTTTTCAACAATTCTACTGTTATTTTTACTAGTTTCTGCCTGTTGCTTATAATACCAAACAGCAGCAAATCAGTGAGAGAGACACACCAGCCTGACATGGACTTCCCCAAAGAGGCATCAGGTGACCAGGRAAAAGCTTGATGCTTCAGCATCCTAACTCATCCAGATACAGATTCCTGGGAACRGGCTTTTTAACTGTGCCATGAATGCTGTGCCAAATGCCACCAGACTGCACGAAACAGTGCCGTTGTTGAACAAGAATGCAATAAGAATGCTTGTTCTTGTTGGAGAGAAGACGTGTCCTTCGTAAAGATATGCCTTGGGAGCCTAATGGAGGAAACACGGCTGTACTGTTTTTGCTGTAAAGCCCAGAGCYGTTCGCCTGGAGACACAATCGCCGTCTCCATGGATCGGGTAGCTCTGGAAAGGTGAGCTTGGCGGGCTCCGAACCCAGCCTCTCCTGCCGAGCAGCGACAGCTTTGGAGGGGACACCGCATCCTTCTGCAGGGCTCAGGCACCACTAGAGGGAAACCCAGCACCGCCCTCAGCCCGCCCTGAGCTTCTCAAGGGAAGGGGCGAGAGCGGGGCCAGGGACGGCGGGAGCAGCGCTGCGCCGGGCGGGCTCCTCCCGCCGGGCTGCGGCAGCTACCGAGGAGCTTTCCCATTCTCCTGCCCCTCTTCCTTCCCCTTCGCTTTCCTCTTCTCCTCTGCTCCACCACCGCGAAAGAAGCAGGACGGGGAGGGGTATCGCACTAAAACCCTTGGGGGAGCAAACAGGAAAGGACGAGGGGGAAGTAATCATAAACTAAACTAAAATTTGTTAATTGGAATTAAATACCCTCATGGTAAACTGAGGAGTGGCTGCTGGGAGGGATGCTAGAGCTTCTGAGGGTCCCTCATCTCTCTYAGACCAGTAGTCACAGCTCTTAATTTTAATTTAATATTAGCCAAAAATTGCTTCCTCGTCGTTGCCTCATCTTACCAGTACAGAAATCTCAGAAATCTCTCCTGCTGSCAGAAACCCCTTGACCCATTTAGCTCCTAAGGAGACAGTACTGTGCCAGACAGCTACTGAATTGATTGTTAGCAACAAGATAACTATCAAAGGACAGAGCAATGTCAAAAAAGGTTATGAGAATTATCATCACCATAATCATCATTGTAACATACTTCACCAGCTTGTGTAACAGGCATGCTTCCTCCCCCAGATTTTGTCTTAAAAGAAAATAATGCCAAGTCTTTTACCACATGATCTAAGTAAACAAAGTGAAGGGCAAAGTAGCAAAGGCGGCAGTTAATGAAGAATTATTCAGAAAAGATTAAACTATAGCTAAAAAGTACAGAAATATTTCATCATGTGATGTAGCATGACAAGAAGTTAGATTTTGCATTAAATTCCACATGAACAAATGTACTATACAGCACCTGAGGGGGAAAAATCTATACATTTCACAGACTTTAAATGAACTGGTTTTACTAGGAAATTAATTTCAGAGCCATGATGGATACTTGAGATCAGGGCTCCACTTGGGCCAAACACCCAGAATTATCAGAATTAATAGGACTAAACAAAGAAAAAACCAGAAAATATCACTCTACTTTTCTATAAATCCTTCTTAAATACAGTTTGCACTCTGTATTAAAAAGATAATTTTTAAAAAKTAGKTTTTGTAAAGGCAACCAGGTATGGAAATGTTCTCATTTGAGAAAAAAAATTACTAGGATAGAAGCAGGACTAGCTTAAGCTTGGAAAGGAGACAGCAGAGGGGGGTGACAGCTCAGTCACATCACAGATGCCCTAAAAAGGTAAAGAACAAAATCTCWTTCCCTGTTTCTCTGAACAGAAGCATTGATTTTTCTCAATTGAAATACCACCTAGTAGTTTTTAAACAAACACCAGGGATTTTTGGTGCAGTTTTCTGTYCAGTGTCATTGTCACAGGATGTCGTGAAGATCAAAGGTGTGGCAAAGTCCAGCAAGGGATTAGGGAAATTCACTGAAGCTTCTAAACAAAGGTGCATGGAAAGCTTCTAAAGTTCTGGAAGCTGGATGCACAGTCCAGGAGTGGGACCATTACATATTTGTCTGCTTATATTTTTCTTCTCTAAGTGTCTTCAGCTGGCCAGTGTCAGGGAGGGAGTGCTGGACTGCATGACCTAGCATGGTGTGGACAAGTGGGAAAGCTGGATCACAGCAAGGCTGTGATTTTCTGAAGTTCATTTGAAATTTAGGTTGGAGCTGRGAACTGACTTCACACCTACAAACCATCATATCAGGAATACAGCAATATATAACCACAGGGGCAGTTTCCCTGCACAATTGTGTGCCAGAGTTTCACTTGCTGGTCTGGAAATGAACCAGGCAGTAAAAGCGATTAGCAGTGGAAAGACACTAGACAGCTATAATTATCTAAATGCCTTCCTATTAACCATGTGAGAAACTAAATCCTCACAATCACATTCATTAGTAAATGCTAAGGACAAACKAACTACATGAAGTTTCATTTGATTAGGCAGAAGAATTCTACTCCAATATGATTATGCTACACAGAATGACCTAAAAAAAAAGCCAAACCAAGTCTGTTTCAGAGAGCAAATTAATGTTAATACTAGCAGACAAGCAAARAAGCCCAGTYCTTGTGGTACAAGGGCTGCTCCTACCAACAGCATGGCCAGGCTCCCTCAGCTGATGGCAAAGGCTCCCAGCTCCCTGGAGTGGCTCCTGTTCCCTCTGTAKACCTGTGGCTGGTGAATGCAAGAGCAACAGAGCCAGACCTGCTGCAGAACATTGTAGCAATGCATGTCAGCCCCATTAGAAAAAACCCTTCAATACCATAGCAAGAACAGATAGCAGGCAGCAGGAGAAATTCACCTTGTTGATGCCTGCACTGTTTTTCACCTGAGGCAAAAATATAGTTCAGTGGACAGAGCATCAGTGTGAGCAGCGTGAGTGCAGCCTGACAGCTGCTCACCTCAGTGGTGCTGGATTTAGCCACCCCTGGCTAAACAAACACACCATGTTGCAAAAKTGTGCCACTGGTCCCTGTGCAAGGCACATTCACTCCTTCCTGTGGTAGCAGAGCATGAGGAGAGCTAAGCATAACAATTTCTACAGACATGTGAAAATAGTACAGCAGACATCAGTTTTCAGGGCAGGCCGCTTCTTGTTATCTTTGCTGATTTCTTTCTTGAAATACTGATAAAGGATAAACCTTTCTTAAGAATTAACCTCTTCCAAAAACTTATAAGTATGGACTAAGAAGGATTAGTGTGCTGGTAGTGGGGATGGAGGAGCTCACTGCTCACTTTAAAGGAAGTGTGATGGCAATTCCAGCACCAAGCTGAATCCCACTGGACCTATAACATCCATAATTTCCAGATATTGAGGTGGCAAGCATCATACCAATGTCTAGACAGAACAAAACAACATCTGTGCATAAAAAAAAAGAACRATGATCACAGTCCATCCAGAGCATGAAGCATTTCAGGGGAGGCCTCTGTCTCCAGAGCCTAGGTACCAGTGATGAGGACAGGAGGAAAGAGTAAAAACCTGAACCAGAGGGTCAGTTTCCAACATGTATTAAAAGTGTGTCTTGTTCCTGACTGACTGTGATTGTCAGTTTTAAGCCCAAGTTGCCTCCACACCCTTTATTCCCAKGCAGACAACATGGATACCTGTTGTTTGTGTGATTTTGTCCAGTCATCCAGCTGAGCAGATTCAGACYCCTGTGAGACCCGTCAGGCAAGGAGGCAGAAAGGAGAATGTAGCCTCTCCTGAGAGGCTTCACCACATTTCTGTRTGGGCATAAGTCTCTCTGAAGTCCATGAAAGCTGCCTGCCCAGATGAAAGGTACCTAGGCATTATCTAAGCACCATTCTGCTGCTCCACAGAGTATGCAGGGGRCACTGCTATGTGCTGTTGGCAGGGTGGGGATCACCCATTCCCAGAGTCCACAGGACAGGCAGGTGACCAAGCATCTGGCTGGTCTGCTGCCCCATCCAGTCCAAACACTGCAGGTGAATTCTTTATACATAATCAAATAAACCAGAAAGTTATTAGATTTGAATTAGCATTCATTAACACAATTGATTGTGTTGATTTAGTCATCTAAATGGTCAATGCTAGGACATTTGGATAATTATTACTGTTTAGTGATATTTCCTCAGCTAATTGTTTTTATTGAATGACTCACTTTGATGATGCAGCTGAAACTAATGTGCAGCTGGGCTCCCAAGGAGCAGGCTTTTATCTGCCCAATCTACCTCCCAGGGGCTCCATCCTTCCTGTAAGACAATGCATTTTGGTGCCTCTGGATGGTCCTTAGGGAAGAAACCATTTGGGAAAKGTTCCTGCCTGTGCCAATGCACACTTGATCATGTGTGGTGTGATTTCTCACAGCAGCTCACCCCAACAGGATTTAAAAAGCCTGARCTAAACTAAGCTGAAATGGGTTCTTTCCAAACTCTGCTTGAGTGGRTGCCACCTGTGAGGGCAGCAGTGCAACAGCCCAGTAAGCTATTTCCTACTGCACCCTCCCAAGCACACCCCACCCTTGCCCYATGAGCTAAGAGCCTGCTGATGCTGCCCTCCTGCACAGAGAGGCTCACCCCACTGCCCCAAAGCCAGGCTGAGCCCCTGCCCTGCAACAGTGCCTGCCTATATGGGAGGGCTCATGCAGTGATGAAGCTCTGGACTTGACCACAGGTGTCTGACCACAGGTGTCCTTCACCACATTCAGAAGGTCACAGGTAAGGTTCTACCTGCCCAGCACCATGACAGTGTAGAGAAATCAGAGCTGATGTGAAAGTTTCCCCACCTGTAGCTCTCTGGAAAAGCCCAAATAGGCAGCTACAGCAGCTAGAGTTCCTGTAGGCTCCTGGGACACAAGGACGCTTGACTGTGATGGCTTCTGTCTCCCAGGTCTGCAGGGCCAAATAACTGCCAGCTGGTGAGGATACAGGAGGTAGCTGCAATGGCCACAGTGGGATGCTGGGCTTTGGGAGGTAGAGGATGCAGCCAAGAAAAGAATTTGTGTCTGTGAATGCAGGTAGAATTAAATAGTGTGACAGCCAAATAATTGCTTCAAAGAGGGGCTGATACAGATTTTCTTTAATGCTCTGGGGAAAATCATTCCCTCCCACCTCACTTCCCTTCTTGGCTTTCCCACAAATGTGTTTCAGAGCCTCCACAAATCTTCCTGACCTAAGCATAAAACCAAACCCGTGACCCTAAGCCTGTTACCAGAGGTCAGTGTTTTCCCAAGCAAGTTATATTTTTGCCTGCTCAGAAATTTGGTTTGGGAAGAACTCAAGGAGTAGTTTCCACAATTTGTATGGGATTCTTGAACATCTAGGGATGGTCAGCAACATGCTCTCAGGGCTATGCCATGGGCAGGCCCTCCACACGTCACCTCAGCATGTGCACAGGATAGGGAGTTCACGGAAGAACTGAATTTATTGCTGTGCRTGAACTATCTATCCAAGAAAGGCAGGAGCTTATCCTGGAGAGATATTTCTGTCCAGGAAACACCACAAGTTAGTACATAACTTCTGTGAAATCTGAAGAAATCAAAGCTCTAAAAGGCGTATGCTAAATGAAAAGTTACCCCAGGAATGGATATAGCCTTGGAGAGAGGTAAATTTAAATTCCTTAGAGGCTAGAAAATCTCCATTGCAATCTCCATCTGCTCCCTCTTCCTTCCCAGTACAGCTTCAGTAATGAACCACTGATCATAGCCCACTCTGTAAGACACARTGTTACTTCCAGTTCCCATTTTCTCCGTGCAGCTCGGGTACCTCAGGACCAGCAGGAGCAGCCACCTTCCGACCACCGCTGGGCAGCAGAGCTGAAGCCACACCACAGGATGGCACTGCTCCTTTCCTAGTTCCCACATGTGATGGTGGCCCCGAACTTACTGCCAGTCATCACCTGCCCTGGGAAAGGTCATGCTCAGAGTAAACAGTTGGCCACATGAAAATAAGAGGGAATGAGAGCTGTGCAAGAAAATGAGGATTTTATTATAATCTGTGTCCTGGGACTGCAGGCAATACTCGGAGCATGCAGAATATGGGATGTATTTAACCTCTCTCAGCCTGCCTTTAGCCTCTCTGAGTGTAAATCAGAATTCACCTAACGCTCCTCAAAATGCAGTTCAGCTCTTTGCAGTCCCTTGGAGATTTTCTTCCAGTTTACTCTCCTGCAAAGAATAACTGTGATACCCCAGATGCTGCAGTCACGTTTTCACCAACAGCCATTTGTTTACCTAGAAGAAGGATGGGCTGGACTAGGACACGGCAGGAGAAGCACATCCAGCCTTTGGACAATGCTGCATGCTTCCTGCTGACACAGCCAATGATCCAGCTCTGAGCTATGCCAAAAAAACCTCAGGTTAAAACCCTGGGAACTTTCGGAGCAGAGCAGCAGAACACCCAGATGGGTGTTTTCCACTAAGGTATCTGAAAACCAAGCCTCTCTGAAKAGCTATCTTAGCAGCAGCTGCTCCGGACAACCCTTGCCAGCCTCAGGCAAATTGTGGATGGCAGATTGGGGTTACCACACCCGGAGCCATGCAGTCTGCCAGGCTTTGTGACTCCAGAGGATTTTCACCAGAGGGAGCAGAGAGCAAAGAGCCTGCCTTCCTCCGAAGAGGGTGTGCACAGGTGGAGCTGACCTCGCCAGTCCCTTGGCTGGCGGTCMCTGGGCTTTTTCAGGAAGAACACAGCCCAAAGTTCATTCTCTGTTGTTGTGGGTTTTTCCTCCCAGGGCAATGCCGTTGGTATTGCCTAGTATTTCCTGCTTCCTCCCCTGGCAGCTCGTCAGCCAGCTCAGACTCATAGCTACAGCACTCAGTTCATTAGCCCCTGTGTTTGCCACATCCGTCCCCAGGGAAATCCCTGGGCCCAGTTCAGCTTCTAATTGAGGTTTGCTGTGTGCCTCTGCTGCACTGGGCTCCCACTGTGCACAGAGGAGTAGTGTGCTGGCTTTTTMGGTTTATCCAGGATTATTTGCACCCACCAACTTTAGGCACAGAGATTGCACAGCAGCCTCAGAGGTTCAGAGCAAACCATGTGCTGAAACAGGCATCTCTCACTGCCCACACACAGCCAGGCTCTGACAGCCCCAGAATAACTCAGTTAAGGTCCCTAAGTTTGCTCAAACTACTATCTAGTACCATAGAGAAATTTATATCCAGATCCAGTTTTGACTTTATCTGTAACCCAAATAGAAAGAAAAGTASTTCCCTGCTTTGCATCAGCCCTGTCCACTCTGCCAGGCTTAGCTATCTCTCCCAAATGYTCACCAGCTCAGTTTTCTGCATGGTCCCACTGTTTCACCCTCTCCATCTTTGCAAATATCCCTACTTGCTGGGAAGAACTAGAGACTGTAACATTTCCAAATGTCACCACTATCTGCAGGGGGAAAGTCCCTTTTTAATTATTAGCACGCTCCCAGCTCATATTTTCCCCATTAGGTGCTTCCACTCTGCAACCACACAGGGGGCTGTACTGATGGGAGTTATTACTGGAGTGAAAGTAGTAAAACARGCTCAAGAGACCTGCCTTCTCTCTCCCAAAGATTCTTTTTTCTTACATGAAAGAAGCGCGGCAGCAAGCTTTGCTGCATCGCGCAGTGAGCATCAGCTTAAAGCTTTTTGAGCCACATGCTTTAACAAAGCTTCCACATGAAAAATGGGAATGACACCAGAGAAAACTTGTCTTCCAAGTGGTAGCAAATTTCAAATTACTTGACTTATATTTACCCTTAAGGCATAACAATAAAAGCATCTTAAATTGACATAGTGCATCTCATCCCTAAGGATCCCCAGAAATGCAACCCATTGATAAGCAGCCCACAGTTCATGCAGAGAAATACAGACCTTCCCAGAGATGCATAAGTTTAAGACATGCCAAAAATAAGCTGCAGTCAAAAACTAAAAACAGACTAGTGTAGCCAACCAGAACTCTAGATCCATTAGAGTCTGGTCAGGACACTGCAGCTAACTCTATTTTTGTGTCCGTGGCACATGGGTAGGACTTTAAATGCCCTAATTTGGACCTTGTCTTTATGTGCCAAAATTACCCTGCAGACTATTTGCTTGGATATTATACCAGCTTAAATAAGATGTAGAAATGCATCCAACTACATCTACCATTCTGCTCTTTGGAGTATATGACTATCCCAAAATAACCTCTGAAGAAAAGGTTTGAGGAGGTGGACCACATGGCATATGTGACTACCTTTGGCCCTCATCCTGGCTGACAAAAAATGGACTTTGCATAACTTTCTTTTCTCTCATTTGGCTGKTTTTTTAAAGCTTTCAAACTACTTATTATTAGAAAGCAGGAGGGAAATACGTTTTCCTTGTTTACCACTGGACTGATTGTTTGGAGCTGGCTGGTTCTTATCTCTGTGGCAGCTGTGAATGGGAAACTGAGATATGTGGATTTTAACTGCAAAATATTACCAAAATGACAATGTCAAATGTCCCCGGGCTTCCCTTTCACTAGCAAAGTCTATGGAAGCAACAAACCAGAATCCTATTCCAAGGGGTATTTGCATGTGCACATACATGTACAGATAGCASATCTGCTTCACTGATTTGCTTTGCTCTTGGCTTTAACATCCTGGGCCAAAATCTTGCTGGATGTTGTTAACTACCTTTCCTAATACATTTACTGGGAGCCACACACAGTCTTTGTGATTAAATGAGAGGAAACAATTAATAGATATCTGCAGCAGCAATCACAAAAGGATGAAGTTAAGGGACAAACTCTGGTAAATCAACAGCACTAGACAGTTTTCATTATTAGTGTGGCAGTCTGGAAACGACAGTTTAATGTGTTTGCTGGAGGAAGCAGCACAAGAATTCTTCACGTACTTTTAAAACTGATTAAAATACAACAGCCCCTTTTCAGTATTCAGACATTCRAGGAGCTGCTAGGAGCCCTGCCAGTCGCTTTCTGCAAAGTAGAATAAAACCAAACATCACATCCCTGCAGCACCACARCCCTGAGTGCTCAGGGCACCTAAAGTGGAGGCTTTTGCAAAACCTAGCTCTTAGGTATCAGGTGCAAAACCACCTCTCATGGTTACAGTTTTTACATTGTTAAAGGAACTTTGAGGTAGTTCTTTGGCCTTGAAGTGCCTGCTGGATCAGGCAGCARAGACTGCTAACATAATCCCAAATTAAAAATGCAAAGAATGTTAATCTCCTCTCAAAATGACAAGCACAGAAAACACTCCTGTGAAATTAATGCAGACATAGCAGAGGTATTAAACCAGAATACACAAACAGAAGAAGAAGGTTCAGATTGGCACGGACGACTGCAGCGTTTATGAAGTTTTGCTCCTGTTTCAGCAGGGCAATCCCCCTCCCAGGATGGGTACAGCTGCTCCATCCCCTAGGGGTATATTTGAGCTTCCCAGAACTGCAACACTTGGGTGAGAGGCCACACAGGAAACCAGGGTTGTGATAGGCTCCACCCTATATCCAAAAAACTGAGTTTGCTTCTTTCTATTATTTTTCTCTTGTGGACCATATAGAAAAACTGCTTGAATGTGATCATTATTTAAAAAAAAAAAAAAAAAAGGATGGTACTTCAACAGCACAAAACAGCACTGATGACCTTCACCAGTCCAAAACCTTTGCTTTACACTATCTTCTATTATGTCATCCCTTCAGGCAAATATTGTACAACGACTCTGCTAACTCTGAGGAGTTACAGTTAAGACAACAGCTTTATTTGCTTAATTGTTAATGGGGGTTCCACTTGCCTCTGCATCTGCAGCTGGCTGCTGCTTTACATATGGGTTTAGGGCTAAATCCCTTCTCGAGCCGTGCTTATCACTGACAGGGTTACTCACCCATGTGTGGGCCTCCTCATGATGCCTAGGGCCAGGCTGCAGAGCAGCAGCATCTCCCTGGGGCAGGAAGTGGGCTGGCCTCAGCATGACTTTCCATCCAGAAAACATTTTCCATCACCTTTCCGCCACCTACAACTGGCTGCATACTGCCAAGTTAAAATACACACAAAATAAAAGCACCTCATGTGCCTCTGAAGAGAGGCTGCTTTGCAAATGCCTGCTAAAAATAGTYCTGTGATGGCCTGTGAGGACAGATGGAGGTCACTTCTAGAAGGGGGCAGAGTTGCCTTTGCTGAAGTCAGTTTACAGCCATCAGAGCTAGGACAGAAGTTTTCAAGTTTAATGTCTCTGTGATTCTAGCAAAATCCCAACTGCAGAGAGCAAGGTCCTTGCTGGACTCAATCCCCCTGCTAGTCAGAGCAGGAGCTTGCTTTTCAACTCCCATCTTCCTTTTTTGAAGAGATGCAGATAGGAGGAGAGTCRTTTGTTAATTAAATTTCCCCTGCCAATTTACATTAAAAAGGGGGAACTGTTTCAAAAAGCTCACRAAACTTTCATAACCTTTAACTTCAAAAAAGAAGGAGTTTTACAGCTTTTTTCTAAACCTGCCCAAAAGCACCACCGGATTGTCCCAGGCCCAGTGATGAACACTGAATAGAAGTCCAGGAATGGCACAGCTGGGCTGAAAATTAGAAACATCTGCTCACAGAAAGCCAGGCATTCTTCCTCTCTTCTGGCTCTTCCTTTTATCTTTGGACTTTCCCATAAGTTCTTGTTCAAAGGGATGCCATCCCATCGGAAAATGACAAAAGGAAAAAAAGCACAGACACTCTTACTCAGTGAGGCCAGCAATAGTTGCAAGAGAAGAAAAATTCTCCGTGGGAATCCCCTACATCTGAGAAGCAGAAGCAAAAATTCACCAGGAAAAAATTCAGTGCTGTCAGCTCTGCAGACAGACAATGCCTTTTATCCATGTGTGATCCTGCATTTATCCAGTTTTTATTACCCACAGACGGCATGACAGCAGTAAAAAAAAAAMCAGAGAAGAGTCACTGGGAATGGCCAAAGAAAGTAACAATAATGGCTGAAGATGCAAAAAAGGTTTGTTCTATTATGGAGTGAAAACTTACACTGCAGAGTTGCAAAATCCTCTAAAGGCTGAGGCAACACCTGCACACTTGCAGGCAYGGCAGTATAACATCCATCATGTGCCTGCATGTCTCCAAGAAGTGTCACTCCCTGCTAAGCAGGGCAGATGCAGTGTACTAATGCAGTAGCAGCCTCAGCATCGCTGCAGTGTTTGATTCCCTGACATTTTAGCATGACTTTGCTGCCTTTAGGGCTCACTAAAAAGCTTGTTCCTAATCATTAGATGAGTGCTGGTCAGTGACTCCTAAGGTGGGCCCTCTCATCAGATTTCCAAACGATCCTCACAGGCTCAGGGGTCTGTCACGGTGCAGACTGTGCAAGAACGAGGTGCCGTGCTGCACTGCACCTCACGGGTGATGGAGCTTCTCAGCTCACAGCCTGCCCTTCTGGCCAGAGACTCCTCGTAGGACCACAYTGCAGGCTTACAGTGCTTGAGGGCAGCCTAAAAAAAACAAATGGGGACAGGCTTTGTAGCCGGGCCTGTTACCAYAGGACAAAGGGTAAGGGTTTAAAGCAGAAGAAAGGTCAATTTAGATTAGATATAAGGAAGAAGATTTTTTACAATGAGGGTGGTGAATTCTCAGGGCAAACTCTAACAGAAMGGYGGTGGATGCCCCATCCCTGGAAAAATTAAAGGTCAGGTTGGATGGGGGTCTTTACCAGTCAAAGATGTCCCTGCTCTGACAGGGGTGTTGGTCTAGATGGGCCTTTATTTTCTCCTAAGTTCTTGTTCAAAGGAATGCCATCGCATGGGAAAATGACAAAATGGGGAAAAAAGCACAAACACTCAGTGAGGCCAAAAACAGATGCAAGTCAGGGAAAAAAACCTTCTCTATAGAACCCTTCCAACCCAAATTATTCTGGTTCTATGATCCCGCAGCCCCTCTTACGAAGCTGAGGGAATGTCGGGGGGTTGCAGGGTGCAATCAGGGCCAGCACTGCCCGGCACTGAGGAGCTCCTCGGCCTTCAAGGGGCCCTGCAGTGCGCACGGACGCCGAGCTGCAGCGGGACCCGCCGAGGAGCAGGCACCGGGAGCCCCAGGATCGGGCAGGGCAGGGCAGGGCAGGGAAATCCCCCCGGGGTGCGGCAGGGAAGTACCGCCGGGGACGCCGGAGAGGCGAGTACTTCCCCCCTGGAAAAACGCCAAGTTYTCTCCCGGCCCGGCCTCGTCCCTCCCCCTCCGACGCCCCTTCTGGGCGGCCCGAGCCGCTCCGCCCTCCCTGCCAGCGCCGGCGGCGGCGAGCAGGATCGGACTCGTCGTTCGGGCTTTGAGTGGCTGGAAATTCCCGTCCTCCGCGGCTCCTCCCCCGCAGAAATCCCCCGGCCGCGCCGTATATGCGAGGCGCCACCGCCGCGCCGCTCACTCGCAGCGCCCTCAGCCCCGCCGCCATGATCGCCGCTCGCCGCGCCASCGAGCCGCCCGCCATGGACGGCTACGAGCAGCCCAAGAAAGAGCGTCAGGGCGCCTTCGCGCTCGACGACCGCCACGACAGCGGCCTGGACTCCATGAAGGAGGAGGACTACCGGCAGCTGGTGGAGCAGCTGGAGGGCATAAGGCTGCAGCCCCGCGAGCCGCCCGCCTGGGCACAGCAGCTGACGGAGGACGGGGACACGTAAGTGGAGGTCGAAGACGGGGCAGGGGTKGCTCGGACRTGGTGGGGAACTCWGCACGACCAGTCCGGGACAGGATGTGCTCGCCGGCGGGGCGGCGCCGGGCCGGGCCGCGCCGGGAGGGAAGGGAGGGGGTACGGAAAGTCCCTGGAGCGGCGCCAGGGAGAGGCGGCTCCCGCGGCCGCGGAAAGCCCCGGCCGCGCCGAAAGCCCCGGCTTGCGACACCCGCGCGTGACCCGGCCYGGCCCGGTCCGGCCCGCCCGGCGCGGGGCTGAGCGTGGCGTCGGGGGSTTAACGCGTGTCGTTTAATCACTCATTTCTTCCCCCTGCAGTTTTCTCCACTTGTCCATTATTCACGAGGAAAAAGCCCTGAGCTTGGAGGTGATCCAGCAGGCAGCCGGTGACCGGGCTTTCCTGAACTTCCAGAACAACCTCAGCCAGGTACTTTCACCTCGATAGCCCCAAATCCGGATCRGCCCCTGCCACACCCACACACTCCCTCTGGGGAATTCCCCCAAAAAGTCCCTTTAATTATTTTTTTTTTTTTGTTTTAATTGATGGAATCAATTGAATCAAAGCCTACGTTCAGGAAAGTCCCCAGTTGGCTCCAGCCGGTGTTGGTACAATGCTTCCTCTCCCCTGAGAGTGTGGCATTTAACGCCCACATTTTTCAAATATGATGCCATGGGTTGCATCCCTCTTTATGGAGATGTTAATGATACCCTTCATACCGACTGACTGTTGGGTTATCCAGAGAGCCCGAAGTTCATCACTTCCAGATGAATGGGCAACAATACAACAACTTGGGAAGCATAAAGAACAGTTTATGCGACGTGCTTTTATGCTTTTATTTTTTGGCACAAATCACGAAGTGAACAAGAGGTCTGCTTGTCTAGATGTTGCTGCCAAGTTCATGGTTTAACTTACAGTCTGCTTTTGCTCTTACGTTTGCAGACTCCTCTTCACCTGGCAGTGATAACTGATCAGCCTGAAATTGCTGAGCATCTTCTGAAGGCCGGATGCGACCTGGAAATCAGGGACTTCCGAGGAAACACCCCCCTGCACATTGCCTGCCAGCAGGGCTCCCTCAGGAGTGTCAGCGTGCTCACGCAGCACTGCCAGCCACACCACCTCCTTCCCGTCCTGCAGGCAGCCAACTACAACGGTACGGGCACATTCCTCAGCTGCTCATCTTGCTATGCTGCACTGAGAGTGGGGTCGGTCTCCTGTGGATCTCAGAGATCTCTGGAGAGATGGAGAGCGATGGAGAAGGATTACTACATTCCATTTGAGCATTTCAAAGCATACAGCAGTGTCTGACTTCTTTGAAATGCCACTGTCCTGTAGGCCTTCTCACTGTTGATTATAGTCTCTCATGGCTTTGAATTTTGCATTTTTAGTGAGCGCCTTTGCCCTGCTCCTCCTTTTTTTTTTTGTTTGTAATAAGTTGCACGCAAACACTAGAATAAAGCCTCTAACAAATCTTTTCAAAATCCAACCCTTTTATTCATACTGGAAGCTGGAAGGCTCTTGTGGAAAACACTCTTTTGCCATGAATGAATTGCAAATTTAGATACCATCCTGACGTGTCATCTTGACTTTGGAGTGATGATGAGGCATTGAGTTAGACCTGTTAGACYTAAGCAGGTTTTCCCTTTGTGTCTTTCAGGACATACATGTCTTCATTTAGCATCTATTCAAGGGTACCTGGCTATTGTCGAGTATCTGCTGTCCTTGGGAGCAGATGTGAACGCACAGGTATGTAACATGCACCATGAATTTAACTGAGTGGGGCTCTGCAGTCTGTAAGAATCAACAGATCTGACCATGGTTCTGCCTCTCYTAACGTGCCAAACCTTGTGCTGTTTTCTCACAGGAGCCCTGCAATGGCAGAACAGCACTACATTTGGCAGTTGATCTGCAGAACTCAGACCTCGTGTCGCTTTTGGTGAAACATGGGGCAGACGTGAACAAAGTGACCTATCAGGGCTATTCCCCCTATCAACTCACCTGGGGAAGAGACAGCTCAAGCATACAGGAGCAGCTGAAGCAACTGACCACAGCTGACCTGCAGATGTTGCCAGAAAGTGAGGATGAAGAGAGCAGTGAATCRGAGCCTGAGTTCACGGAGGATGAAGTAAGTAGCTGTTTTCATTTTTACAAGAGAAAGGGAAAATCCTGTCCTGTGCAGAGTATTTTTTGGCGTCATTTTTATAGCATGCCCCAGTGACCACTTGCGGTGTAACAGATACCAAAGATTATGCTATCAACAATCAGCAAAATGGCAGATGGGGCAAGCATGTAAACAGAGTAAGAATAAAATGTAAAAAATAACACAACTTCATGTGACATGCTTCTCTGAGCACAGTTCTGTGGCTGACACAGAACTTCATGAGAGAAAATTCAAGTTAGTGGGTGGTTTTCTTCTCCCTAGGATTTGTTTTTCTAWCATTCGGAATGCTGTATTAAATGGCATATGTAACCATTTTGGTGTAGAAATTTTATATACTGCTGAAGTCTGGGCATGTAGAATTTGGCTGTTATCCCAGAGTGGATATGATACTTTAGGTAAGATTTTTGCATTAACAGCATTTTGGGTTTTTTTTTCTTGCAGCTTATATATGATGACTGCCTTATTGGAGGACGACAGCTGGCATTTTAAAGGAGAGCTTTCTCTGAAAAGAAGTGACTGTATACATATGTACAGGAAAAGGACTTTCTTCATCTAAAAAGAAAGTCACAATGTGGAAAGAAAAAAGAGGTGGGAAATAGTACACAGCCCAGCAAGGAGAAGGAGCACATAATTGTAACAGGACAGTTCCAGGATCTCCCTTGTGTTTAAATACAGGAGTGGGATGTGTAACATCAGTACAGATCTGTGATTATTCACACCACCTGGTAAAGAGCCACATAGCCGATCTTCTCAGCCCTGTGAAGGTAACAGACTGCACATCCAACCTGCTCGTTACAGGGAGCTGTCTTGTGGCGTCAAGTACTACAGGGAACAAGTGTCCTGTCACGGCAAGGTGGAGTCATGCCAACACCCCTTCTCAGAGACTCTGTGTTCATTCCTGCTGGGCTGGTGGCAGTGCCTGTCCTTTCTGACTGACCTCAGCTGCTCTCAGTGGGGCGCCCCAGATGGAGGAGTCATACCAAGGGACTGGGGCCGTCTTGACTCTTAGACAAAAGTAGCAATAATGTTAACTGCGGGCATTGGAAAAGTGTGTTTCACACTGTGTGTGTCATAATTGCTACRCTTTTTAGCAACTGTATATTTTGTAAATACTGTACATTTTTTTTTGTTTATAATTATTTTGGTACATGTGAGATATGTATTTATTAAAAAAAGTCAGATTACTAGTCTGCGAAATGGTTCATTGCCCTCCTCCCTGAGATCATGGGAATTTACCTGGTTTGCTTTTTAAGAAACATTTAACACCTAGTAGCCCACTGGGGTCACGTTCTCAGGGGTTTTAGGTTGTTCACCTCAGCAATGTAAGACATCTAGGCAGCTTACAGTTCTCACCCCTTCTGCTGTAGCTAATTTTGGAAGCAGATGTAGGTGTTGTTTCCTGCATCCGCTGCAGCAGGCAGGTCATGGGGCTGGGATTCCCCCTCTCTTCCAGCACCAGGCTGCCAGCCCACTAGAGAGGGGGTTTTGGGCTGGCTTTGGCAGTACCCGCCCAGCTGCCCCCATTGGCACCTTTTGTTCAGCTCAAATACTTCTCACCTCCTCCCAGGGGAGGCTGGAGGTTTGCAGCACAGCACTGTGTCTGTTCACCTCTTGTTATCACCTGGCCCAGCTTCAGTTTGAACTCTGACTCCTTTGGAATTTCCGAAGGGGATTTCCATAGGAAGAGGGAACACGTCCTGGGAACTTGTGCTGCTGCCTTGCACTCCTGAAATTCAGGTGGGGCGCCCCCACATCCCTACTGCAGGAGCTACAGCTCTTGTCCAGTTCATAGCAGTGAAAGACGTGGCTTTAACTGCTTCAGTTATTCCTCAAGTTTCTCTCCAGCATTCAGGCAGACAGAATCACTTCACCCAAATCCTCTGCTCCACCTCATTATCTGCTGGCAGTGCATCACAATACCGGACTACTTTCAGTGATGGACTTTAGCCCGCTGTGTGCCTGTGCAAAGGATGGGTTGTGTAAAAGGTGACCGTGCCCTGTTTGTGCCATACCCCCTGGATGGAAACAGGGAGCAGCAAAGCTGCTGATGCAGGACGATGGAGCTCTGCCAAGAGCTGGCCAGGGGAATTCTGTGCTGCTGGCACCTGGCCTAGCTCAGGCTGTTGGAGAATGCTGTGGCCCCAGGTTACACACCCATTGCTTTTTCCAAAGGGTTCCTGACACAAAACCTGTTCTAAGGAGGGTTTGCTGGTATGAGGAAGAACACCACAGCTGGCTGTGTGCTTCCTAATTTGCATGGGAGCCAAAGGCCACTGTGGAAAGGATTATATAAAATTGTCAATCTGAGTCATTTTTATTTCCCTTCCRCTCTCATTGCACATGCATAACCCAGGTGCATGCACTTCCTTCTAGCAGACATGGCTACATCTGCATTGCAAACCTGCATTTTCCAGGTGTGGGGCTGGATAAGAATCTGCCAAGACTTTTTTCTTGCTGGGAACTCACCCTGCACTCTGACCAACCATTAACTCTGAGCTAGGAGTAGTAAGTGACTGTGGGAGTTTGCTCACTTGCTGCTACAGRTTTTTAACACCAGCAAAGAATCACAAGTGATTCCACGGCTGGAAATCGAAATGGTGGTGTTCTACTTGCTACATTTCAGTTTCCCCTTGCAAAACAGGAGTTGGAAATGCTGTCAAGGCCCTGCAGAGGCATTCACCAGCAACAGCTATCAGTGGTCTAAAAGTTCTTGGGTGTATGGCTGGATCAGGTATGCAAATATTTAAATAGATACCATCTGAAGGCAAATACTTCTCATTTGAAGGCCAGAGGGATGGAGAAAAATGTAGTTATCAGTAGTACCAGGCTCACTGAGTAGTTTTGGAGGTAGTAGTACATTCTCTGCTACTACCCATTGCAATATTTAGACAAAGAGTATCTAGAAAGGCACTGCTATAATCTTACAAGAATTCTGCAATGACTTAATAAATTTAGCAAATGTTTTGCAGCTGAACAAATCATTGCCAAAATACCACATGCTGGTTTTGCTGCTGGTTGCCTCCACCCATGCAAAAGTGACCATGTAACATATGCRGAGGAGCCATGGGTAAAGCAAGTAGGACAGAGATTAATGTGAGAATGTGTTAGCAAAATAGGTTGGGACATGTTGTGTATTTGTGCGTTGCTAATGCAGGATTACTCACTTGAGAGCTTTGCCTGATCACTTGATGATATGGGAAGATTGTCCACTGCAGGACATCCCCAGTTTTGAATATGTGCCCTTTAACTGCTGCATGTCCACCTTGTCTCTGCCCTTTCCACACCTATGCCTTTATAAAGATCTTCTGAGAGTGGTTTTGGTGATGAGCTGCCTTCATGCTGTCTTCTTGGYTTTCTGGCAGATGTGTGGCATCATCCCATTTGTAGGATATAGAGCAAGAACTGCTTATGCATTTATTTTTCCAGCATCTCTTTGTCCTTATTCAGACAGCACAGCTGCTATTTGCAGAGCACACACTAGTTTGTTCTTGCTTCTACTGCCACTGCCTCCCCACACTGGTCCAGGGTTCAAAATTCTGTCCCAGCACTTTTTCCACATACCCTGTGTGGCTCTGCAGGCTTCAAGAGCATCCATGCCACTGCAGATTGAGATCCTGTGAAGTTCAGATTTGTTTTCCTAACTGCCCCTCTCTCAATTAGCCTCCTCATTTTCCTCAGYCTGTGCCATGCCTGTGTCCTCTGCTTTTATTGCCTTTGGCACTCATATCTGCCTCTGCCTCTTCTTTTTTCCTTCCTCCCTTTCCTCATGCCCCCACTCCCCCCTCTCTTTTCACCTGCAACACCAGCTCATTCACCCGTCATTACATTACACACCATGAGGTTACATTTTCTGCTGCCCATTCTTGTAAATCTCTCTGATAATCCCACAGGGACATTCCCATACTTCCTTATATTCCACACAAGCAACAAAACTCCTCCTTTCCTCCCACACCCACCTCTTCCTCCTTRCATTCCTGCTCACTGTAGGCCTTTCCCTCCCAAAGATGCCTCCTTCAGTGCCTTTCAGCTTTCTCAGCATCAGCCCTGGACTTCTCAGGAACCTTACTGTGGTGACAGATAAAATACAGACTGCCAGGGTGGTGACGTTGGACAGCAGAGCCCAAGGCCTGATTTTTCCCCCAGTAATTTAGAGCCCTTTTCTTCCATTCCCTGCAGCTCTGGAAAGTGTAAAAAGCAAGGGCAAAAGGCAACCTTGCACCTAGGGACATGCACAGGGAGGCTTTGTGCTCCCACTGCTCCAGCACCAGCCTGACGTCTGCAGTCAGGAGCAGAGCCCTGTCACCATCCTCCCCAGCAGCTTGTTCTCCCCTCTTGGGTTAATGGGGAGGCACACTCCTTGCAYACAGCTTGGGTTCTGTGAGCTGGCTGACACATAGGTGTGTGTGTCTCTGCTCCCCAAACAGAGAGAGGTGTAACTTAGAGGTCTTAGCCTTACTTCTTCTCCTCCTTCAGCCTTTTGACATTAGGAAGGGGTGCCTGTTGACTGCTTAGCATTTTCCACACCRAGACCTACAAGTCAAAGAGTGGCAGCCTCACTGCTGCTGACCTTGCCCCACAGCTTCAGTTCACATTTGGATGAGCAAGATGGTTGAGTGAGTAAAGGAAAAGGTGAAACCAGAAAAAAAAAAATAAATAAAACCACAAAAAAAACAAGGAAAGACGCTGTGATCTCCAGGGGGAGGACAAGCATCATTTGTGATTTGTTTCAATGGGAAATCTTCAATTATGGTCATCTCTGGGCCAGTCACGTATCGTTTTTCTGTGAAAGCTGAGCTGTGAAAATAATTAAGCATCTGGTTGTTCCTAGAAGCAAGAATTGCAAAAGAGAGATGGCAGGGAAGAATCTCTCCCTGGACGAATGGCTGCCCTCATTTCAGGGGGGTGGAAGAAGGGCTTTTTCCAGCATTGCTGTGCTCCCAGCACCAGCGCTTTGCTGAAGAGTAAGAGCTGCACAGTATCCCGAGGGATGAGGGAATTGGAAAATCCTGTCCCCTCATGCCAGCCCGGACAGCAGACGTGACATGGACAGCTGCTGCACAGCCTYTCCCCTTCTCCAGCAGCTGTCTGTCACAGCTCTGGCATCTCTCACCTCCTTGTCCCTTCTCTGAAGCATTAACAGGAACAAAAGGTTTCCTTTAAGTGCTGGTACATTTATCAGGTCATAATCCGAGAAGTTTAARTCCAGAGAGATTGAAACAGAAACTCCCTCTGATACACTGGAGGTTTGACTGCCTGCCCTTGCCATGATCCAGTGCTCAGATTTTCCCAGGACTGCCTCCTCATCCAGTTTTCCAAACAGGACTTTCCAGTCCTGTCATGAGAGAGCTRGGATTTTCCCGCTCCCTCCTTGCTGCAGTTTTACCCTGTTCCAGCGGCCATGAACCACAGCACCAGGCTCCATTGCCTCTCCAGCTGCAGGAGTGCAGCCTCTTACCTGTCCCCACCCCCGGGGATTTCTTTGCTCTGAAGGAACGAGCYCGCACCCCTTTAATTTAAATCCTTTTCCCATTCACAGTTTTAGCTAGCTCAGATTAATTTTCCTGTGCATCTTTCAAGGTAAGAGCTTCATCTGTCCAGCTGAAAGCACAATGTGAGCAAATGTATGGTTCAAGAAAGAGCCTTAAAACACAARTATTTTTAACACGCATGCACGCCTTGAAGGGCACACAGCTACAATTACAGTGCAACACTTAGCTTGGTTAATTATTATTCCTGGATTTCAGTAGCTTGAAGGAGAGGAAGTTTCCCAAGGCCTTACAGAGGACTCAGAGTGCTGCTGCTCTGCTTCAGAGACGCTTTGTTCTCACGGGAAGCGCCCAGGGGTCAAGTGCGAGCAGCCCCCGCCAGGAGCACGGAGGGAAGAGAGAAGAGRGCCCTGGTGTTTGCTGCTGCAGCGGGGGAGGAGCCGGTCGTGTTTTTCCTCTCTGCATCGGAAAAGGACACACCAAGCCTCAGYCGAAGCTCGGCATGCATACTGAGCTGAGGAGGACTGAAAGCTGCCATTAAGGATGGCTGCCCAGCCTGTGAATGAAACCACCCTTTTCTTTCTATTTTTTCTAAGTGGATGGGTTTCCATTCCACCGTGTGTCAAGGATGATRTTTCTGGATTTCTTCCAAGAACTTWGATCTGACCCCTGGCAGCACCTTCTCTGAGATGTTTTGCCCTAGCAAACAAACAAACAAGCCCTCCTTCAAGCTGCATGGAGGCTCCTTGCCCCAGGCTGTGCCAAGCCTAGCTTGGGGAAAACACTCCCAAGGGGGGGATTCAAATCCCCCTCACCCTTGAGCACACTTGACTGCCACCTCCTCTCTAACAGTCTTTGAACTAGGCTGCTAGAGTTATATATATATATATATATATATATATATATAATTATTAAACCACCATCTTCCATCTGTTCATCCACCCCAGACCTGTTAATGCTCCTGCCCCCGCAGCCTTGTCCCCTGGCAGCAGCAAGCTGAAACACCTGGTGCTGGGCTGCTGGGCTGCCCCACTGAGGCAGGGGATAGCTCTCAAACAGCTGTGTCTCCTGCCTTGATGACCATTCCTGCAGGACAGCACCCAAACCCACGGAAACTGAAATAATGAGGTGCAAACAGGGTCAGCCCTGGAGCTGTGTGGGAGGCTGGCAGGCTTCAGCTGCAGTCAGCCAGGCTCAGAGAAGTGATCAAACAGAACAAGGGCATGTTCAGCGGCTGAAATGGCAGGAAGGCAGCAGTGCCACCAGGATGGAAAAGTGAGGTGGGACCCACCATGAGGCTGTCTCATCCCCTTCACAGCCCAGCTGTAGCACTTTTCATGGGAAATGCTTAAGGTTTGTCCACAGCATCCTCTCCTCTGACTCTGTCCCAGAGGAAGGGAGGTGAGCAGGTCCAGGGAAGGCCAGGACTCCAGARTGTCTGCCCTCCTGCCCTGGCTGATGACACAAAAAGCCAGTTTCTCTTCTCCACACAGCTGGACTGCCAAGGTGATCTGATCACCCACTTCCCTCCACAAGACACTGCTGTATCTGAGGGACTCATAAAGTCAGGAACTGATAATTCTGTTTCCTTTTTCAGAGAAGTCCTTGCAAAGCAGAAAAGGGAAACCACACCATTTACTTGGCTGTTGGGTTCCATCCATGAGCAGTTCCAGGCACACAGTGGCATGACCAAGCAAGCCTACCTAGGCATGGTSCCCTGAGAAGCCTCTCCCTAAAAACAGCTGTACTGAGGGAAAGAAGGCTGAGGAGTGAGCTGCATCCATGCACTGGACAAAATTAGAGCATCTCATCAGARCACATGGCAGCTCCATGCCACAAGTAGGACCACAGACATTTCTTCCAAAGACATGTGTGTTTGTGTAGAAGATGTGAGCRCAGCTGCACTGCAGCATCCTGGGAATAAGTGTCAATATCTCCAGGTTTTATGCTTCCCATTTAAGAACAAAACAGCCAGGTTTTTTTATTGTTTTGCAAAGGAAATCACAGAATCACAGAATATGCTGAGTTGGAAGGGACCCACAAGGATTACCAAGTCCAACTCCTGGCCCTGCACAGGAACATCCTCAAGAGTCACACCATGTGCCTGAGGGTACTGTCCAAGAGCTTCTTGATCTCTGTCGGGCTTGGTGCTCTGACCACTTCCCTGGGGAGCCTGTTCCAGTGCCCAGCCACCCTCTGGGTGAAGAACCTTTGTCTAATATCCAACCTAAATCTCCCATGACACAACATCATCCAGTCCCTTGGGTTCTGTCACTGTCACMACAGAGAAGAGATCAGTGCTTGCCCCTCCTCTTCCCCTCATGAGGAAGTTGTGACTGCAGTGAGATCTCCCTTCAGTGTCTTTTTCTCCAGGCTGAACAGACCAAGTGACCTCAGCTGCTCCTCATATGGCTTCTCCTCAAGGTCCTCCACCATCTTCACTGCTCTTCTTTGGACACTCTCTAACAGCTTGATGTCTTTTTTATATTGTGGCACCCAAAACTGCCCCCAGCACTCGAGGTGAGGCTGCTCCAGTGCAGAGCAGAGCAGGACAATCCCCTCCCTTGCCTGGCTGGTGATGCTGTGCCTGATGCTCCCCAGGACAGGGCTGGCCCTCCTGGCTGCCAGGGCACTGCTGGCTCRTGAGCTGGCCATTGACCAGGACTCCCAGGTCCCTTTCTGTGGCACTGCATCTCGTTCCCCAGTCTATATACACATCCAGGGTTGCCCCATCCCCGGTGCAGAATCTGACTTTTTCCCTTGTTCAACTACATGTGGTTGGTGACTACCCCAGCCCTGTCATTTATCAAGGTCTCTCTGGGCCTCCCTGTCTTCAAGAGAGTTCAACAGCCCCTCCCAGTTTTGTATCATCTGCAAACTTGCTCTGTACCCCTTCCAGTCCTGCATCCAAGTCATACACAAAGAYTTTTGAGGATTCTGATGAATTCCATCTGGCCCCATAGATTTTTAGGGATCCAGCTGGAGCAGCAGATTCCACACAATTTCAGAGTCACCTGGGAGTTATCATTCTCACAGCCATGGTCCCTCAGCTCAGGGCACTGAGAYCCCCTTAGTYTGTCATCTGTTTTGAAGACAGAGGCAAAGAATATGTTAAACACCTCTGCTGTGTCCATGTTTGTGAGGTGACCATCCTCATCCTGGAAAGGRATGATGTTATTTCTGCCCTGCCTTTTGCCATTAACAGATTTGAAAACACTCTTTTTATTGTCCCCCACAGTTCTGGCTTCAACTCCAGTTGAGCTTTGCATGAATATTCTCCCTATGGTAACAAGCAATGTCTCTGTATTCTTCCAATGTCACCTGACCTTGCTTCCACTGGGCATACACCTTCCTTTTTTGCCTTATTTTAAAGGGAAGATTCCTGCTCAGCCAGGCTGGACTTCTGCCTTACCTCTTTAACTTCTGACATTGCCTGCTCCTGTGCCCTTAGGAGGTGRTKKTTAAAAAGTGACCAGCACTTATGGACCMCAGTACCTGCAAATTTTCCCAGGGGACTTTACTTGCTAATTCCCTGAGCAACCTGAAGTCTGCTCTGCCGTGTTGAGGTTTTACTGGCACTTTTCCTTCTGTCAGATGTTTTCCTCTGCTTTGTTTTAGTTAGAAACAATGAMATTTTTTTAAAATGTAAGACTGAAACCATATTGAGAACTTCCCAAGTGAAAGAGATTACTTCTTGAGACTCAGAAAGCAAGAATTTATTTCATTTTTTTTATTACTCATTGGAAACTTCAGGTGCTTGTTTTCTCACTCACCTGAAAAATGTTTTCTCCTAAGCTTTTGTGATTGCGACATAGTAGAATTTCTTTCCTCTCCCACTCTTTCCCCGAGTCGTATGAACCAGGCTTACCTCCATCCTGGGGTTTAACATGCCATCTCTGAAAAGCCAGCCCTCAAATTTGCATCCAATTACCATCCACATAAYAGCTGTTAAACTCATGCTTGCATAGGGGATCTTCATTTAGCCTTAGAGCTAGCAGCCTTCCATGAGGTCTGCTTGCCTCTGCTTCCTCTCACCCTCACAGCACCTAGCCCCCTTCACACCTGTACTTCTTGTTCCCTCTAACCATCAACTCTACCTTTTGGCTGCTCTAAATACACCAGGAAGCAAACTCACCTCATTGGAGGTGACACTTTCAAAATTGATCCTGAGGACACTTTMATGCTGAAGGTTTTGGGGCTGCAAAGCAATCTGTGTCAAGTGAACAGCTTTTGGATGGTAAAATGATGCTGATTCTGACACCAACCAGTGTCCCGCTGCTGGATATCTTGCCCATGACTTACACCATATCTGGAGACTGATTCAACCTACGGTGTGATGCCAGTGTACATCACCCAGGGAGTGTTAGGTATTTCCCATGCAGATGCTTTCATTCAGCAACAAAGCAAACACAGCTCAGTGTGTCCTCTTCCTGGAGACAAGTCCCTGATGTTGTAAGTACATTCATTATGAAACACCACCGCAGATGACTTCTCAACATCACAGTAAGAAAAATGTTATCTGTGTAGYGATTCTGTTCCACTGAACTTACAGCTGGGGCCTTGAATGCTGTCAATAGAAATTGCATGTTCCTATAAGCACAGGATAAAGACAGGTCTGTGTAGACTTAATAATTTTGCTAAATGGTACATGAAATGTCATCTTCATCTCCAGTCCCAGGGGTTCTGAGTCCTGTCTCTGAGGACACCAAGACAACAACTTGGGAGCAGTTTCCCTTTAGGCCATGGCTGGTCTTCCACATGAGATGAGGTGTGCAGCTGAATCAGTGAGGATGCTGCTGCTGGGCAGGATGCTGGCAGTGGCACAAATGGTCTTGCCTCTCAATGTCCCCTCCTTCCCAYAGCCCGTTGGTGCTGCAGGGAGGTGGAGGGCTGTTAACCCAGGCTGGGTCTGACTCTGTCCCAGCCAGAGGTGAAGCTGGATGCATGCTGCCATGTGCCATCACAAAGGGGCCTTTTCATGGTGAACTGAAAAGCAAGTATGCCCTAGTGACAGGACAGAATTTTTAATTCACATTTTAATTTTTGCTTAGCCCAAAGAGCAGGGCTGTGACACATGCTTCACTGAATTCACAGCTGGGCCYAATTGCTCTTCACTTATGGTGGCAGCTGAGTCTTCATACAGGACCAGCCATTGGATACWAGTGCTCCTGACATCAAAGCCTGTGATCAGGGCAGGATATGTCCCCTCCAGTGCCTGGCWTTCCAAGCCCTATTCCATTAGCTGTAGAGGAGTGGCCTCAGTAAMCCACAGTAGGAAGTCAAAGACAAGATGTGTGAGATCAGTGAAATGTGCGGAATATGGTCTCACTTAACCTCATCAGTCTGTCACTGGAATGTGGAAATCCAGAGTTCAGGGCATGATCCACCTACAGTGGATGTAAACAGTCATGASATTCAGAAGCAAGTAAACTAAAAAATGAGAGCAAGCCCTGCAAAATGTCCCCCTTTAAARGGTTAAAGCAGAGAGGGTCCTTGTGCTTTTAACCTCCAGTGAATGGAGTAGCTCACCTCCCCTGAACTGAGCCTCCCAGAGCTCTTTAGACAGGAAAGTGCAAGCTAGTGCAGTTGGGGAGCTGCTCTGCATGGAATTTAAACTTTTTTTTTTTTTTTTTTTRTGAAGTCAAGGTTAGAAAAAGAAGCAATGGTGATACATGCAAATATCTGCAAGGCATCAAAGCTTCAGCAGGGAACCTGCTTAGCCCTGTGGTCCCTGAAATGTATGGTTGTGACTTATGATTGACATAAATTTTGCTGCAATGACTGACTGCTCCCCTGGATGCAAAGTTAAGTGCCTTTATCCCATCAACCTCAGTTGGTGTTTTTTTGACTGCTGCTCACACAGGATTGAAATAYGTCCTGAAGATCTGTCCTTGAAAGTGAGAGCTTGACACGCCTGGCTGCCTTACAAGAAGTGTAGAAGGAAGAGGAAATTGTGTGTGTGTGTGGCATGAGCTGCATGAAGCTGCAGATAGGATGATTCTTTTCAGATGTGGTGCAGCAGCTACATCAGTGCCTCCCTCTTACAGACGATAGCTAAATAATTTCTTGCAGAGCTGAAAYCATATACCTGATGAACTAGCTCCTGCATACACCCAGAGCATCTCCCTTTTGCTAACTAGCAACCTGCTGTGCCCTCTGTCTGTGCACAGCACCCCACAGAACTCTTGCACAATGGCAGACACTGCTGGCACAGCTTTGAGAGTCCCCAGAAGGGGCCTCAGCAGAGCTGTGTGCTTCCAGCATCTGCCAACTGGGGCTGCAGATGTCTCCAGAGAAAACCTCCCTTTGAGAAGMCAGGACAGAACAGGCTGATCAATACCAAAGGAATGAGGGAGRGGGAAAGAAATGTTTTTGCCAGCAAACAGCCAGTAATTTAAATTAGGAATTGCAATAACAGCAGTGAGTCTGACTGAATGTGGCATTAGCTACTTAAAATTCTYACAGTACCAATGTTCTAAGTCCCCAACAGGAAAAATGTGGTACAGATAGTCAGTGGCTTATGCTGCAGCATAGGAGGATTCAGTCTGCTCCTTAACACCACTGAGGACAACAAGAAAGTAAAACAAGACCTGTCCTCTGAAGCACCTTCTAGTAACAAGTGGCACAGACAGCCAAAGGCCAGGTCTGGCTCCATCTCTGCTGTTCATCATGTGTGTGACTGAGGCAAAGCCACTGCCACCCCAYCCAGCTCTGCTGCTCCTCATCCAGGCAGGCTGCATGTGCATCTTAGGGCACCACAAACCAGCAGACACAAAATGTTGCTGTAGGACATGGAGTCACAGCCCACACAAGCTTCTGGCCTGCAGCTTCTCTGTTCCATCTTTGGGCTGCAAACTCCCCAGGGCAGGGACTGCCTTTCARTAGGTGTTTGCAGAGGAGGTATTTCCCAGGGCAGGTGCTGCCTGGAGCATATGTGCTACCTGTCCTCTCCTCTGCACAGCCATGAGGAACATGAGCTGGAAAAACCATCAGTGTTAATGCAAACATACACACTTTGCTTTTTCTGGGGCTGGCAAGATTTGGGCTGCTGTCTGTGCACTGGGCCTCCCTGGCATTCTTTAGGCTCTACTAAATTAGCAGACTTCCTCCAGTGGTGTGCAATAAGGTAAGGTGAAAGGCTCTGAACACCAGTAACCAGAGCTATGTGGAAATTCAGGAGGATTTCTTGCTGGCAGGGGCCCTGTGGTATGACAGGTTTCACCTTTGCTCAGCTTTGCTGGCAGAGGCACCCCATGCAAATGCTGTTCTCTAAGCATTCACATATGGGACTTTCAAAGGGTTCATGCTCTTCAGAAAAAAATGTATAGGATCATATTTTCCTATGGCCCCCCAAGTAATTTTATTAATCACTGGGACAAATCTCAAATGTCTTTCAACATTGAGAAATTCCACTTAATCACAATCTGCCCTGCTACGACCTTCTCGGCATCAGATGGAGAAAGAAATGATGCAGCAGGGACCTTAGTCACACTTATGCTKCTTCAAGGCTGAGCTGGGGAATGTGACATGAATCATCTTTGCCTTTTCTTTCTTTTAAGGGAAGTACAGAAGACGGCTGCTGCTCTGAGAGTAAAACACAYAAAGCAGTGACAGGTCTTCCTGTTTCCTTTCCATCTCGGGTACCTGCTGTGTTCTCCTTCYCTGCACGTAGCTGTATCTACTGAAAAAGCCCATCTCTCTTTCAAGCTACTCCTTGGACATTTGTTTACCACATCTTAGCATGTGCAGAGCCACACAGAGGAGTTATCTAGAACTGGGAGAGGGAATCACAGGATATTTTCCAGACAATCCAGTTCCTCCTTGCAGGCAACTTTTCYGTGTGTACAGAGGCRTAAGTGCAGTGGGATGTGGAGCTGGGAGATAAAAGACCAGCTCCTTGGAAAGGTGTAAGCATGGAATGATAAGCATCGCCTCACTTTTGYGTGCCTGCCAGTTTGCAGGAGGCCGCTGGGCACATCTGCTGCCCGGAGCAGAGAGCAAGGGGCTGCCTACACAAGCAAAGGGGAATGTCAAGGCCAGAGGTGCACACACAGCCTCAGGCTGGCCAGCACAGCAGGGCCAAAGAGGTGACTCAGGGTCAGAGGTCATGACAGATCTGTTCTGTGAAAAATGTTTTTGCCCCTCTGATCTGACTCACGCAAAAAGAAGCACACCCTAGGACAGCAGATTGCCCCTTTCCAAAAACAGAACAACTGAGCAAGGCTTGCTCCAAGGTACAATAATACAGGGAGCAGAAACTGCATAGAAGGACACAGAGCAGGGGGAAACAAGTGGGGTGTTTTGCCCCTCTCTCATCCACTGGAAAATGCATAACCACAATTCAGCATGGGTTCAGCCCCTTAGGAGAGGAATATGTATCTTGCTAGAAGAATCCAGCAGCTTTGAGCAAGACTTAGGTGACACTCAGATGAAGAGCTGGAGCTGAACTCTACACCAACACTCCCCTCACTGCCCCAGCCTGCTCCTGCCTGATGAAACATGAAGATCTGCCAGGGCAGGCTGCCCAGCAAGTCAGCCGTGGCTCCCTGCCAGAGCATCCGGGAGCTGCAGCCTTGCCCCGCAGCTGGCAGCCAGGCACGCTGCTGGGCCTGCCTCTGCAGGCTGCCTCAAAAGCTGGATCCCACACAAGGCCTGGGCTCTGTGGCCAAGCAGAGCATGTGACTTGTTGCAAGCAAGCTGGATTCATGGTTTGCTGCAGAAAGCCCACAGTGAATTGCAATGGAGAAATCCCAGCAAGCTGCTGGGTTGAAACCCCAGCAAGCTGGCAGGGGTTGCCCTATTTCTGWTTGGGGTTTCCTGGCCGGACATAAAGGTTCCTGTGCTGAGAGAAGCTGCATGCATGTGGTAAGTTTGGCAGGTTTTACTCTTGGGATCTTGGCACATGAGGGGACAGTCTGCCCAGGACAGCCAGGGCACATCAGCTGCATGTCATGCAATCGAGACTCCAGGATTTCCAAACACTCGGGCGACTGGACACAGCTGCTGTTTTGCTGGGGTTGCTCAATGTCAGCTCAGGGTTACTGGACTGTGCTCAGTGGATCTCATCCAAGGAAAAGGTCAGAGGAATCCTTCCTTGCAGATTGCCTGCCAAGGATGGACTGAGCTTGTATAGAAACTTGCAACTAATCCAGCGGCATGGTCTGCGCATGGAATAGCTTGTCATAAATTTTGGCACAGCTTTCCTTGTTGTCAAAAACTTGCAGTCATCCAAACTCAAATTACATTAAAAGCTGGGAATTCCCCTGCCCCCAAGCCCTTCTATCACCAGAATAAAGCCACCTCCCTGCAGCACAGACCATCAGGCTAGTTACAGCTCTTGGAAGGACACCTGTAGGCACATACTMCAGCCACAGAGTAATGCCAATGCTTGGAGACAGGCATCCATCCAGCCTGCTGCTACCTACAAGAAGACACAGCTTCCAGGGTATGCTTTTGCTGTTTCAATCCCAATGATCTCTCTCTCCCAGCCCACTACCACCSTGGAGCAGCCAGCCATGTCCAGTCCTGGCTTCTGACAGCTGGCACTCTGATCASACAAGTTCCTGTGCAAAGCTGGCTTCTCAGCTCACTGAACCCTTGTGTGTTGTTTGATTAGATTTAACAACTTGGAGGTCATAAACCAGTCTGTTCCTTGAAGCTTTTCCACAGAAGCTGGCAGCCTCTGCTGGCCACCAGAAACCGCTCTGCAGGAAGGGGCTGCCAGAAGTTCCACAAGCAGGGAAACCCCTGGCAGGAGATCCTGCAACAACCTCCTCAGCATCCAGGATGTGGTGACAGCTTCCAAGGTCACTCAGGTCCATCAGCCCCAGCACGTTTACCTGTCAGGCACTGCRCAGCCACACGTGTTCTCTGTGCACTTGCTCAATGTGAGAATCAAAGCTGTGCTTGGGGCCATCTGAGCTCATGTGATTACACTGAGCAACAGAGGCCTCATCCTCAGAGTTGAGCAAATCCATAATTAACATCAGRGATGATCAACCTTGGGCACACATGGAGCCACTGAAGGTGCTGCTCAATCYGTGCTGCAATTGATTTTCCAGCCAGGCTACTGCAAGCTGTGTCAGGGTTACATGAAGAAAATGCAGGGTTACATAAAGAAAACAGCTCATTGAGCAACAGGCTGAGTTTGACACTTAATAAGGCCACCTCAATCACCARGCCAGAGGTCTTTTCAGTCTGCTGTGTTGTCTTCAGCCATGACCAATGCAGGAAAGGCTGGGATATAAATAACCTCACCATCACTTGGGCTCTTAAGCAATTTGTAGTTCAGGCCTATGCAGGGTGATGCTTCTGCCCATGTTGATGTCTACCTTAACTGCCTAAGAGCAGGAGAACCAAGATCAATATAATCCAGTCCCAGCTGGGGCTGGACTTACAGAAGAGCATTCTAAAGTGCCACAGGAACACAGTAACTATTTCATCCCCGCATCAGGAAAAAATACTTTTCTATCCRGTTGTGGAAATTGGCACTTGGGCATGGATCCCAAAAGAGATTTAAAACCCTAGATCAGGATGCTGATAGACTATCCAAAGCCAGCACCTGTGCTCACAGCTCCATACCTCCTGCAGTATGTACAACTCACTAGTGGCTTCTCTCTTGGCTYGGAAGCACCTGAACGGYCAGGGCTCTGCRTGGGTGCACAWMTCACACAAGGACAGGACCTTTCAATGGGCCCATTCAAGSACTGATAGATCTTTACTCCCTCCTGGCCAAGCAACCTAATCCCATACTCTTGCCCTCTGTTCCTGACSCTATGCCACTGTCCTGAATCTCTGGCATTAGGGGAGAAAAGGGGAAAGCAGGGCCCTCTCTCTCTCTCTCTCTCTCCTTCATGGAGGTCAGGCCTCATTTCCACAGAGTCGTGCCTGGCAGCCTCTGCACTGCAGGATGAGACACCTTTTTCTCTTGTGGATTCCCTAGCTGGAAGTTTATTATGTTCACCTGGAAGAGTGTTACCTTTGACATATTTCAGGAACAAAAGAGGAAGGCTTTGAGAGCCAGTGCTGTTCTCACCAGACCTGAGAAAACAGCCAGTGCCAACTGACTCAGGAGTCTGGATGTTAGGACAGGCAGGTCTTCTGCAGAACCTGTGACCAGTGCTTCCAGCTAACCTCCCTGGTTAACCAGCCAAGCAGATCTGCTCAGCACAGAGCTGGTTTGGTTTTGGCCCCTTGTGGAGAAGTGCAGCACAGGACATGGCTTGCTGAGCCCCAGCTTTGCAGGTRGAAGAGCTGATGACCCTGCTCTGCCTGGCTGCCATAGCACTTATATCACAGCCACCAGAGAGGATTGCATGAGTTCAGGCAGAACCAGCCAGAGTGCCTTAATTTAAATTAACCTGTGTAATTTTGCCCAAAGCAAGCAGAGGGAACTGCACTCTAATTACTCCACCAGCCATCTGAGAGGAATCAACCTCCGGTGGGAGGGGTGAGTGAGAGCTGGGAGACTGAAAATCTCTGCCAGAGCTAGGTCTAGAAGAATAGAAGTCCCTGTGGCCCAAACCATGGAGGAAAACCCTCCTAGAAATCCACCAAATTGCCAGGACAGGAAGGAGTCGCAAATCTTCCTAGCAGCAGGCAGAGGCTTTTGCTGAGCCTACAAGAAAGGAGAGGTGGAGTTTGTGCACTTTYCATATAAAAAGACAGAGAGGGCCTTGAAGGCTTACCATGGGAGTGAGCAAGAGAAGCCAGTAGGAGAACTCGGGAACACAGAGCAGGTTGGAGGTAGGAGAGGGGCCCCTCAGATGAGCAGTCAAGGTCAGGAGGACACCAGGGAAATAGATGTTGGCCATGCTGAGAGATGGGGCTGCCACGAGGAGCTGTCAGGGAAAATGGTGACTTGCATGACCAAATGTATGCCCTATTGAAACAGAGAARATCTAAAAAATGAGAAGTCTGCTGGTTCTCAGTGCTTTACCATGGTAAACAGAAGCATCAGTTTTCAGTCCCCTGCAGGCCSTGGGGCCACCCAGCATCAGGGATGAGAGGAGAGGAGCAGCAAAGCTGCCCCAGTGCACAGGTGTTTCTTCTGCTCACGTACAAAGGCTCACCTTGCAAACAGGCATGGCTCCAGGTGGGCAGGGACTGAGCTCCAGGGCTGGCCCTGAGCCAAAGGAGCCACAGCTGCCCTCAGCCTGCAAGGAAGCAAGGCTGGAGAGGAGGAGGTGGGGCACTRGAAAGAGTGCCAGCTGCTTGACGGAAATGTAGTCACTTAAACCTGCTGTTCTTACCTYGGGAAATTCCATGTTCCTTCCACAAATGAAATGTTCTTTTTGCAAGCTTGTTTTGGTGGGGTCCCTGCCTCCACCCAGGCTGTGTAAACAAAACCAGCACTGAAAGTAAAAGTACCTGTCCTGCACTATATGCAGGGCTCCCTTCACTTCTYGTGTTAACCATGGTGTGCCAGCCACCCTCCATTTCCTCAGCAACAAGCAACAGCTGAATCTTTGCAATGTGAGCAGCAGGTGCCATCCCACGTGGGTCCTCTGAGAGGTGGCTGACAAGTCCCAAATCACCTGCTGGCAGGTAGGTGTCTTGGTGACTCAGCTCCCRTGACCTGTTGGTGCTCATCAAGGAGAGATTCACTACTATCACTCTAAGCCAGCAAGGCAAGTGTCTGAGCTGCTCTTTATTCTCTGCTTCATGGATGCTTTGTGCCATAGCTGAGCTGCCAGTGCCCTTCTTTATTCCACGTCCTTTGAATGCAGAGAGCTACGGGATGGATTTGCCATGAAGTCACTGTAAACATTAACATRCTGAACTGAACACAGGCATGGCAGATGAGCTGTGAGGAGAAAGATCCAAATACTGAAATGGGAGTATACTGAAATACACTTTGAAGGACCAAAATCAGATGCCAGTGTGGAATCGCCATGGCATGAAAAGCTGGGAATTCCCCTGCTCAAAAACCTTTCTATCACCAGAATAAAGCCAGACAAAACTTGGTTTTGAGTGTTGCTACACAATATTGCCCACAACAGCTATGAGAACCCAGGAAAGCTTCCCAGTGAGGGTCAGGGTGGGGGCAGAAACTGAGCCTGGGGAAAGGCAATTGTCAGGCAGACAAAGCAGATCAGGGCAGAGAGGTACAGCTGAAGACTTTGCCTGAAATGGCTATCATCACAGCAAAATTACACCTGGATCAAGCTGATGCAATTTCTAGCTGGATGTACTAGATTTCAGTGTAAATGGATGTGCCACACAGATAATTTTTTTGCTTGTTTAGGGGGGTTTGTTTGTTTGTGGTTTTTTGGTAGTTTCTTGGGGGTTTGTGGATTTTTTTGTTTGGTTGGTTTAGTTTTAGTTTGTTTTGTTTTGGGGGGGGTTTGTTTTGGTTTTGGCTTTTTTTTTTTTAATTTGTTTGTTTTAGTTTTTAGTTTGTTTGTTTGCTTGCTTTTAGGTGTTTGGTGTTTTTTCTCAGAAAGTGGAGTGCTTCCTATGGTAACTTGCAAAGAAAACCTCCTGTTCTTGGGTTTGGAAGGAAGAGATTAGGGAGAAGGCAGGACTTTCTCTTGGGCTTGGGAGCAGTCAGAAGGATCATCTTTCTGTCCTCACTCTCTTTGTTTTCTTTTGTGTGTGCCTGGATGCTGCAGGAGCTGCTGCTGCAGCTCCYGTGGAAGACGACAGCAGTGGAGCTGTGCCAGAGCCGGCGCCAAGCCACTCCTTTGGCCTGGGCTGTGGTTTTCTGGGGAATCACCCAGACCAAAGAAAACACCCTGCACCTGACAGCCCTTATTAAAGAGTTTCTCACTTCCCTAATGGAAGCAGTGTCCTCCACTGCTCTCAGTCCAAGCTGGGACCAAACTGCCTGGCCAGGAGGAGGATGCTCCATGCCCACCGCACTGAGGTGTCTCCAGGCAGTTGAGAGGAAAATTACTCACCTCTTAATAAGGCACATAAGGTGCCTTAAGCCATTTTCTGCTTCGTATTAACTTTCCTAAGGCTACTCTCACCCACTTTCATAGTGAGAGAAGTGGAAAACACTCTTGGGATCTGAGTTCCACTGAGTGTGCAGCCTCAGAGGGCCACATGCTGACAATCAGCTGTGCTCCCCATCCTAGTCCCATTTAACCCCCCTGTAGCACTCTGCTGCTATGAAGCACTGCAGAAACAGAAAGTTTGGTCCATGAGCTGAGCTCAGCTGAGCTGAGCTGTCTTCCCCTAGTCCAAGTATCAGCTGGGATCTCTCCCACTCATTTGCCTGGAGGAGRAAACACTTGAGGATGTTTCCAACAGGCCTGCAGGACCTGGGCAGAAAACACACACATCTGTAAGTCAGATTGGTTATTTAGGGAAAAAGGATTAAAACCAATCCCATGGGAACTGCAGGACAGATGCTCTCAGTCCTTATGTGAAAACAAGGCACACTGCTCCCATTTTATCAGCCAGCTTTGTCTTGTAGCCAAACACAGCAGGAGACTTTAGCAACATAACAGTTCCCTGGGCACATTTCCCCTCCCTTCCTTTTTTAAATTTTTTTTTGTTTGGTTGGTTGCCTTTTTTGTCCCCTTTTTTTACCCTCTGATTGGTTGTGTGTGGCAACAGCTGCTTTAGGGAGGAAAGTACTGCCATGGCCTCAGCATGCCCTGGTTCAGCTTACTCAGCTTCTCCTTGGGGGGATTTCTAGAGGAAGGCAATCGGCACTGTGGCTAAAGCAGCTTCCCTTCAGCACGGAACAAATAATCCCTGACCTCCAGAAGAGGGGCAAATGCGCTTTGCTAGAATGAGCTATTTCATACAGTCCATGGTAATGCCCAATCCCTGTCCTGCTGAAAGCAGGGGGAGGAGAACCAAGGCTCCCATGTGTTCATAGCCCCTAATTCTCCAGATCCCATAGCTGACTGTTCAGGTTTGGGGGCTTTTGTGGGATTTAAAGGGATTTTCGCCTTTTTTTGAAAATTATATTTCTGCTTAAGTTAAAAACACTGTTAAATGCTGGTTGTACAGAACCTCTCCTCCATTTACATGCTGAGTTTGTTTTCCCTTGTTCCTTATCGGCTTAAAATCAAGAACATTTTTGCCTAAAAACTTGCAATTTTGTGGGTTTTACAAGCTGCCTGTGCCCAGAGRCACTGTCTATTGTCCTGACAGAATGGTGGAGGATAAAAGGAGGATTCCTCCCTCCACCTCATGCCAGAAGGGTCTCCCAGGAGGCGAGCCTGCAGACACTATCATGAATGGAGCCACACCGRGTGCTCTCTCTTTGTGTCTCTCAGAGGGCACTGTGTGCTGTGAGATGACAAAGGCACAAAGGTTTCAGGAAGAAGAAAAGCAGAAGGAAACTGTGCAAGACAGGGGGTTCCCAGCACTGTCTTTAAGMGTGGTGCTTTTGAATGGAGGAGAAGTCTGGGAGCAGGGAAGCCAGGAGGGGGTTTTGGTGCCTCTACTTCTCCTTGCTGAGGCGGTGCTGAGATCCCAGCKGAGGCTGTGGCCATTTCCCCACCGCGGGCAGCCCATGGCAATCACTGACCAGGCCCTCACAAGCCAGGCAGGATCCTGTAAGCTGTGAGAGGCACRCAAAGCACACAAAAACCATCTTCTGCCTCCTTGTCTCCTGGACCACTCATCTTACATCACCTGCAGGGAGTTTGGCCATTATCTGCACTGCAGTGTTTGAAGTGCAGTTAGATTTGAGCTACAGGTGGAAGGATGTCACTGCCCATCTGACCACGAGAGGGAAAGGCATAGACCAGACCAGCTCAGTCTTATCAGACGAAACCCCATTATTCACTGTTGGGCAGGGGGGAAAAAAGGAAACCACACTGTCTCAGGCAGCTGCAAAGGCCTTGCTAGTTCTCTGTGCTGAGCAGATCCAGCTTGGCTGGGCTGCAGGAGAGTCACAGGCACCAGCACAGAGAATCTTCAGAGGGGGAAGGACTCTGAAAAGGCCGTGCGTATTCGTGAAGCTTTCTACTGCATTTACAGAATCTGGAATCAAGCTGGACCCGGAGCTTGTTGAATGTTTGCCGGCATTCAGCGCCCTGCAATTACCAAGCGTGGGAATTCCCTGCAGGGTGGAGCCTGGTGCCAAGGTGCCGTACCAATAAAAACAAACCCAGGTTTTCCCTGCTTCTTTCAGGGTGGGCCTCAAAGCAATTGAGGGTGGGGGAAATTACCTYAAAATTTCCTTAAACTGTTTCTCCCCGGGTCGGTAGAGGAGTAATTAACTGCTAAGTATATGGAAATTGAATGGATTAGGATTAGGACTAGCAGWGATTTAACAGATTCCAAATTCTCCTTATCCCAGTATTTTGTCATTTACTTCCAGCAGAAATTCTCATTATTTTTATCTCCAAAAAAGAGAAGTGATACATTTGCTCAGATCCAAAAGTATGCCTGTGACCTAGGCATGAAAGGTTTTTAATGACAATTGAAAGAAGTTTATAAAAGTTGCTCAGTTTGCAATCTGCTCYGTAATCGTGTTTAAAATTGTTGAAATAATCATAATTTATAATTAAGAAGAGGAAAGAAGGAGGGGTGGCAATATTTCTCTTTGTTAACAGTGACAGAAGGTCTTCAGAAACCACCTGAAACCAGAGGCTGCAGCTGTAGGTGYTAACAAACCTCCTGTCCCGTGGACCCTCCTGCTGCAGGGTGAGCAGCCAGGATTCAGGGGCTGCTGGAGGCATTTTCATCCCATTGCTATCATTGGTGAGACTGCACCGTGCAAGGACATTTCCAGCGAAAATTTCAAAGCACAGATCCAGGAGAAACTAGCCAGGCAGGTTCTGCTGCAACTATATTTAATGCMGTTCTGAGTCCTCTCCCACAGCCTGTGGCAGAAGGCTCGTGAGAGCACGGCAGTGCTTGGGTTGGCTTCCTTTCTAGCTCAGCTATCCTCACATGACCTGCTTACTGGGGACAACGCTGTTTTCTCTACCAGCTCTAAAAATCAATAGATGTGCAAAACCGAGTGCCCAGGTTTTGATCACGGTTTCTGTAAATACTACTTGTGTTAAATGCCTATCAGCATTGATGTACTTTAAGAGCTTTGCTTAAATTTTATTTGTTTATTTTCAACAGACCTGAAGGTAAATCCGAGACAGAACATTATGGAAGAGCAGAAAACAACACACTAGCCAGCACAACTAACCTGTCTCAGCAGCTCCACAGTATTTGTCAAGACCAGAGGGAGGGAACTGGAGCCTTTCACCAGCTGGAGCAATTCCAGGCAGCAACCACAGCTCTTGAATGCAGCCCTTTCAAACACCCATTTTGTGCAATCTGAGCGAAGCACRTGCATGAGGAGTTTCGTGCTCTTTTGTGTGGCTGTGAATGGGGCGGCACCTACAGAGCCGGCTCAAGGAGCATCTGGAGATTGTACTCGAGCGCTGGAGAGTGTCCTGAGCTAGCGATGTTGGCAAAAAGCAATTGTTTATTCTCCTAGGAAACGGTACCTCTGAAAATGYTTCAAATACCAACCCGATATAACCGTAGCAACCCACAGTATGTGGCACAACCAAACCGAGGGGGTGCTTTTTGCACTCTGACAGGATGATGAAGCAGCARCCTGTGCTAACCGGGTCCTGCTCCTCCCTGTTTCCTCAAGATCTTATCCCTCTCCGTTCTACAGGCACTGCAGCCCATGCAGCTGTGTGCTGAGCCAGACGAAAGCTAATCCTGCAGCAAAGGGATGAGCASTGGCCCAGACGGGCTCCCTGAACAGTGTCAGCTTGCAGTCACTGCCCGTGCTGGTCCAGCGTGGGACCAAGCAGTGACTGAAGGCAGTTCCTGACTCTGGGGCCCGTGCCCTTGCCTGTTCACACCAAGAGCCTCCTGTCTTTGAGAGCAATGACAGAGTTGTCATTACAAACAAGCGGTGGGTCTGCTGGTAGATAATCTCTCTGCGCTGAGAGATAAAAGAAACAATGGGAAGGATTCCACTGATTGATGAATGGAAAGAAGAGATTTGCCTTTAAAACAAACCGTAGGTTTGCTGATAAATGAAACTGGATATTGAAAGAGGAAAGAAACTATGGGGGAAGCCCATAAGTTCCATACGAATTAAAAATTAAAAGGGGGTTTATAGGTTAAAGGGGAATCATTAGGTATTAGGCATTCCGGGAAGTCTGTACCTCTCAAGTACCAAAGGGGAAAGAAAAAGGGACATGCAGCCAGGAAATTAGGATAAATAGGAGGCTGCATCCTCCAAAAATTTGAGAGACTCCAGGGGAAATGCCCCATGGCCTCTCCCTTTATTCAAATAAARTAAAAAGACTCCTCTTTCTCCTTTTTGGACATAAAACATCTGGCGTTTGTGGATTAATTTTCCTAACATCATGCACCTGAGCCTAGACATTCAATCAAGGCCCTTTGCCCACTCTGCACCTGCAGCACATCTTGGTCTTTCCTGCACTTTAAAAGCTCCGTGTTCTGGCAGAGCTGGATTACAGCATGTATCTGTGCACACATCTTGATTGTTGTTACATAGCACAAGTGTTCATGTACTGTTATGGTATGTGTTTTGATTTGCCACCTTAGTGGGAAAGCATCACACACTCTCATTATCTGTATTTGAAATAAAGACTGTAACATCCTTTTGCAAACATGCACTTCATCAACAGAAGCAGTTTCTCAACCATCCTGCTGAACTCATTGCACATGCTTTWATTTATCAAGATGTCCAGCATCAATGAGCAGAAAAACCCAATCTATTATCTTTTTCTCTATTAGTAACTAAATTCCCCTCTTGAAATTGACCTTTGCTACTTCATTCCTGGAATACAGACCACTTGTAATGCTTTATCATTACTTACCATTAATTTGTTTTGTTATCTTCCTTTTTTGACAACCTTGTTCTCTTTGCCTTTCCTGCATACCAGGACATTCATACCATCCGGGTTTGGTTTCTTTCTTAGCCCTCCAGACTTATTTTGCAGCCCATCTCTGTAACTCCTGACTTTGAACCTATACATTACCTATTAATACACTTTATACATATGCACTTTGTCCCCTGATGAACTGCTTACACAAGAGCCCAAGTCTGTTTCCTGCGTTGGAGTGAGAAAGATGTAGGTGTMAGTACAAAGTACTCAAAGTAGGTAAAAAAGTTGAAAAAATTACTTCCTCATAAGTACTCTTGTCACCCATGGGATATAACTATTTTTGCACTTCCAAAGCCAATTCTACACTGTTTAGTACTTTATTTACTTGCTTTGTTACTAGRTAAGAGAGGTTAGTAATGGAAACTTCTCCTGGAGAAAGGAGTGGGGAACATCATTACCTAATCTTCTAACAAGTATTCCACAAACATTTCATGTGTGCAGACACCCACCAGGTGAAGAAACTAGGAGCTACAGGCCGAAAAAATCCACTGGAGACTGAGGTTTTGGGCAACTTGCCACTACCTCGTGGCAAGTCAGGCAGCCTTTCTGGTCATCGCTGAAAATCCTCCTTTCTCTCCCAGCTTTTTGCTAACAGCCTTGACTCCAGCAATCCTCATCCTGCTTCCTGTTACCTTCAGGGGCAGTGAGTAACTAAGCTAATCTGGTAGCCTATTTTCAAGGTTCACCACATCCTTAGATGAGAAACGGTTTTTGTTTTTTTCCTGTCAGCAGGCATTTCCAAACACTGTTAACTGAAACTAGGCTAACATTCAGTGCAAATCAATTTCTTCACAATGCCCTAAAGGTATGCAAGGCTACAAGCGCTTTAAAAGACAGAGACAGAAAAGAAAGAAAGGCTGTCCATCCTACTTGTGCTAAAACCCAATGCAAGGCAGCTGCTGTCCCCTCTGGCAGCCAACTTACTGCAGTTTTTCTTGATACCTTTTGAAAGTTCTGGCTTCTTAAGTGACCTRCCAGTGCACTGCCCAGAGATCCCCTGCCTAGCCAACCTCGCCAGCCTGCAGTTAGATTCCATGAAGGAGGTTTCTRCGGATTATGAGAACTAATATGCCGTCTTTCCCTGAGGAAAACATTTACTTACAAGGGAGTATTTTGACTGTCACTCCACCAGGTGTGCCATCAGTTTAACCAGCCCCTCCTTACGGATCCTGTGCTGCACTGCCCCCTGTGCTGGCACTGTTACTGCAGGACCTGCAGCAAGGTTAAACCAGTGTCCACACTGAGCTGTTGTTCTGGCCGCGTTTTGTGGTTTTGGTTGTTTTAAACCTAAGCTTGTTTCCATATCAGGTTCCCTGGGTAGCCCTGAAAATTGCTGGGCTACACAGTGGTTACAGGAACAGAGGAACTGAGAAGGAGCTGCTGTAACAGCACTGTCCCCAGAGAAACCTTCCTCAGAGGAGATGGGAGTTGTCTTGATGCTTACCAAGCGAAGGCTCGAGTCACCTCCTGACAAAGGGCAAAGACAACTTTGGTGAACCAGGTGTCGTCATGTAAGTTTAAGTCAAAGAGCAGCCAAGGGGATAATGAGCTATGGAAACTCCTGTTCCTTTGGTGATGCAGACCGCGGTTTCACAGTGGCTTGAAGCAGAGGCAGTGCAATCCCATTTCCCTCTTCCCTCTTTTACACCTGCTCTACAGCCAATTTGACCCCAGAGTAAGACGACTCAGGTCACTTACGCAACAGAGAACTGAAGCAAAACCCCAATGTTTTCCATCAATTAAGTAAAAAGAATGGCTCTTTACAAATGCAAATGAGCACCAGAGYTTGCTGAATCAAGAGCCGGAAAAACCCCAGGGAGATTGAGCACACCTGCAAACGTCACAGCAGCATCAGATGGCAGTGCGTGACATCCCTATTCCTGCTCATGCAATCCCAGTCCAGGCACATTCATGCTATTTTTCTCCACAAACTAGTAAATTTGACTCTCTAACTTGAGAGAAGGTTGTTTTCTAGTCTAAGGACTAGACTCGTAATCTCATAAAGGATTAAATTTAATCTCATAAAGGATTAAATACCTTATGTTCACAACTCTTTATGCCACAAGGGTGTCACAAGAGTCAGTTTTCTGGAAGAGGAAACAAACACAATTTGCTGGCAAAAAAATTGAAGTCATGGCTTATGTATGCTAATCTGCACTGCATAGTATGCTGCCAGAGGCTCAGAGAGAAAACTTCCAGAGGCTTGTKGTTCAATGAGCATATCAGCTAAGCCACAGTGACAGGTAGGAGATGGCCACGAAGTGCATCTGCAGTGCCAGGAAGCTCAGCTATGACTGGCAGGTTCTAAAAAGAACCAGGAGAAAAACACTATCCCCAAAAAGTGGAAGCACACACTACTTGGAAGATGACTCAATTCTGYCAAGCAGTTAGCTGGATTTTGACTTAGTGATACTCTGGCTCTATTTATTCATCAGGTTTATAGTGAAGTACATTAGAGTTACCATAYTTAACATTGCAGCACAGAATTTTCATAGAAGATGGTGACATGGATAAGACCATTATTACAGAAGAGTTTGCTATGAAAATCTTAATGAGGAGCAGCAAATACTGCAAATAACTGAGGGGTTTGTCAGTCACTTAGAAATGCAAGTTTATCTATATGGATATACAACAGAGGACAGGTTAAAATGTCTCATGGGGTTTTATAAAACATGAGGACCACAATAAACAAAGTCCAGACTATTTTAAACAGCTTTGCATAAGCATGTGATGATCCTTGTTTTAGTTTGGGCATGAGAGCTTCACTGTTCCAAGAGATCCTGAACTACAGGATGTCTTGCATTGTTTCCAAGTAGTTTGGGTTACAGCAAAACAACAGAAGAGAACAAATTGTTACTAGCAAGAACTGGCTGGAACAAGCTGTGACAACTTAAAAATTTCCCATCTGAAAAAGCAAAAATTCACTGATTACAACATGAAAAGCAATGCCCCTACTGTTACTACCTGGTAGTGTAGCTTTTTTCCTAGAAGAAAACATGAATACTGCTATGGATATGCTTCACAAACTTGATCTCATGACCCAGTAAGGCTGCTGTTTTACAGAACTCAAAATAGCAGGCTTTGCTTCAGTGCCAGGGGAAAAAAATGGGAAAGTTGTGTACTTTTTTTCTTCAGATGCCAGAAAATGACAGACATAGTTCTTTCATCTTACTTCCAGCAATGTGTGCTGAACCAAAATTTTTCTAATTTGGTAAACCTGGACATTGATTTAATACAACAGGACAGAGAAGGTAAAAAAGAATGCTGCATGTAATTCCATGTCATTAAAATTATTGTGATCTATGTGTACTCGCCTCATCTGAACTCCCCATCCTACCCCTGTCCTTACACTGTATCATCAGCTTTACAGTGAAAAGATAGAGCCAAACATTGTGCATTACACAGCAGCACATATTGCTCTCAGGAATTGCTCTGGAATCCTACAGAAGTTCACTACTGCCTGCCTTAACAGGACTGCTGTGCTAAGAGAGGGTCTCATGAGTGGAGATTGGCACAGTGTCCATGAAAGTGATTGAGTCTAAAATCTGTGTTGGCAGGAGGAAAAGTTCCAGCAAAACTTCAACTCTAGACACGAGGAGAGCAGACCTCAGGCCGCTCAGGAAGCCAGTTAGTAAGGTCTCCTGGGAAAATGCTTTTGAACACCTCAAGGATGCAGTCATTGATCGCAGCCAGCACAGCTTCATGAAGGGAAAGTCCTGCTTAGCAAACCTGATTGCCTTTTCTGACCAGGTAACCCACCCAGCTGATCAGGGGAAGAGAGCTGATCCTTTTGGATTTCAGTCAAGCTTTCAATACTGTCCCTCACAGGATCCTTCTGGACAAAATCTGCAGTCCACAGCTGGATAAACACATCATGAGATGAGTGAGCAACTGGCTCCCCATCGAGCTACTTCTGTTTATAACACATACCATTACTRTCTTTGGGACCCCATCTGCATGGAGGGAAGGGGGTTACTCATAAGAAATCCAGATGATTTTCAGAGTTCAATAAATGCTGATTTACCTGGCCGCATGTACTTGGCACTTGCATCCTTACACAAAACCACAGACAAGAAACCCCGATAATGTAATGTGATGTGGCCAGTTACAAGGCTGTGCAGAGCCAGTCCAAGCTTACTACAGGTAACACTGATGTGGGTCTGGTATGCAAATAAAACTTGATACTATTCCTGTTTAACTACTTATGCATTCAGACTCTAAGTACTCTGTCAGTTTTCAGCAGTGGCACAACAAACCACAAACACATGGAGCAATCCCAAGACTGCTGTCACTCTTYATAAGCTCTACCCAAACGAGAAGCACCAGGATCATACCACTGCAGTCTCTTCTGGAGTGCCAGGCTTGAAGCAGCAGGTGATACCAGCTCCAGCTCAGCACCAGCCACAGCTGCACAGCTTGGCTTGGCTGCAGGTGATTTCTGCTCCAGGGTGTGAAGAATGTAATTTCRTGTTATGTGTAATACATGGGGGTTTCCCATTCAGTCAGGTATTCCCACCTGCACTGCTGCCTTATCTTCAGTWACAAAAAGCTTTGACTAAAAAAGAAAAATCCCCATTATTAATCTGAAAAGAGAACCATGAAATTTCTCTACAGGGCAAAATACTTGCAAAAATGTAATTTCAATTGCTGTGAATTTGACTTTGCTTATTAAAAAAAGAGCAACATGCACAGTTAATATATTGTAGACAGCTTATTTCATAATCTCTGAACACAATGGGATGTTCTGCATTGCAAAACAGGAAAGGTATGAACAAACACCCACTGCTCTCAGAACCACCACCTGAGTTATACAATCCCATACAAGCTCCAAAATTTAAAGGACTTGTATTCAGTACTAAAATTCCCTGCTACGCAAATGCGCTCTAGTCATATGGATCCCTGATTGTCATCTTCCCCTTAATTTCTGTTCAAGAAGTCATTAGTGATGCTTTCCATACAGTATTAAAGCTGATCAAGAACAAACTATCAATGGATATTTTGTGGCATAAATGATGGCCTAATCCTGCTCAGATTCCAGGCTGTTCAACTAGAGTATTAGGAAGAAAGGCCTTAGGGGTTTTCAGAAACTGAGCTACCACTGGCAGCTGAAATAACACAGACCTTTCTAAATGTGCCATTAGCTGCACAAATGTTGCACAAACCCACACAGAAGTCTCAGATAACCAACCCAAAATCAGAAGCAGGGGTGCTTACCTTATCTACACTACACCATCTGACATGAGGGAAGCTGAAATTTGGAGGCACAAATAGAAATCCAAGTCCACAGTTCACTACACATCTGAATCTTCTCAACTCAGTTATCACATAAGGTTAGCATTATAATTTATTAAAGCCACCAAACACAGAATTGCAGCTTCTTTACTACCATGAACTTGAAAAATACACATTCCARGGGCTTTAACTGTAAAGCACTAGGAAAAAAATTAACCAATCTCAGTTTCTGACAACTTATGAGGCCTTTCCCAAATGCCTTGAAAAAAATCACAGAGAATTTTGGCATAATTAAAACCAATATGAGAAGAGCACAGCAGAAGACTGAAGGTAAGGAGTTATGCTGCATTAACTTGGCGTTCTTTCAAGGAAACTTGTGTGCAACAACTAAAACAGCCTGGTAATCTTCCCTTTATCCTCAGTGCCTCCTCCCTCACAACTTCATCTCCCTATTTACTGCTGAGGCTGGTACCTCTTCAATTGAAGCAACCCCAACATTGTTTCTGGCACTGCCCAAAGCCTCAAAATCCAGTAGGTGACTAAGCCAAAATCTCAAAGTACACTACACATAGAGTATTTTCTCTAAATAAATATCAGAGCTGTTTAATTATAGAAGACATCTCTTAAATATGCTACATGCACCACAAATAAATCAGTCCAAAGGACTGGGCTCAGACTCACAGCTCAAGCTCTTTCCTTCTGCTTTTGCCCTATATCYTCATATAAACCTGAGCAAATAAGATCTTTTCCTAACTTCCCCACAATTAAACCAGGCTTTCCACATTGGGCCATGGAGAGAATGAACATGAATGTAAGAATTATCTCAAGACACACACACTACAGAAACTGTTATTATCTTGAYAGGAGAGCCAAATAGCTCAGATGAAAAATACAACTCAGAGCATAAAATTTCTCTTAAAATACAATTAAAAGGCAAGCAATTACCACAGAAACACTAAAAGTCATCAAGCATTTTGATGACAATTTCATAGAATTGAAAGTTTAAAAAATAACATTAAAAGGAGACACCAAGAATTTCAAAAACCTCTGTTTTATTTGTACAGAGTAAAATACATCATATGGCAACACTGTTTTCCACCCATAATCTAAAACCATTATTAAGTGTTTTCTTTTCACCAAACACCCTAGCCAGAAGCAGACAATGGAAACAGGGATGTTAATTAGTCTCTCTCTGCCAGAGCTACAAGGTGCACATCAATCTCTGCTTCTGTGAGGATCCTGAAAGAACAAAAAGAAATCTTAAATAGCTTAAATGATTCTTCCCCTTAAGCTCCAATATTACAACCTAATATCTACACAAATAAGTTTTACAGCAATGTATCTTTCTGCCCTTTAAAGCCCTGCTGCCAGTGCCACAGGCTGACATTCCAATTCTCTTGAAAAATAAAGGAAGGATCAAAGGCACTAGAGAGCAAGGAGGTAACAAATGATAGAAAAATAACAGGTAATTCTTCATGAGTAATGCATTTGCAAGTKGAGACCTAGTGAGAAGGTAGCTTGATCCCTTGAGTGGCAGTAGCAAAGGGGTCATGCAGCTCCTGTGTGCTTTCTCACAAACACTGTGCTGTTGTGTTGTCCTGAGCACACAATACCAAATGCAAAACCACCCACCATCACCATGTCAACCTTAAAAACATTAGGAAGGAAGCACTTAAAAGACTGAACCTGTAGGAYCCAAAGATTGGAAGCCTCTCTTCAGTCCCCATTTACCAAGTAATTAGACTAAAGTAATAGCAGACTGTTCCCAATTTAACTGTTCCTCTCTTTTTCCTTTTTAAATAAAAAATCCAAAAAAACCCCAATGCAAGACTAAAGCAGAAATAAGTGAATCCCTCTGCAGCAAGCTAGACTTACCTATATTTTAGGTAAGCCATACCTAGAGGGTGCTTTTGCATTATAAAAAAATCCCCCAAACCTTTTCTCCCACATTTCATGCATACTCCTGCAGCCACACACTGTGTTGTGAGAAGGTTGTAGAGTACACTCTATCTGATGTACACCCTGTACACAAATGTACACCATGTGAAGCTTTCCTGCCCTCAGCAGGAAAACTTCCAGGTGTTGTCTTACAACAACAATTACACTGGCCAAGTAATCTCGGTGCACACAACGTGCTGCAGGCAATAATGGAGCAGGGAAGGAATAGCAGGTGCCTTGCTTTCATGCTAGATGGGAATGCAGAGTACTGGGAAAGCAGATAGGTCAGCCATCCTAAAATCCCTAGGGATTTTTAAAATCCATGACCTTTMATCTTACCAAATTTAAATACAGTTTTTCAAACCATACAAATCCATARTCTATTAAGTACATATCTAAATGTTAAAAAACGCTAACAATTAAAAGATGAGCAAGAATAATTTAAAGATTCAATTTAGAAAAGGAACAAAGAAATTAAGGGACTTGTAAATGTTCCAGAATATAAACCAGACTTTACTGCATTAATTAGCATTACTATGATTTGGAAGTGGACTCCAGATACCACTACTATGAAAGATTTTTACGCTTCTAAGTATGAAAGACTTCTAGACCAGATGTAMCTACATTYCARTCATCACAGAAAGCAATACCCTTTTAAGACATGAAAGAAAATGCTTTTCTCTGCTAAATCCCTTAGCCATGTCACACATTTTAAAACTGCATTATTCTTTTTACACAGTGTTTTTTACAGTATTTTCTACCTCTACACATTTTGAAATTACAAGTAAAAAACCCTTCAACACTTCAATCTCTGAAATTTATCTCTTTTTCTCCATTTACAATTACACAAGAAAGTAAAATTAATTGCACATGATCAGAGAAACACACCAAGTTTTATCAACAGTGATCACTTACCTGAACTTAGGATTTTCCACTGTGACTACACCAACTTCTATTTCTGAAGGTTTGAAATCAATGGATAGTACAGTAGACAGGCATGTTATTGCTGTCTGAAAGATGACAAAACCCCCTATCATTAGAAAGAAAGCACTAAGGCTTTTTTTTTTTCTTTAACAGACATAGCATTAACAACTATCCTTCYTTCTGGTYTAAAGTGACTTCAAAATCTCAGCTTAGAAATTCCAAATAGTTTCCCCTTGCTACAGAATACAGTCCCTCTCCAGTTGTCTCCCTAAAAAATCTACAAAAAGCAAAGGGATATGTTTTCATAGCAGAAAAAACAACAAAACCAAAACCTTTTATCATGCAAAGATACTGTTTGAAATACCTTCTGATATAAAGATTGTTTCAAATGTCACTAAAAGCTAAGTCATACTGGTATCCCCAAAATAAAGCACTGTCGTAGCAAACACCAGCTACAGTGGGAGTGCTATAATTACAGACTCTGCTTCACCTAACATAAAGCAAAAAAAGCAGATTAGAGGACCATTCAAACCCTAGCAGAATACCTTCAAATGATTTTCTAGTTAGAATAGCTGTATTTGCTCTGGCAGCAACAGAGAACTGTAGGGAAAGAGGAAATGCCTAACTACATTTCTCTGCATTGCAAGTCTCCATGCAGCATATTAATTAAAAACACTTTTAAYAGATTTTCATTTCCTTTTGCTGGCCTACCTCTACTGTTTGTTCATATGTCCAGTCAAATTTCTTCTTTACTTTCTTTTCAAGAAAGCTGGTTGACTCTGTCTGTTTGACTCCTGCAGCTGTGGCCTTGAATCCACAATAGTAACCTGCTGGATCACACTTGTATACCTGAGGGCCATGTTCTTCATCAATACCAATCAAAATCATACCTTGAAGAGAAAATTAATTAATTTTAGCAATTTAATTCCACTGGAGAACAGAATGGATACCCCTCTCAGTGAAAAAAAAACATGCATGCACAGCAGTACATCTTTGGGAATCAGTCCCATACCTGGAGCTGTGATTTCCTTTTTATCTCTAATTTGCCAYTTCTTACCAGCATCTCATTACCAGGTGTGCAACTCAGTTTAGTAGAAACTATATTTTTGTCATTCCCAAAGAAGGCTACTCATTAAACATACAAACATTTTTCCCATGCTCAGTGTGTAGAGAACCACAAAGTCAGGAAATCTATTATTCTRATACAGAGTTTACCAAGCCACAGCTCACATCCTGTGCTATATGACACAAAAGTGCAAACAATACTTCTATTACCATRTGCCTTATACTAGGAAGTAGCTTTACAACCATGCTGAAACTAATGGAAATATTAAGAGTTCAAATTTAGATTTCTTGTTTGTAACCCTGAAAAACACTGGACTAGATACCTTTTCTTCTTTAAATTAAAAAAAAAATCTGAAATGAAAAGTGGAAATATCAGGGCATAACTGAGTCTTTGAAGATCATCTGACTAATTGTTCTGAAGCTGCACAGTTTCCAAGTAACACAAACTGACCACATCACTGAAAKGCATGTGTTCACCCTCACGTCTTGACTTACAACTGCATTGTCTCAATATCAATATGCATATTAAAAAATAAGTCAAAAGCAATACTTCCAATAAAGTACTTTCCAATAAATACTTTCCAATAAAAACCCAAAACAGAACAAGGTCATGGYTTTCAATTACTTTCACTTTACATTTGTGTAACTTTTAACTAGTAGTTAGAGCTGTTAAATTTTTGAGCGGCTATACTACAATAGAAAAAAAATCCCCTCATATTTTCAAAAAGGCTAAGGGAAGTTAAGAAAAATACATTATTATTCATGTATTTTAAAAAAGGAATTTCCAGTAGTATCAAGGCATGGGAACTGCCAAGGGAAGAAAGAAACAATCCTTCCCAAAAATGACAAGCACAGGAAAATTGCTCCATCATGGAAACTGTGGCGCAACTCTGAATGTTGCTTCTTTAGTGTGAAGTCTTAGTGCCTACTGTGATTACGAGAAGTGATTCATCAATTCTGAAACTATTCTCCTTAAAAAACAAATACCAAACCCCAACCAATCAAAAAGAAACTCAGACAGAATGTTTAATGGAAAAGTAATTGAGGAAACCTGTTAAGTCTTTTACCTCAGTTCCTGGACAGCCTAACAGTATGTTTGAAATTTGCGTACAGCCAAACGTAAGAGAAAAAACAAGTCAGAACCAACCCCAGAACACACAGATGGACCAGGAACATCTACAAAAAATGACTCAACACACAATTTGTTTTTAAGCTGCATTTGCTGTTAGAAAACAAGACACGTAGAAATATTTGCAAGGGAAATATTTTAGGCACTTTTTCCTCTACATTATATTATGATAGCTAAGTTAGAAGCAAAAATTATGGAAATCTGTCCTATACATACTACTTAGATAAAAAAGCCACAAAACCTGCACAAGGATAATTACACTCTCCACCTCTCTTTTAACTGTGACATTTACCCAGACACAGTGTATTGGGCTTGCATGGCAAGGATTTGGTAGTGAGGGGGMTACAGGGCTGGCTTCTGTGAGAAGCTGCCAGAAATTTCTCCTGTGTCCGAAGGAGCCAAAGACCAACCTGCTGCTGGCTGAGGCAAAGCCCCTCCACAATGGTGGTAGTGCCTCTGGGATAATGTATTTTAAAAAGAAAAAAAGAAAAAAAGAGAAAAAAAAAGAAAAAGAAAAAAAAGGAAAAAAAGAAAAAAAGAAAAAAAAAAAAGGAAATTGCAGACAGAGAAGAGAGGAGTGAGGATATGTAAGAGGAACAACTCAGCAGACACTGAGGCAAATGATGGAGGGAAGGAGCTGCCAGAGCTGAGATTCCCCTGGAGCCTGTGCTGAAGACCATGGTGAGGCAGCTGTGTCCCTGCAGCCTGTGGACATCCATGGTGGAGACATCCACYTGCAGCCCCTGAGGGAGCCCAGGCTGGAGTACATGGATGCCTGAAGGAGGCTGTGGCCCCATGTGCCCCTGTGCTGGGGCAGACTCCTGGCAGGACCAGTGGCACTGTGGAGAAAGGAGCCCACACTGGAGCAGTTTGCTCCTGAAGGACTGCACCCCACATAAGGTGGGCTCCTTGCTGCAGCAGTTTGTGAAGAACTGCAGCCTGTGGGAAGGACTCACTTTGGAGAAGTTCCTGGAGGACTGTCTCCCGTRGGAGACACACAGGAGCRGGGGAAGAGTGTGAGGGAGTCCTCCCCCTGAGGAAGAAGTAGCAGCAGAAACAATGTACTATGAACTGACCACAGACCCCCTTCTCATCTCCCTGTGCCACTGTGGGAGAGGTAGAGAACCAGGAATAAAGTTAAACCTGTGAAGGAGGTAGATTTACTACTCAGTAACCTATTTTTATTTGCTTGTTAATAAATTCAGTTAATTTCCCCRAGGTGAATCTGTTTTGCCCATGGTGGTAAYKGATGAGTGATCCCTCCCTGCCCTTATYTTGACCCATAAGCCTKTCATGRTRTTTTTCCTCTTCTATGTCTAGCTRAGGAAGGGAGTGATGGAGAGGCTTTGGCAGCCACTTGGCATCCATCCAYGGCCAAACCACCACAAACAGAAAGGGTTTTAAAGAGCATCTCCTGCTCACAGCTATCACTGCACAGTGCAAACAGACCAGACCCAAAAACCAAGGTGAAATAGTATCAGAGAGGCTACATTATTTCAAATGCTGAGTCAATGGTAAAGTCATGGCTCCAGTTCAAGACCTACAACACAACTCTCCCATTCAGCTGTTCATCCCTCTTACTCCCTCAGATACCCATTTTGAAAATGGATGAGAATTTCTTATATACGAATTTGCAAGCTTAGACAAGAAACAGTAAAGATCATTTCCATACACTGTACTTACAGCAACCAAGGGGCCTCATTTCAGCATTCTGTGTATAGACCTGAGAAATATCTGCAATCCTTTTACACAGCATATCCACAGGGATGTCATATCCATACTTGTACTTCCAGTTAGCAGCCTCATAGCGGGCCCTCTGCACCTGGGATCTGCTGTCAGCTAGACAAAAAAGAACTCATATTAATTCCACTGAACATGTACCATGTTTACTTCTAGCACTGCACGAGAATATAAATTCCAGGTCCAACTTTACATTGTCTTTAAATATACCCATTAGGACTAGGTAAATTCCCCAAAACCAGACTGGTGAATTAAATACCTGTCATTCCTGTCATCACACAACCAATATTTTCAGTAATCTTGAATAAATGAGTCACTGTGTTGGAATCCAGTAACTTGTCCTAAAGAGGAAACAGAAATAATGTAATAGCAATCACTGTCCTTGAAGTAAAAAGAAAACAAACAAACAAACAAACTCTGAATCCTCTGATTTTTACAGAAGAGCCCAAAAGGACCCAKAACAGCTAAAAATTGTCTTTCAGGCTTTCCAATTTTTACTGCTGTAGACATGACAAGGAAGAAATTAGAGAACAAGAAAGATTAAAACCATAGATCTGGAGAAGGAGAACAAGAACATGATCAACATCACAGTCCTTTACCCTCTAAAAAACTTTAAGAACTCACAAACAAAAGCTTGCTCTCTTATTGCATGCTGCCCTTCAAACATAAAAGAATTTCTGCCCTTTTTCAACAGTACTGAGCTGAAACACTCATGAAAACCYGTTCTACATGCTACTGGTATAACATTTTCTCAGCAGAAATTTAAGAAATCAGGGGACTGTTTATGGACAACTCAGCCCTTACCAGTCAGAGCAATGAATGCATGCTCAATACAGCAGGGTCAACTTCTAATTTAGATTTATCCCTTCAACAACTACAGAGAAAACCAATATTGCAATACTTAGTGAGAAAATGTACAGCTGAGCACTACACGGAGCTAGAACTTGGAATAAGCAGAATAATAAATAGGTATTCAGTTCAAATAGCAATTTATGTCAGTGCTAGTAAGTATAATATCAGTATTGCTGAGTCTCACCCCATCTTTTTTTTTCCTCTCCTTTCAGATCTCCCCTCAAAAACAGASTACTTACAGGTACTTTCTTCTGTGTTACAATTACTGCAGAATCTTTCCCACGAACAGCTACAGATGTCAGTCCACCTTGGTTTATGGCCTTAAATGCATATTCTAGAAAAATATATAAATGTTRATAAAAAATTTGTGTCAGAGACACCAGTACAATTAACTATGACAAATAYACCTTCCCCCAACACACAAATCTCRCCAATTTATAGYCTTTTYAATACTTTAATACTTGTGCAATACTTGGCGTCCTTAAGGTCTTTAGTACAATGTGTATTGACTCTCTTCACAAAACTACTGTCACAGCTTCCTTCAAATGTTTCTTCTAATTTGATTTTTTGTTCAGTTCAAGCTTAACAGCAACAGAGTAAGTTTTAGAACAAAAAGGCTGTTCTGAACTTGATCAAAATTGTCCAACCTTAATCTACAGTAACCATAAAGTCTTACAGAAGAATTTTTTACATTAATTTTATTTGAAAGGATATAAGATTATTTTCTAATTTTTTACTGATATAGATTAAAACTGATAAGATGACACAGGAGGCACAGGAGACAGGTTTTAACATTACTATCATATTTTCTGACTTGACATACAAACACTGCAATGCTTTTCTTCACTTTTTGTAGTGAAGGCTACACAGATGCAAATTAAACAGTGTTATTCATGTATGTACAATGGATTAAGAAGCAAACACTAACGTAACAGTCATTAAATGATCCATGAAATAAWTTTCTCCTGATTATTGGTTTCAAAAGCCTTAGGAACAACAACTTTAAAAACTGTTAATCTGACAATATTTGATAAACATTCACAAATTCCTAATATCTGGCTGAGTGGCAAGTTTCAGACAGCAGCTGAATGTAGGTGAGTTTTTTTGTTAGCTATGCACAYGAACCCAGAATTTAGAACATGTCTACAAACAGCATAGTAAATTGCTAAAACTAACTAAAAATAACAGGAGCAAGAAACTTGGCTATTTTAAAAGCTGCACTCAGATCTATAGAAGAGATTGCACAACAAAAGAGTAATAATCTTAAGATGGGAAAAAAAATCAAATCTTGCATTCTAATGTTCAATCTGCTGAGTCAGTGTTAAGGAAGGGCTCATTGTTGTGTATTTACGGCACTACATTTACTGCTCTCAGACATCAGAACATTTACTGGTTACCCAGATGTGCCAAGAAAGCTGTTCCCCCTTTCCCTCTGTAGGACTCGCCTCACCCAGGATGATCAGTGCCAGCCTGCAGCAGAGCACAAAACCCCTTAAGACATGAGTCAGCACTGCCTACAGACTGGTCATGCTTGAAGCCCCAAGCAAAGGCTTTGCAACACATGTCTATTTATCTGTACAACCACTGAAGGGAGGGTGTAAAGTAGATGGACAGRGCCAGCCTTTTTCCAGTGATGCCTAGTGACAGGACCAAATCAGAGGTGACTGGAACAAACTGAAGCAGGAGGGTTCACCCAAACCCCTAAAAACATGTTCTACTGTGATGGTGACTGAGCACTGGAACAGGCTGCCTGTACCCATCTGGAAACACACCTGAGCATCCAGCTCTAGGTGGGCATCCTTGGGCAGGGGCTTGGGGTCAGATAATCTCCAGAGGGCCCACCTAATCTCAGCCATTCTGTGGTTCTGTGACACTTAGGTGGCAGCAGGAATAGSTGCCCTCACAAACTAGTTTTTGCTCACAGCTACCAACAACCGGGCTTGCTGAACTGCAACCCCTTCTGATGCTATTACCACCTACAATGCTCAGTTTTCAAGGAAACATGCCAAAAGGCGAAGTGGCTCTTACAATGTAACAAATCCGAGTTGCCAGTGCTGTTTTAAGTCTGTTTGCTGCTATGTAAGTGTTTCAGCAGCACTGCACAGATTCCCTCTGAAAGCAGCAGCCACTTGCTGTTCCCTGAATACATCAMAACAGCCAGAAATTTTACTGTAGTAATTTYCTTCATGTCCCAAAACTCCACTTAGAAGMAACATCACCTTTGAAGRTTAAAACTAGTAGGTAGCAAGAGAACACTGATGCTCTGAGGGATTTGAACCACAGTAATGTGAAATAACTGTTAAATTTTCTAATATGAGATCACTTCAAAGGCACATGAGTTTTCTGAGCTTTGGAAGCAGAAGATAGACCTAAGACAAAGACATTTTAGTCCAGTATCACTACGCTGGAAATCTCTGTTCTTATACTGCCAAATGGCAGAAAAAACTCATGTTTGAAGGCAATCTTAAAGCCACACTTGTCCATGCTCATTCCTTGACATCCCCTAGCTAATCYTAATCCAGCAAAGAGACAAAGATAAAACAAAACCACCTAGAGGTGAACATCTGATTGCAAGCAAACATGAGATTTYTGCCCATGCTGTGGCTAGATGCTGGCAAACAGAGACACCCATGTGATACCATGCCTGAGTTACCAGCCTGGCTGTGAGTAAAGTGAGCTCATTCTTGCTTGAAGTKAACTATGCACATCTAYRTMTTTTTCTTCCTATAGCACAYAGATACCTAAAAYAGCTTTAAGTCAGCTTCAGGCTRTGTGCAGAAGSTCTCAAATACACATGCAGATACTTGTTTCTAGGACACTGTTAAAAGATATGGAGGYAYTACAAATTTCTCATACATTAACCTAATGGCTAGATATGCCAGAAAATCAAGGCTGTTTCATCTCTGCTACAGAATGCAGAAACCATTCCCACCAAGTAGTACTGGGACAGAGACAATGAAAAGTGATGCAGACCAACCAGCCTGTTTTAATGGCAGTGGAAGGTCAGAGCCCATCACTTYTCTGCCACAGAACCACTGAAACCCTGTGTGAGGAAGCACTGTCCCTACCATTGCTGTGTATAAGGGATAATAAGCATTATACATGCTCCAGATATAAGACAGCACCCATTCGTGGGTATCTAGCACAGGTGCTTTCTGTCTGTGTACAGACACCTACACCCAGGCACCTTCCTAATTCTTCCTTGCAGAAGGACTGCTCGAGACTGGGCCACCTGTCCATGAGGCCTAACTCACACAGGCTTTTTCCTGAGAAAAACTCAAGGGCTGTCACAAAAAAAACCATATGGCTGCTGCAGGCAATTCATGCAATCTGACCCCAGCAAGCTCCTTTCCTGGAGAACAGATGGATTTACAGACATAACACGCAGTGGATGTGCAGTAAAGCCACTGCAGCTGGGGAAGGTAGCATCAGGATGATGCTGCAAAACAGTTCATCTGTCCCTGTTGTGAGCATCCTCCAGGAGCACTCTCGACCTACTGTGCTGCCAGACTGTGAGCTGACTGTATCCTRCACAAGGGGCAGCAGGATGCACTTCTGTACAATCTGGTGCTCTGCAAAAATAGGAATAACAGAATCAGAGGCCTACAGAAGAAGCTGAAGCTTGGCTTCAGATTGTTGCAAGAAATCTGAAAACAAAGGATGGTTGCTACTATCTCACAGGCTACAATAGGCGGCATTCAGGTGTAACAATTAAGTGCATGAGCTACATCCAAGAACTGACTCTGYCACTCTGGCATGCAGGGTTTGAGGGCAGTTCAAATCCCATTTCAAACACCTATCACAGTTCTCAGATCCCAAAAAGCAGTGCTCCGAGGCTTGGCAAGATTCACTCAGAGAAACACTTAAGGGAAACGTAACAGGTTTGGTCTCCAAGCATCCGAGATCGAACACGGAGGACTGCAGCGGAGGTCCCTCCCGGTGGCAGGGAACACTCGAGAGAGCCCACCCTGGCTCTAAGTTTTTCTCATCCTTTCCCCGGGTCCCCATGCCGGCACAACCGGGGCCGCCGCTGCTCCACGCTCCCACCAGGCTTTCCCCCACACACGGCGGGACCGGGCCAGGAGGGAGCCGGGACCCCCGAGCCACGGAGGCGCCGCGTCTCCCCGCTCCGCACAGGCTGCCGGGCTCGGCGGAGCTTTCGCGGGCCAGCCGCAGCCCCGCTAGGCGGGGAGCGGCGGGGGCGCGGGMGGGGGCAGGCCGGGCCCGTGACGGGGCAATTCGGCGGCGGCCCCACGGGCCCGGACACGCACCGACTTGGTAGAGACGGCCCTCGGGCGAGAAGATGGTGATGTGCCGGTCGAAGCCGGCGCTGGAGCCGCGGGACATGGCGGGAGCGGCGCGGGAGCGGCGCGGGCCGGGGGGAGCTTTCCGCGTGCAGGGCCCCGCCGCAGCCRCAGGCACCGCCGGAGCGCTTCCGGGTCACGCGCCCACCCCCGCGCAGGCGCGGAGGAGCGCGCCGCTCCCGCACCGTCACGGTCCGGCGGCGGCGCTGCGCATGCCCGAGCCCCGCGGTCGCCGCGCGCCGTCGCGTCACGGCACCGAGTCGCGAGACGTCAGGCGCGTGGGGAGCGGAAGGCGGAGCTCTGTGAGCGGCTGTGGGGCTCGGCGGGCGCGCGGGGAAACCCGAAAGGCCGGACCGCGCTGAGGGAGTGCGCACGGAAGCAGCAGGAAACGGAGTAAAATCATCGCGGCGTCCATCAACACCGGATAAAAGTATCACCAGCCAGCCGGGGAAACAAAACCCTTCCTAAAATTCCAAACTAAGTATTCCCACGTGCCCTATTCAGTGGGAATAATTTTAAAGCAAGTACCTCAAAAAGCATGCTTAAGGTATTCATAGGTAATTGTTGCCGCAGCTGCGTCATAATGCGATGTTTAAAAGACTTTTTATCGGTGTCCAGTACAAAGGGAAATTCCCCACATTTAAACTCGTGAATATATGTTCCTTTTGCCTTTCAACATGTTGGAATTCCCCTACTCTTTGTGGGAAGGCGTTTTTTTTAAAGTTGGTCATTAAAAGAGTTTGAAAAGCTGTGTTCTGGTATACACACCTCTACTTTAAAATTATTATTAGGTGAGCTTATTCTTTGTTGAAATAGCACARTAAGGGTGGATTTTGTGTATGCTACACATTAAAAGTCTGCATTCTCAAATTTTTCAAAATACTTCTCCTTGCTTATTTATGCTATGGGAGGATAATGTCCCACCATGTATTACAAGACTCAGGATTTGTCCCCTTCATTAGGGAAGGACTTTGTGTGCAGACATGAAATGTTGACAGGGGTGGTGCAAGCACTGGAACACAGAGAACATGAACATGTATGACTGCATCTGCTGGGACAGAATGGAGCCAGTCTTAATGCTCTGCCTCCAGACATGGCAAAAAGGGGGATGCCCAAGGAATTAAGACTAGAGAGAGCCTTTCACGATACACTCCCTGAATCCTCTCCCAGTCTCCAACCATCTGGAGGGACTTCCCAAGGTGGGGGCAGTGTCTAGTTATTTTGTAACCCTTGCTGGTTCCCTTGCATGAACTTGYCGGTCTCCCCTTGAACCTATGAGAACTTCGTGAATCCACAACATGCCATGGCAAAGAGCTGGTCAGCCCAATGACATGTTGAGTGGTTTTGTCTAAACCTCACCTTTTATCTGAACCTTCTATCTGCCAGTACCATTTGATGCTTTTGTGCTGACACAGCCAACAATGGATCCCTAGGCATTCCTTCCAGAACACTCATGATTCTTATGACCTCTATGTCTCTCAATACCAGTTTCTCCAAGATGATGATCCATACCTTTACAGTTCTTCTATCTACAGAGCTCTCTCATTCTCTAGAATGACTTTYTTTCCCCTGTGAAAAAGGGGATGAGAAAATCTAAGTAGATACCAAGTGTTCAGCCCAATTGCCAAATAGTAACGAAGAAAAGCCTTAAGTTTGGAATCAAAGATTTAGTATTTGAATTAGATAATGTTGCTCAATACCATGGACAWGATGGAGTAGAAGTTATACTATTTTCAGGCTATAGCTTCCAGAGTACAGCGTTGTTTCAGCAGAGCAATCATGTTTTTGCTTTAATGTTCAATCACTTCTGATGAATATGGTAGGGAGTCAAATTCTGTGTTGCAGGATCCTGAGGAAAGCTGTTCTCACTGTCTTATTTTAACATAGTAAGCAGTAAGTGGGAGATCTTGGAGGTGAAAATAGCTGGAGGGCAGGCTGAATCAGTTCATCCTTCTCAACTCCATCTTGCCAGTGTGTCTCTGTCTCCATGGTACACAGCAAGCTAAGCTAAGGGCACCTTCTGATTCCCATTCTCCTCACTCAATGTAACAGCAAATGGCAGTCAGTGTCTTTTTGGGGGTACCAATTACTGTACTGTTTGGAAGATCTGCCTTTCTGGCATTCAGCATGAACCCATCTGTGCAATAAATTACCTAGAATTTTTACTGTACCACTATATAAACAGCAGTAGATGASAAATAGATCTGATATTTGTTACTGGCTTTGGTTTGGCTCTCAYGTTTATCTTTATTGCCAGTGAAACACTCAGAATTCCTTTTAGATATTTGGAAGCAAATCCKCATATTCATTGTTATCTTGAAATGCCATATTTCAGTAATCTGAAATTTGAAGACTTAGAGCAACACAAAACAAATGTTATTTTACAGATGTCTAAAATAAAATTCAAATAATTAATCTCAGAACTGGGCCTCTGGATACCTTGTACACCTATGTAGCAGGTAGTATTACACCTGAAGAAGTCAGTGGGTTCATCACTAATGTTTCCCCTTTGTTCCACAGAGGCCATTAATTCCCTGTAACAATTTAATGTAGAAGTGTACAAGCAGCAAACATAGAAAAAAGAAGTCACAAATCTGACACCAATGTTGTAATACCTTCCAAYTGTAAATTCCATATTCTGTTCCATCATCCCCTAAATATACTAACAATGTGAATTTAGGAAGTGTTATTATTTAGAAGGCATTACAGTATCTCTCTAAGAACATTTATTGAGGTGAAACCCAAGTGACTGATTAGGGACATCTCCTGAGCAAAAAGTAGAGGATGCATTTATTACAGTTCTTTGTGGACATTATGCATGCTTGTTAATGACCAAGGTGAGGTAAAACACAAACTTCAACAGATGCACATGTCTGGCAATGAAATGGTACCCTGAAGGTGCAGTTTCTGCTCGGCTAGGGCTGGCCTAAGGCAGGAACTCACCTTCTGCAGCCTGACATTGGAACCCACTCCCACACAGGTACCAGGACTTGTGCAATGGTGCTGGCTGTGCACAACAATGCCAATTCTGACCTAGCCAAAACAAAGTTGCAAGGCCCAGCTCTGCACTGCTTTGGGCTGCATGACCCTCAGAGCTAGTACCAAAGCAGGAGTGTAACAGCACTGATTGACGGCAGCCTATGCCCTGCAGAGCTTCATACAGAGGGTGTGGGAGCCTTGTACAGAGCAGCAGCTGCTAACTAAGCAGTCYTGCACAGGAGCAGATGCCTCATTTAAAAGCAGTGTTTCCACTTTTGGAGATGTGACAGTTCTCTGACTTAAAGAATTATAAAARCAATTTCTGACAAATTAGAAATATTGAGGAATGAAAGAAGTAGATCCAATCTCTCTGCTTTCTCTGCTGGCCTCTACAGGAGCTGTCATGTTCTGTCAGGAAAAGGGTTTGTGATGAACACTACCAACAATATGATGAATTTAAAGGCAAGGTTTTATGTTACCTTAAGAAGCAACCAGCTCTTCTACACTTCCTGCACAGTACCTGCAGGACATGACTCTATGCAAATCACATATGATTTGCTGGTTTACAAATCATACYAGAAGCAGAACATGTGTCAGGACTGTCCTGGAAAAAAATAGCAGGGAACGTGCTTGAATGCTTAGTCCTGAGGGAGCTTGTCATGGGGCCCTGCAAGAACTCTATACAAGTTCTACGCAAAAAGATCTTCATGTTTCATCCCAGTTTCAGAGGATTTTTGTATGAGACAAATGTGACAGGCCCAGGATATTCAAACTGACATTTCTATGTTCTGGGGGCAGAAATGTTTGCATTAAAGTTGTAAGTGCAATAAACAAACACATTTACCACACACACACTCACAAATAACTTAGAACACTTTTTCTGTGATTTGTACTATTTTTTTTTGCTTTATAACTTGGGATAGATTTAATAGAAATCTACAAGAATCAATTTTGTCCTATTATTGTCTTTAAGAATTTCTAGCTGTCCATTTTCATTWAAAAAAATCCATGCATTTCCATCAGCAAACTACAGCAGTGATGCCAAATCCTGTCAGAAACAGCAAATTTAGGAGYGTGAAAGAGCCACAAAACATTCCACTGGTTGTTTCCTTATTCTTCCAAATAAAYGATTGCTATRTGTTCCTCTAACCAATCTCTTGCATTCTAAGTGATCAAACAAATTCTGTTTAGAGTGAGGAAGTCTTACGTCTGTGTGTGTCTGGCTAATGGTTAATGCACCATTGGTCCCCCTTAGCTCCACTGAGCAGAGGCAGACATTGTGCAACACTCTTGCAAGGTCAGCACACAAACTCTGAAGGTACTTTGCAAATCTTGCTTAATTTCTTCAACATGCAGAGTTTATGCACTTCAGTGTAGACGAAAAACTTGAGAAAAAATAAAAGATAAAAATGCCCAAACTCTAATTCCAACAGGGAAAATGAAGTTTTAATTCAAATCACAAGAATTGCCTGTATAAATGGAAATAATGGAYGTAATTCACCCCCACTGGACCACCACTGATGGTAAGAGATGTATGCAGGAATGATTTTGTCAAAAGCAGTTACTCAATTTTCTTTAGTTACACACATCACACATTAATCCCATAATTGTCCTGCTGAGTTCTCCTAGCCAGCAACAGTGATTAAAAAAAAAAAAAAGAAAAAAAAGGCAGCTTCAGCTTGTCCAATTCTTCATCATTTCTGGTGAATGCAGAGCCAGTTTCTTGGCACTTGATATGAATATTTTTCCTCAAAAACATCTTTATAGGGAATATGCCATGTATCACCTGTAGTCTGTACCACACAGTCGTAACGGAAAGCAGGCTGTTGGAAAAAACAGAGGAATCACTTTTGTTTTTTAGACTTTATACAACATATTACTRAAATATTAATTACTGGTAGTTACAACTTCCAATGCTTACCTTAGAAGTCTCCATAGTTTTATCTCTTAAAACCTCTCATTTTATTTTTTTATACAAAACAAATCCTTAATTTTGGTACTGGAGGWAAAATGAAACTATCTGCTAGTATTTTGTGGTCTAAGAGTCATTATAAATTCTGGCTTCAATCAGCAGCAGATAATAATGATTTCAGCATAATGCACTCAATTACTAGAAATGGCAAAATGGTTGTTGTTCTGTTCAGTTAAATGAAATCATATGGGAATTACTCAGGATGTGGAGTTCATAGGTTTGAACATAGGATTTAATGACATTAATGGCATCTTGTATTTGTTCTCCCAGTCTCTCTCTTTACAGAGCTGACATGCCCTGTCCCAAAAAGTAGTAAGAAAATAATGCAAGAAAAGGGTTTATCACTAACACTTTCAGAAGCATGTGGTTGAACAAATAAAATAAACAATCTTTCAGGTCTATTATGTTGCAGGTATACTAACTCAACATATATAAGACAAATACAAAAGAAACATTACTTTTTGGTAATTATGGTTCCCAGGACATACTATCACTCTGTACATACAGTCTTGGAAGTCTACTTTCCTGTGGTAGCTTCCAGAATAACTTAAAAGACACYTATGACTGTCACCTATATCAATCACCCTAATCACTTGTATGGGAATTAAGATGTGAAAATGAGTAGTCCCTTTGTATGAAAGAAAGAAACAAGGTGTAGCCAAAGCTGTGTTATTCAGGTAACCCACCGTTCACTATTTGGCTCCATAAGAAGAAATGTATATATGGCAAAAAAGAATGAAAGGCTGTCATTCTTACAAACTGTTATCTCTGTTTGTAATTATGAATGTTAATTTACTATTTTAACCAGAGAAGGAAGAAAATCAATCTGTARAAGTGCASTATTCCTTTAAGCAGGCAGTAACAATACAGACAGATCAGATAAGAAAAAACCTGCATATAGGATGTCACATGATKAATTTTTCCTTAGAAAAATCCTAAAACAGCTGCATTCCTGTTAATGTACTRTTCACAAGGATACATATCTCCTAGACAGTAATAGCAGTATTCTGCCATAACATGACATTACTGCAATTTCTGCAGCTGAATACCAGCTATAAACATGACTGCTCCGGGCTTTCCCTCATGAAACTTTACACCTATGCTAGGTTACTACTACAGTGAATACTGAAATACCTGTATTTTCCTGCTTCTTTAAAATAAAGATGAAAGAAATTCTATTGTAAAATTAGAAGCATGACATTTGATAATAGTGCTGCAGAGATGAATAAGAGATTTTGAAGTTTAAAATAAATTAAAACATTGGCACTCAGGTTTTACTGAGGCCAGTAATGGTTACAGAGTTTCCAGCACTGGAAAGATTTGTATACACGAACTCTTATTTACATTTCAAACATTTAGGTAGCATTTCTTGGCTCTCTTACAGTTTTCTTGTTTGTGCCATGCTTTGTGAATCCACTGAATTTTCACTTAACATGGGAGTTTTGAGCGCATCAGARTTTGAAATAATGTATCTTCAATGAATATGCTCTGTGTATTTTCTGACTGCAGCAGGAAACTTACCAAAAAATGGAAACCCTTTCCTTGTGCAGAAGGGAAGATGACTATCTGGTGCCCTCGCTGCCACTTGCGGAAGAGGTGGCGTGTCAGGCTGTCGGASAGACAGGCCTTGTGATCCCGGAGGAAGTCCCTGGTGACAAACCTGCAGTGCTTGCCTGAGCGCAGCGTGGCGTACAACAGGAAGGGATCATCTTCAGAGCTTCACACAACAAATGGAAAAGACAGACATCATTCACATGGCAGTAAGTGGCTGCAGGAAGTGATTCAAATGCTGATCAAGATTTATKCATCAGCAACACTGAAAATTCCCACCACTACTCTAGTTCCCTGTAAAACAAAAAATCGCTTACCACAGGGCACCAAAAGCTAGAGTGCAATAARCATTAACTGTATGCTACTTAGAGCACTTTTTTCCTCTTATCACAATCTGRTAATAGAATATAATCTCCTGCCACAGAGTTTAACAATACTGTGCTGTGTGGAACAAAACTTCTAAAACTCAACAGTGTACCCCACACAGCAGCACACTGCACACTGATGCTACSAGAAATTCTCTAAGTGCAGTGCACTGTGCCCTTGACAGTGGTTTTATCAGTCATAAACCTAATAAACCATAGAGCTGTCAATATGATTCTAAGTGATGAAAGTCTTCATAATGCAACTTTATATGTGCTTTTGAAGCAAGTATAGCAAGGGATATTTTTCTTTCACACATACAGATAGAGATAATGGTACTAAAAACTGGAGCAAAATGCACGTCAATCAGGTGTTGGTCTCTATGACATTGAACTATTTTCTAAAACTTACATATTTTCAGCAAAGAAGAAGTCTGCCTTATTCTGCATTTCCTTCATAATTTCTCTTTTCCAATGTGCAGAGTTCACCAGCATATGTTTGCGGCCCAGCACAAGCAACCGGGTGTTCTCTTTGGCCAGGGAGTTGACAGCATCCAACAGCTGCAGAAAACAAAGCAAACCCAAAGATTTTCTTAGCYGTAAAAACAGAGTGACAGGCCATACTTTAATGTGTGTCTCACCTAGAGGGACTTCTAGACTACTCTCATTTCACACAGTTCTTAACTGTGATGTGAATTTAACAGATAACTAATTTAATTCCCTAATCATAAAGTTAAAAAAAAACCAAAAAAACCCCAAAAGAATTCATTGAAGGAAGCAGCTCTCAACCACACAGAAAATACAGTGCTTTTATAATCCAGCTCTTGCAGTTCAAATGACACGAACGACCTCGGGACAGAGTTGTATGGAGATGTCAGAAGTTCCAAGTCAGCCGAGGGAAGTGAATCACGCTGGGATTTAAGCGCTACCCACTTGCGATCACGGAGCACCGGGAGCCCCGAGCACACCGCCTCTGCAGCCCCACCTGCTGGAGCTGGAGCCCGACACGGCCCGGGAAGGAGGCGGCGAACGGCAGGACATGGCAATCTGTGACTCCGGGATGAAGGCTTTATGAGAACCACATCCAGACTAGCCGCCCGCTTGTGAACCAACACTCTGAGGTGGTAAACTCACTTCAGAGGGACTTCTCAGCAGTCTCTTACGGCTGTGCCTGTTCTGCATCAAGTGCTTCTCAGGACAGGCACTCCTGCTTCACCCAGACTGAGCTCAGGGAGGACAAAGGTTCTGGCTTTCAGCATCCACGTTATTACTGTGGACTGCTCACAAAACAATGGCATTTCAGTTCGACCCGGAAAGACAGAAGAATTGTTTCTTGAAATTGATGCATCTGTCATATTTGGAAAACAAGGACAGTATGCTCAACCACCAGGGAAAGGTATTTCCTAATTTTTACCTGCATTTGCTGCCACTATTTGCCAACATACAATCTCCTGATTATTCTTTAATCCTTCCTGCTTTTCTAGCTACTTCCCTCTTCCTTGTCACCTTTTCTCCCTTTAATACCTTCAATTGCCCTTCTTCTCTTGCTCTTTTCCTTTCTTTCCTTCTATTTGTGATCCTTCTTGGTTTTTGGTATATTTTGCTTTTGATTCAAGGGAGAGAARGAATTGTTCATGTAACTCTTGTGTGCCATTTTACAACACATTTATTTGCATCTACCTGCAAGTACCAGGAGAAAGGGGTGGCCCCATTCAGTTTTCTCTCGAGCTGCACAATCYCACTATTTCTGCTGTGTCAGATCTATATCACAACTACACATGAGCTCACTGATCCAACAAAAGACTTTTTTGTAGGGTTGAGCTTGCAGCAACTCAACAGCAAGACTTGAGTCAAAGGTTCAATGACTGATGGGAACACATCAGTGGAGGTGGTGAGGACAGGAAGTGTGGGACTGCYCTTCACAGGAAAGGACCTGCAGATGGCTCAAATTAAGTATGCCATGAATCTGGGTCTGAGATCTGGGAGAGGAAGCCAGAAGATTTTCTACACTAATTTTAACTGTTGAGCTATAAATTGCTGTTTCCAGTTTGATTCTGAGGGACTAAAGGCTCTGTTTTCATACATATATAGGAACTTGGTGCTAATCAAAAGCACAAACACTTAACAGTACCTATTGGAACTGACTTCCTGCTTCCAGGACATCACACTRGATATTGGCTACAATATAAAGTAGATTGCACACAATCTACTTTTCCCTGGCTAAAACAAACAAARCATAATCTGAGCAGGAAAAGCCAAATGCAATAACTTCTCATGCACTAAACCAGTCCTGCAAATAGCCAGATTCAAATACCAAAGRAGAATTAAGTTGGTTAATCCGAGTTCATTAAAGCTAATAAAAGTCAGGAATGTACCTGCATCAACAGACATTTTCATGCACAGAAATCWACAGTGAAGAAATAATAACCATGAGGAACTTTAGCAAACCCTTACAAATTCCAAATGAAAATACTTTTTTTTTTTGCCTACATTAAGGAAAGGCTAACAAAAATGGATGTGATAAAAGGAGTTAAAAAACAGCAGTTCCAGATACAGATTGGCCAATAGTAGCCCTTCCTAAGTTTATAAAAGACTTAAGTGTCTTGGATCCAGCTCCTGTAGGTCTTTTTTTCTGGAGGTTATAACTAGTGGCACATTGTACCTCATAGTCATGTGGACTTTCTTGTCCTGCATATTATTAGCATATGAGGTTTCCTAGTGTGAAGTGCTTCTGGGAGAAAATTGAGAGGTTGGTATAAAATATCTACAGCAATGGAAAAACTCAAACTAGGCTTAAAATGTAGTAAAATAAAAGGGAGTCAGCATTTTAAAATGTTGGAACTCCTGCTTACATAACAACCCACTGTCCCTCCTCTACTAAACAGAGATTAACCTTACTTACACAATTAAAATACAGAAGATAGCAATTATTTTTGTTTTCATAAGATAAAAATGATTTTGTTCTGCACACTCCCCTTATCTGGCACAACTTCACTAAAGAGCCTTTTCTCTCACTTTAGGCTTGAGCACTTAATGGGGGTGGTCTACAAGGAGTCACAGAACTTACATGGGGGTTTTCCTAAGTGTGTCTACTCCCACACCTGGGTGCTTCTCAAGAAAGGAAGATTTGAGACAGACTAACACTTGTTTCAGTCACAGAGGAAACCAACTGAACATAATGGTGTTGGAACAAAAACAGCAGTAGTGATCTCTCATTTTAAAAGTCAAGGGTATTTTATTAATCTAGTATTTCCAGAAGTTGCATGAGTGTATAATGGAGCACAAGGAAGACAGATTAATTATTCTAACTCATACAAGGAACTATGAGCAGAGCAGAATACAGATTTCCTAAGACTTCACTGCCAGTCCTTTTCTGATCACTAGATCACGCTGTGCCATGTGTCCCCAGTTTCAAAGGTTGGCTTGAGGTAGGACATCCTTTCTCATTAGGTACTGCTGGTAGATTCCCACWTGTGAAATGGAAAATCCCTACATATTGCTGCTGGGAGGCACATCACTCAGTGATTCAGCAAATGGTGACTCACCTGTATACCCATATAGCATGAAGAAGTAAAAAATATGTAAATCACRTTTTTTATGAACAAATCATGTTTGACACTGCTTAAACATTTGGGTTCCCTAACTACCATTTAAAAGCAAAACTCACCTGCAGGTTATCTGCTAACAAGAGCAACAAACTCCTCTATTATTGCCATTTTCACCTGTTGTTAGTGCTACCTCCCACCCAGCCAAAGCTGTGAAACTGCGAAGACACCCCAACACAGACTACGGTTCAGAGCTGCCATTACTGCACTGTCAGGCAGGGCTGAGCATGATCACTGTCTCCAAAGCTTAGCCAGCAATTGGAGCCAGGCAAAAGAGGTGATTGTCCCACTTCATTATTCACTGGTGTGGTCTCATCTTGAGCCCTGGGTATAGTTCTGGGTGCCACAATATAAAAAAGACATTAAGCTGTGAGAGAGCACCCAAAAGAGAGCAACAAGGATGGTGAAGGGGCTGGATGTGAAGCCTTATAAGCAGCACAGAGGTCACTTGGTCTGATCAGCCTGGAGGAGACTTAGGGGAGACCTCATTGCAGTAACAACTCCCTTGGGAGGGGGGGGAAGTGGAGGCACTCATCTCTTTGGTGACCAGTGACAGGACCCAAGGGAAGGGCCTGAAACTGGGTAAGGGGAGGTTTAAATTGGACATTGGAAAAAGCTTCTCAACTCAGAGAGTGGTTGGACACTGAAGAGGCTCCCCAGGGAARTGGTCATAGCCCCAAGCTTGACAGAGTTCAACAAGCATTTGGGAAACACTGTCAGAGACATGGTGTGATTCTTGGGGTATCCTGCACAGGGCCAGGAGTTGGGACTTCAAGGATCCTTGTAGGTCCCTTCCAACTCAGGACATTCAATGATTCTATAAATGAATTCCTGTCATGACTACATTTATTTGACTTAAGAGTTTCACCATTTTTTGTTACCTTTTTCCATACTGTAGATCAAGAAAAACCTGTTTACTTCAGTCCCACACACAGGAGMGAGACACAAGGAGAAGCCCAAGGTTTTTCCCACAGGACAGCCAGTTACTCAGGGAAGGCATATGTGCTGCTTGCAAGAGAGGCTGGACTTTCTCACTGAGCCTGGTAATTTCACCAAACCACATTCAAGATCATTACCACAGCACCAAATAAAAATGCTTCTTATAGTCTCTACATTATTATGGATGACACAGTGTAAATTAGCCTCAAGTCCTCTTAACTCAAATACAGGGGCAGTATACACGTTTCTTGATTTCTCTGGAGTTTATCTGTCTCTGATTAGCAAGGGAGTAGCTACTTCAAAGGGAAAGCCGTGATGGATGAATAAGTAACAGTCACTGAGATTAATCAGCCTGGTTTAGTTTCTGCTCTTTAGACAGTCAGCAGCTAACTCTCGGGAATTTTCCCTTACAACACCAGGGATCTCTGCAATACTGCAGAAACAGTATTGTTGGGAATATTTGTATCCTGTGTTACAGTAAGACTATTTAGATTGAAGTAACACATCATTATGCAAAACCCTACCAGTGACAGCCCTTCACACATCARTGATAGCAATCACACAATGTTTAACATGTTTTAACCTGTCTGCATTGACCCTGCGTTTGGAATTGACTTATCCTCTCTTGACACATTCACTAGAGATATGTCTTAACTCCCTACCACAATTCATTAAAATTTGCACGTTTTYAGATGTTAGCTTTAACAGTCAACACTATTAATCAAAGGCAGATTATTGAATGAGCAGGAAAGCTAAACCACAGAAGCAGACTCCCAAGYTGATTTAATAGAGACTGAGGATGGTGCAGCAGCCTCAGTGTGCTCAGATGAGGTGATGCCCAAATATTGCTGTGCTACTTTATAAGGTACCAAGTGTGCACCAAGACACCGGGTGCCCCTGCACAATCCAGTGTTCGCACTGCCTGAGGACTTGGCTAAAATGTAACACTGGGTGAATGTAAACACAYTACTTTCAGGTCCAAACTTGACTACAGCAATACTCCATGCACTGTGACCAAGCTAATGAACCATCTTGGATCCTGAGTAGTGGGGAGAATGAAGCAGAGTAACTGTAAATATATTCRGGTCAGATACAGAAGCAATAGCACAATTTCTATTTTTCAGTATTCATGGGACCCTGGCTGTTATGCCAGTAATGGGGATRCCTTTAATTACAACTCCATTTCATTTCAACTGAAGATGCAACCTGCTCAAGACAATCCCTGAAACCATTCTGAATGTGGAAGTAATATGTTTATAAATAGCTTCTGACACTGTATTCTGCTATATTTTAAACTGTAGGTAAAGTTTCCAATTTCAAACAATCTTGAAGGGCCACAGCATTGTACTCTACCRATGAGCTCAGTAAACAGCACAATACAAAAATTGGTAGGACTATCATGAATTTCTCCTGTGCAGATAGGGAGAGAGAGGTGCCTATCCTTCCCAGCAGAGAGCCATRTAAGAAAAAAGTTTTGAAATAGGTATTTTTCTATCTAATTACAGTCATTTCCTGCTCTGTCTTACTCTCAAGAGGCACAAGAAGTAATCTGATGGACAGTGAAGCAGTATTTCCTATGAGAATTAAGAGAATCACAGTGGGATGCATGCAGAGGCTGAAGAAATAGATACACAATTTAAACAGGGAATTAAAGTATGTGTATGACATGAAGCATGGGGAGGTAGGCAGCAGACCATCAGGTGGAGGAGCCATTAGCTTTTTGGAATCTGGCTTTTTAGAATGGACTGTCATTTTTAGAACATCTCAGCCACTTGTCAGACCTTACACTGGAGAAATCTTTTAGTGTGAACATTCTTGCTCACACTTCTTGAATGTCCCTGCTTTTGAATGGTAACATTTTCATCATCATGATCATCAGAGTGAATGAAGTTCATCCATTAATAAAAAAAGAAAAATGGGTAATGACAATAGTTAACAATAGCATGCTATTAAATGAACAATGTAAAGAACTCTAGAAATGATGACTAAAGAATATTTGAGGAATTGCTGAATTTTATGGTACAAGTTGYGAAAGAGAAAAACAGGCAAATTTTTCTGACTCTTACAATCAAGAAATACACAGACAACCAAATACTTTTCAGTTGTCTAACTGCATTTTTGGAARTTGAATACTGTAAGTTACTTCAGTGCCAGTCAAGTTTCTAAATCCAAAAGTTTTGTTAAGCAGCTACAATATAATTTTCTTTCTCAATCACTTACTAAAAAATGTAATGTTGATTTAAATGTACAAGCAGACCCTTTGATGTTGTGTCAGCAATTATGAAGTAGGAATAAAGATGGAAGAGAAGGGGTGAATCTGAAATTGAAAGCAGCATTCTGCTGGGGTAGCAAGTGGGAAATGTCCAATTCACCATTAACTATAGCCCAGTGCTAACAACTAAATTTTTCTATTTTAATTAAAACTTAACRTTTTCTATTTTAGTTGTGRACTGCCAGTAAACCMTTTTTGTTAATGAATTTGAATTTTCTGAATGTCTCCTTTCTAGAGTTATGTAGAAGGACAAAGGTATTTGTCCTTTTCTGATCTTCTCTGAGATATTTATTCTCCATAGCTGAAACCATTCAATATTTCTATCTTTCCTCTTACTCATCTTCTTTYTTGTAACAAAGAATAGATACCAAGATCTTGACAATGCATAAGGGGCAGCTTATGTGGAATTGATTTTATCCAGCCATCTCCTGAGAACCTACTATTTTGTACCAAAACCTGGAGATTTACCAAATATTAAAAAGTCTCTACCCTCCACAACAGGGAGAGGAGTTAGGTGATACTATCTGTCTGTGATTATACAAAAGTAGGAAAAGAAACATGTAAAACCTGAAAGCGTTCCCTTTGCATTTCCACGTATCAATACTATYCTTTGTTCTCATCCTTGAATTCTTTCTGCTTGCATTGCTGTTTCTTCAACAGTATTTTCTTACTSATCACTGCACATTGCTTCACTGCACCAATATTACACATACATCACCTTTATATTCTTGAGGAAGAGAGTTAAATAAAAATGAAAAGGTATGAGGTTTTACTTATTCTTGCATAAACTTCAGATGTGAAACTTTACCTGTCAGAGCCCCTGACTGTAAATGGAATAATTTACAGTCAGGGGCTCTGACTTTTTCCCAACTCAAGTCACAGCTTCAGGGGTCTGTCTTCTTTCACTGGAAATCCAGTCTTTGCAATTGAGACTCTTGCTTTTCTACTATTATCTGAACACTGTATACAAAGTCTTAAGGAAATAAGGGAGTTTCTCTTATCACGTTTCATTTTAGAAACAATGTAAACATTTAGCCATCGGAAATGAACTAGAAACAATGTAGCTATTAAAAAGGAACATTTGTGACCCCAACGGAGCTGTGCCGGTCTTAAACTACTCAGAGTGGGTCAGAAGATATATTTAAACACTGAAAAATCCAAAATGTGAGCAGGATCTCTGAGTGGTGGTGGTGGCAGTGATAATGGGATGTTCCAAAAATGAAAGCACAAGCTTGGCTGATCCTTTCCATAGATAGGAAATCACTCGGTGCAGGACTGAAATCGGCTCTGTCAGACTGAAACTGACAGTTCAAAAGGTACTAACAACACTTCAGCTCTCACCACTGTCCTGTGCAGATGTCTGTACAGCGTGACTGACCCAGGCTGATGTTAAGTGTTTTCCCCGTGTCCTATTTGTGGTTCAGAAAGTCCCAGACAGTACTTCTGTCCTTTGAGGAAAGGTCCTGCAGCAGCTGGGGACATCACTGTCACACCAGGCACATGCATGATGCTGTTATGGTATATTAAATCTATGCTTCAGCAGAGAAACCCCATATTTTAATAAACTGGACAGTTCCACAAACACTTTAACATAAGGACTATTTCTAAYCTCACAGGACAACAGATATCCAGGTAGAATGACATGACAATCAAGGAAACATCAGTAAATTAACAACTTCAAAAGCATCAGAGTACAACATGCAAATATTTATAAAATATTTGTAACACAATTTTCACACTGCCTTTCTGCTGTTTCTCAGTTAGTACTATTTTCCAGTAGCCAGCTACAGATCATTATACAGAGGTTACCTTCAAAACTTTTATACACCTTTGAAAATGATTGTTTCAGTAAGAACCTTTGCAGCTCTTAACACATATAAATACATTAACAAACACTACTGAAATGAGTGGTGATTTCTCTGTGAAGGTCAGAAAGAGGAGTATTTTGTTTAATATGAAAGAGAGCAYATATTCTTCTTTAACAGTACAAAAATCAGTAGAAGCAAACCAAAGCACAAAGGTATGAGATGGAGGAGCAGCTGCGTTGTCAGAGTCATACTCTCTCTATCCTGGGTCAACCAAGGCTTTCAGCAAGGAGGAGCCTAGGAGGGAATCTGTTTAATATTGCTAAGAGAATAACTGGTATTCACCAGATTGGAAAGAACCCTGGGGACTTTCATATCCATCAGTACACCTTGCAGTGACAGTACCATGAGGCAGAGGTTCGATTGTCTCAGCTGGATCCAGGCTTACCCCGGCAAGAAACTCACTGTTCCTACAAAACCAACAAAAMTCTGATGCAGTGCAATGCAGCTGATGTAAAATGTGGGTCAGCATTATTTATCTTACACAGTCATTAGTTTTGATTGTGCATCACTGCACTCATGGCATTTTACTACTGGTAACACTGCCAGCAGTGTCCATGCCTGGGGATCCTAGGCAGTGGAAGTCTGAAAGCCCACCATGAGAGCTAAAGTCCGTAAGATCCAATTTTTGTACTTCGATGCTTTTCATGGAAATATATTGGTAGCAGTCTGCAATACTCAATAGCTGGACACTGGGCAGGGCACTGTTTTATCTGAAGTATTTTTCTTTAACTCAAAAAACACAATTTGACAGATAATATTGTCAGCTCCCACAAATTAATTATAGATGATATTTGGCAATTGTCTAAAGGCTCAGCCTCCTGGGAACAACTGGTTATATGAAAAACTTWGTATACTAAGCCATTTTTTCCCCTTGTCAAGAGAAACAAGCTTGAGAATATGAAAATATGACCACCAGAAAGACTTGGGCAATAGAAGCCAAATAAGAACCACTCCCAAGCCCCAGTCCTATTTCATAAAAGGATAAATTTTTTGAAAGCAACTTTTGGCTTGGGGACTCAGAATTACAGTTTCCAGTTATCTACACAACTATATCAGCCAGCAATTTTAAAGAATTATGTTGCATCTTTCCCTCTTTTGTGCATTTCCATGGAAAAGATGCAGATACCCAGCTAACAGCCCTGGGGCATCCAGGATTGAACATCAATGCTCAAGTTCAAGAACTACACTTTCAGAAGCGTTTTGTTTACCAAATTTATCAGATAGCAAACGGTTAAAACTGGGTTATGCTATTGGTTATGTTAATTAGGCTGGTGGACTAAATAGGCTTGTGGAAATGAGAGTGGGTGGGATGACAAAAAAGAAATCCCTAACCTACAGCATTCAAATTTCTGAAAGCCCRTTTGGGAATACCCATTCAATGGGAAGTTAAGAGATTTCACCCTCTAAGGCATGACACGCAGATACATACAAGCGAAAATGTCAAAACCCTCCAACTCTTTAAGACACTTCCTCTCAGTATTGAGACTTATGGCCATTCCACATGAACAGATTTAAACAGCACAGTGCAGTGTTTTACAGGGATATCATGTGCATGACTTCTGATGAAAGCATCATAGTGACATTAACATCAGATGACCCCAGGGTAACTACTCCTCATAAGGAGCATGGTAAATCAACATCAAATCAACATCATTAAGACTGCCTGGTTCTGCTCAGTGATTATTTGCAACCCCTTTACTACTACTGCTTCATTTTATTTATTTAAATGTGTGGCAGCTTAGGGCTGTGGTGGAAGAAAACTTCAATCAATCAATCAATGAATCAATTCATCCATCCATCCATCCATCAAGAAATAGGTATTCCACTGTACTTTTCTTTCCTCTCCAGAGAACCATAGCTCTAACAAACACCTGCATCATACTCTTTTTCTTTTTTTTCTTTCTTTTTTTTTTTTAGCCCATAATGTAAGCACTACATAGTTTACCAAAGTGTTACACAATTAGGAAATAAACAAGGAGAGAAGGCATCAGCAAGGTTGATCTTCCCACACCACGTAAGTCAGGAACAACTTCTGAATAACAGCTACTTCAGAACCTCTGGAAATGAAGTGGCTTTTAGCTGTTGTTAGAGAGTTTATGGCACATACTGCACACAGCTTGCTCAGTATGTCAGCTTGACTCCTTAAAAGCTCAACACTCAAAAATTCAAAATACTAGAGGACAGAAGAAATATTACTGCCAACCCACTGCTTTCTTGTTGTCATACATAGAAGTGAGCAGGTRAATGGATAAATGCTGGACAATAAGGAGAGACATAAGCATCATTAATACCTTCTCATTTATCTAAGAGGTAAGTTGGTATCAACAATATGACAGAGGCACAGGTCCAGTTTTAGCAGTCACTACAGGAAGCATTGTGCAAGGATAGGACAATACAGCAGCTGGAAATGATTGAAACTATTCGGAAAAACTAGAAGAAGGAATTAATACTTCATTAAACTGGTTGGAAAATAGAGTACCTAATGTTAACATAATTTTGACAACCTCTTTCGCTTCTGACTCACTATAATGGAATACATATTTCCAGCTGGAACTGTGAAAAAAGCATTCAGAGCATTAAAGAACTGACTGGTGAATAATAAATCAGGAAGAAAGTATCACAGTTATTATCTCTGTGTGGAAAGGAAAATCAGTAGATGCATGTAAAGATTAGTAGGAAATATGTAAAATACTTGAAATAGAGAATTTCTCATTAAGGAAAAGGTTTCCTAACAATAATATGGGCAAATAGTTACAATGGCAGAGATAAAACATTCAAAGTGATTTTAAAATGTAATTTTTGGGATCATATTTAGGAAATAATAATTACAGAMCATAAGATTTGAATGCTTATTTTATGGAGATGTACAGAAAAATGAGAACACAACACAACTGATGCTTTAGAAGGTTGTTTCTTCATCTAACGGTTTGCAAGTACTGATTTTTAAGATCTTGAGTTAGGCATTTTTCTTGGAGGATGGGAGTGAAGATTTCTATTATATAACAGTCACTTTCCTGAAAACTTGGAGAACAAGAGCAGAAAAGGTAGCCATAGTTATCTCCTTATGTCCTTGGTACTGGTGTTCTTACWGCATCATTCCTGCTCCTCACATGATACCAAGCAACAAAATTGTTTACAAGTCTCAGCATGTACAATACCAGCTTAATGGCACAGTTCTAGGAGCAGTGCTCAGAGAWGTGACAGATACCTGAATGAGAGCTCCTCTTTATATTAACATAACTAAACATATTAGTTTAATCTAATTTGATCTAATTTAGATTAACACCACAGATAAAGGCATAAGTCTGAATTAGCATCGGGACTATTTTATTTTGACTCGTGGGTTTTTTGCCTTGCCTCATTTTCCCTCCCTTATTTGGAAGAACTGCACAAAYGTACCCTTAAATAAAATAAGTAAAAAGTAGAATAGGGATAGCCTCTTCCCTTTCATGTCTGTATCTGATGCACAAAATCAATACTGGCAAAAGGTGAGGTTTGCATTAAGAAGCRTTTGATACAGAATGTCACCTCTAATGGACAACAGTCTTTTGGGTAAGAAGTGTTCTTCCATTTTTCAGAAGTTCAGTTTGAAACAGGAATTCTTGTGAATTGGTTTTAAGTAAGAATRCTGCCAGCATGATTGTCATCCCCAGAATGGTATTTTAATTCTGGTGAAATCAGTCTCCTAGATTCAAATAGGAGTTCCTATTTCCATGTTCCAGACAACACAAAAYAATCAGTTTATGAAGATATTTAGATTAAAAGCTGTGGACAATTGTACTTGATTTTCTATGAGTCTAGATTAAACAAAAATAAAATTACTTTAACTTGTTTTAAACTTCATTGCAGGTTATAGTAATTTAATAATCTCAATTTAAATATATTTACTTATATAAAAATGTCTCTTCCAATCCTGCTTTACAAATAGAATGCAACTAGACAAAAAACCAACAAATGCAGCTTAATAGATTGTTGGATCATTAAACATGTCAATATGCAGACATCCCTAGGAATAACATTGTTCCAAAAATTAGGCTTTCRCAGCTTCATAAATAAATCCAAATGGACTTTGGGCTTTTGTTAGGTTGCACCTTTTCACCTTCAGATAACACAACTTCAAATCAGTTTTCTTTCCTACTTTTACTAGAAATAGCATATTAAATGTAAAAGCCGAGCGTGAGCAAAAATTGGTTGCTTTTCAAATACAGAAATAAATCCAGGTGTACATGAATGAACACAATCATTGTCCTGAGGACTACCTATGCTGCCTTTAAGATGACAGTGAAACCAGCACTTCTCACTTCAAATATTTATTCTTGCAGAGAACTGGCCTGTAGTAACCCAGCCTTCACATTTCCTGGCCTGCTTCTCATAACCTCTCACTACTAGRGAGACTTTTCATATAAAAAACACTTCTGAAGAAGCAGTTCAGTTTCCTAAAGACCAGGTTTCCAGTTTGGAGGCCCAGCACACCTCTTACTGCCACACTGGTAACAATTCCATGACTATGTGAGGCAGTTGAGCTGCCCAAAGAAAACCCCCATCTTGTGGTTTCCAAGGGACAAAGTGAAAACAGCAAGATAGAAACTCATTCAGTTCATTTGACTTCATCACCTGGATTTTAGCATGACTCCTCTACAACACACAACAACCAACCTGTTTGCTACAGTTACCAATTTCACTGGGACATGAATCATCAAGGCAGGTTCACTGTGCCCTGCTGAATTTCAGATTAGAAGAATCTTATTATGAAAGATGTGATGCAAATTCACTTGCAAAAAGGTATGCTTAGGTGCTCCTGTACTTACACTAACTTTTGTTTTGCTATTATCACCAAATACAAAGGTAAAAATCATAAACATCAGATAGAAACCAACAGAGATAATTAATTTAACCATATAGGCTTGATTAATTTCATACCCAGAAATAAAGGYTGCAAATAGTAACGGGAGGCAACACCAGGAAGAATCTGACTCTGAGAGAAAGCAACAGGCATAACCTGTCAAATTGCCTGATAGTCAGATTTCTTTAACTTGATCAATTTCTGCTGCTCTRTTCTCAATAGGAAATGCAAAACTAGAGTAGAAACGTCTGATAGGAAAAATAATTGCTTACAGCTGACTGATGAGGCATTTACTCAGGAAATCCCGTCAGCTTCCCCCCCCATTTCACAATGTTGGGAATTTTAAAGTTTTGAGAAAGTTTCCCCTGCATTCACAAGTAGCCAGTCTGACTTTGTGATTCCCTTCTYAAGATGTCCCATCCACTCCTGCTCTCCAGTCCCAGTGCTGCAGAAGCAGTGAGGGATACTGGAGCACACCACTATGGGAAGAGCCAGACTTGGTGGCTCAAGGTATGTAGGTGGCTCACAGGCATTTCCTGGGTGGAAGCATCCCTGCCAACCAGGTGTARCAGCACTTCTAGAACCTCTAGACATTGATGTCCAATACATCTTCACTTACAGTGGATAGGTGTACAAAGCTGAATATATTAAATGCCCTTCTATTTCTCTTGTAGCCACAGTCAGGAACTGCCATGTTTCAGAAGAGCTGCAGGGAGAGGAGAACTTGCAGGCCAGGCCTTCCTTCCAGGTTTCACTGGCAACTGAACCCATCTCCTACAGCTCTCCTGGGAAGTTTAACAGCCTTGTTCTGCATCTGCTGACCAAAATTCTTGAGCATGAGCTATGCTATTTTAGGATGGCCCCAATACAGAACGAGAGGGGGAAGATTCCAGCAGATTAGTATTGATCTCTGAGATGTGTCTTAAGAGAAGAACTGAGTTCTTCTGCTGTGATATCCAAGGAACCCCCAGAAATTAGCTGATGAGATATGAATRCAATGCCGAATATTTCAGTCATGAATCACTAACACTAAAAATAGGTGAAGTTTCAAGAGTACCCCTTACTGCTTGAGCTTCTTTCTCTTCTAACATCATGTTACACAGATGGTGAAGGTGATTTTCAGTGAAAACACCAAAAATCTTCATCTTTACAGTTTGTGCAATATTTACAGGAAATGAAAGTACAGGTCTAAAGAATGAAACACATTGCAAAGATAAAAATTTCTCCAATCTTGAGCAACAGGCCAAATGTTTTGTTATCATGGAAATGCAAACTTGAACCACCATTATAAGACAGAAAAAAAAAAGAGATGGAAAAGGCTGAGAGCAAATGAACAAACACGTCTGGCTGCTTTGCTGAGTGGTAAGACAAGAGGTGGTTGGAGGCAGAATTGATGAGCTGTCACAGTATGACAAATAAGACCTCTGTTGGATGTATTGATTCTGATCAGAGAATGACTCATGGATCTACTTCATTCTGCCTTCATTTACAGACAGTAAAGTACTTGAACAAATCACAGATGCTGCCAAAGGAGTCAGAGAAGAAAAAAATTCTTTCCCATGGATGAGTTTTTTGGGGTCAAATTTATTAATAACTGCTTGTTTTGTAGGACAGCTCATAGAGTAGAGCTAGTGTTTTGTACAAAGTATCACTGTCTCAGGAACTGTACAGATGATCTTTTATGCATGTTGCAGGGTTAAGACTGACTTGAAGGCTTGTAAAGATTACCACATGMAAACCTGAGCATACTAGTATGTGTATTTGTCAACTATACATGTATGCACAGGAGTTAATTTTTTGTGTGTTTCATGGTCTCAAAAACACTTTAGTAACTGGAACTTGGGAGAGAAAGTTGTATTCACCATTTTTCTCAAACACTACAAGCTCCAATGTTTTTTGCCATCCTTGTTTCATCACAGAGGATTTAGAGGCATTAAGCAGAGATTTCAAAGAAGCAAAATTATGTTCCAAAATTGATTTGGGTTATTAAGCCAAGAGAATTGTGGGGCACAATATTATTTTTTTCCTTTTTTTTTTAAAATGTTGCCTTCATTTGAAGAGAAAATGCTGCACTTTCCCAGGAAGAGACAAGAAACAGATGCAAAGCATGAGGTGTCCCCTGCACCTGCCACAGAGCACTCCCAATTACAGCAGTCACAGCCTGGCTTTTTGTGCCAGCCTGTGAGAGGTACAGGAGGGCAGGTCTGCTGGCTTTCCTGGCAGGAGGTGACTGCTGCTTGAGGTCAGAGATGTGGTATGCTGGCTGCTGCCAGCAGATTGGGATGGGAAGGGAGTGGAACAGCAAGRATCTGGCTTCCTCAGCTATTGTACAGGCCTACTGCAATTTATATGGGAATTACACAAACTCATGCAGTCCATTTATAGAACTGCTGATTAAGTTTAGGAGGAACCACTTTGAATTATCTGCCAAGAGCAAAAACGATTCCTTTGTGCATAGTCAGCCTTAAGTAACTCAATCTGGAACTATTTTACCAATACTTTAGATGTCTGAGTTTAATATAGAGATTAGAGAGGGTAAAGTTAGGGTAGAACTGACCCCAATTGCCAAACTGTTTGAAGAAGGGACTTGTGAGTTAGCTTTGATCCAATGCACATTTGAAATATATCTTCAGTTACTTCTAACACCAGATGGGTACAGCTAAAATAAGACCTGGCTGCATACTTAATTTACAACATACCAAACTCATTGTAAATTAAATATAGCAAAATACTCTTCAAACTGTTCTTGCAGATCATGCTCTCTCACCCCCCACCCTGGTCCTCCACAGCTGAGGGGTAGMTGAAGCAGAGCAAAGTGCCTTCAATCCTCTTGCACAACTCAAGTGTGGCCTGTARAGCYTAGATACCCTGCTTGCACTGGGACTCCCTCTCATTTCCAAGGAATAGTTCTGCAGAAATTGTCATAAACAGGAAAACATCCATTTAAGARCTATGTAATAGTTTGTTTAGCAGAAGAAATGGACATTTAGTGTGTGGAAATTCCCTCTCTTGACCTTTACAAGGTGAAGGGTGAGAGCACWACAGAGAGTACCAAATGTGCTTGTGTTGTGTAAGGATTTATGTAATTAGGTACCTCTGGAGAAAAGCATTAAACACACATCATGATACAGCCTGAATCAGCTTGCTTAGTTAAACTGCAAGGATATCTCTGTTTACAAACCACGTTTGCAGTTCAGTGACTGACTCAGTCAGGCAAAAAGCATCAGAYTCAGTCTTAAACAGCAGCAGATGACAAGGCTGAATGACTTTAGACTTCAGGGAGATTTGGGGTTTTTTTCTGTTTTCTGAATTATATAGCAAAAATAATTTCTGTTCCATAACATCTTTTAATAAGGAGTCAACTTTAATGTCTAATTTAAAATGCAACAGTAAGGAAGCCAAGGGTTGAAARCTGTCTGGTGTTGCAGTTTTACAGCCACTATGTGTGCAGTCCTCCAAATCAAATGGTGTAGCCCTCAAAAAAATCTTTGTTTCCATCTTCATGCTGCCTCTTTTTTTTTGTTTGTTTTTTCAGGAATTGATTAATTGATGCAGCCACATCATAATTCCTACCAGGAAACAGACCCAGAATAAAACCCACCTGGAAAAAAGGGTGATTGGGGATTATATTTACAAACCAAGAGTGTCATAAATCAGAGAAACTGCCACAGGATGTTCCAGTAAATCTGTCAAGTCAATAATATTCATGATGATTTGCTAAGTTCTGGCTATGAGGACTGAAGTTGCCTGGGAAGTCACCTATCTAGCTTTCTAGAATATCAGAACACTATGGGAACTAAATGAGTAAAAATTTTTCCTTCAACTTCTGCTTGTTTTCTGTCTCCTCTCATCCCTCAAGATACCTGTGCCTTGCCACACAACTCAGCCTCTCCTGAAGATACCTAAGGCATTCTAAATGGAATTACAAATGTTAGGTTGTTTGAAACAGAGAGGAATATTTCATCAATGTTTTCTTACTTTATTCATATGACTAAGAGTTAGCTAGAGTCTTGGTCTTCAGCAGAACAGCTGCAGTTCTGGAAGCTAAATCATGAAGCTAAACAGTACTTTTTGTTAAATTTAAATTAAGACCAGAATGCATTTAAATTACCATGTTTTTGTCATATAAATCTTAGGCCTTCTGTATTTAATAACACCCTTTATTTTGCCATTCTCTCTAATTCACATAAGGGACAGGTTCCAAAGGAACTAATAATTTGCAAACAGTAACACTTTAAGAGTGTATTAGAAACACAGCAACAATCTCATTTTCTCTTTCAACCACATTGCATACTAACTACATACTCTAACAGAAAAGTTTATAAAACAATATCCTGACTGGATCTAACAGTATGAACAGGGTGCAGAAATGAACCCTTGCAAAGAACACAGACTGACCCATACCTGGATACTCAAAAGAATTTAGCTTTTTGACAAGTGAAATAATTTGGCTTTTGACAGCTTTAACATAGCTCCTCAGAAATACTGCTTATTTACTACCTCTCTAATCAAGCAGAAGTCACAGCATACCTCTCTTCTTCAAAATGAGACTGTCATGCTACCCTAGCCAGCCAGCTTGACCTCAGTAGCCTTCACTCTTGGCTTTTTCCATCCTTTGCACTCTGCCTCCCACCTCTCTCATGTTATTTCTCCTCTCCATCTTCTCAGCTCAGCACTGTGTCTTCCTGTGTAGACTGAAGAACTTAGCAAGGCAGGCTGTAAATGCCCCATTTGTGCCACTCCACATTTTCCATTTGGCTGTGCCAGGAGTGAAGAGAGGAGCCTCCAGAGGAGGATGTTTTGTGGCAGTCAGCCCTCAAAGGACAGAGCACAGCCTCCAGGGAGGTCAGCATTCACACATGGGGGTTACATGGCAGCAACACCCATAACCAGAAAAGCAACACATGAACAGATTACTGTGGCCTTCCCTTCCCTCATCTGAGAAAAGTCTGGACACAGAAGAAAGGATTGCTCTGTTTTGTGGCTTTCTTTCTGTTTTTAGCAGTCTTGAAAAAAAAGAGTCAGAAAACAAGAATACATGCTTCTTGTTAGAAGTATCCAAAATAAGGACATAGTCCTTTTTTGACATGTTACAACACAGAAGTTCAGAGTCATGAAGAAATAAAACAGGACCTGCTAGCATCCAGCATGATCTCACATTTAAACTGTTTCCACTTGGAAAAAACTGTAAGCTCAATAGTTAATACTGTAATTGTGCATAATGACTCTAGCATTAAAAAAAAAAATAAAATATCTCAGTTAATTGAAAGGATCAATGCATGGAAAACTCTTCAGTAGTCCATGTGTCAGGAAGATTATTTCTTTTGGGAAGTGAAGGAGCTATTTTGTTGTTTAGAGTGCAAATACACACTTCCCATGCCARAACAGGTACTATTCAGCCAGTGAGTATATCTACATGTCTTCAGCAGAAATAATGGGCATATCCAATCTCTCATGTGATGACTCCATACTCCCAAAAACAGGATCCAGAAAACAGGAGCAGCAAAAAACTGGCAGAAACCCCAATGATTAACATTTTCTGTCCATGAAAAATGTAATAACAGCAACATAACTCACAGGACAAGTAAGTTTTAGCTAAAAGAACCTTCTGGAGATAAGCTGGGGTGAGCCCAAGTTACTGTTCTGTTGTGTAGGAAGGAAAGGCAGGTCTTCCCAAAATCCTCCTAATCAGTAAACAGCTGGGATTCAAGAGAAATTTGAACTTGTACCTATAYGGAACAACCTAAATGAAAGTTGATGCCTCCACAGAGTCCTTCTGGAGCTCTTTGACTTCAGGGATCCCAAAGTCTTTCCATTACAGCCCAAGCTAAGGAGAAACTCAAAGACAATTAATGCTGTTCTAAATGTTATGTTCAGCATGCTAAAACCTCCTGGTGAGATTTTTGATCAGAAATCAGGAGTAATTATCTGTCAAAACCAGGTTGGCTCTTTGCTCAATTGCCTCTGGTTTCTACAAACTATTCAGAATCCTGTTTAGAGTTCCCACAGTGGGAAAGGCATGCACTGAGGAAGAACATTCATTTCTCTTCCTCATCTTTGGCAGCATAGATGTGCCYTTCTCAATGTTAAAACACTGTGCCACTATGTTCTGCCTGGAATTCTTCTCAGATAATCAAAGCTTCCTTCCTGATCCCACCCAAACAACTTGTGAACTTTTTTTCTATTTTTGTAGTAACTAAAGTACCCTCTTTGTGAGACAGTATCTCATGAAACTACACTGCCACTCTGAAACATCYTTCAGCAAGCTTACCTAACCTCCCTAGCTCACTTTTATCTACATATATGAGAGTGCATACTACTTCCTAACAATAGCTTTAAAGTAATTCTTAGAAMAAAAATGTATTTCTTGTAATTACGAAAAGTTAATTTCTTCTTTTATTATCAAGTTCATTCATAAACTCATTTTAATTCTGAGAGTGTGAAAATTTAAATTCTAGCTTTGGAATACGTGTGAGCAGCTACTTTGCTATTCCTAATTTAAAGTAAATTTGATTGACAAAAAAAMCCAAATAACCTAAAGCCAATTCCTAGTGAAATGCTACAAGGGAATATCAAGAATTCTCAAACACAGGTATTGACAAAGGAGCAGGATTTTTCTTCTACAAATCAAGTGGAAAGAGCTGAATCCAGTTCGTGCTGCCCTTGTCAAACAGGACTCAAGYCTCAAAGCAATATGAAGTGAAATAATTGAATGTGTACAGGTTTGAACTAAGTAAGGGGTTATTTTAATGACAACTTTTATCAGCATAACTATATTTGACTAAATTTTCTACACATCAGATTTACCCTGTTCCCCCAAATCCCTATTACTATGATAACTTACACTATTACACAACCACACAGTGTTTGTGTAATAAAATTATTATTGATATCTTAGTTGTAACTATAAACATGGAATATATGAGAAAATGTATGACATTTTACAACTAATATAGGCAAATATATAAGAAGAACCATCTTCCCACTAATAATTTTTGATTTTTGAAACCTAGATAACTCTTTCAACTTCACTGTAATGTGCTACAAAGTATTTGCTCATTTTCTCTAGAGGATAGCTAATAATGAGGCACTTACTGTTTTACAATCAGTATACACAAAACACTCAATGAATATTTAACAAGCACTTACATTTTCACACTGCATCTTTCTGGYTTTTATGTGGGAAACATTGAGTCCATCAATAACAATATCAAACGGAAGTCGATTTTCCACAAATGTTTGAAAGGCCTCAAATTCCTGAAATAAATAAATAAACACAGGGGAATAATACATTGAGTTTAATAGAAAGAAATTCCACTCAATTTTTATTAAAAAAGGAAACAAAGCCCAAATGTCTGTAATGATCATACTTAGGTTCTCTGGAAGAACTGTGAAATCTCTGAATGCCAGTCAATATTTAAATAAGCATTAAATAAGAAACRGTACTCCATTTGTGAGAAACGTGTGGCTTTAAGGCTAAAACCATGAACTTTCTTACTAGGTCAGAAATGTAATGCACCGATTGAGCAGAACGTCCAGTTTTTCCCTCATAAGGAAACCACAACTGCTTTAGGTTTGAGAGTCCATAAGAGAAGAACAGACTGCAAAGCTGTAATTAAATCTTCAGGAATTTCCCCCTCGATTTTTGAGGAAAGATTTAGTAGGTTTTTTTGCAGACACTTGCATAAGATTTCTACTTTTTGCTTCTGATTGTTTTTAATAAGAACAAGAACTCTGCATTATCCTGATGGGCAGTGACCTAGTTGCATAAATTACCTTTCTAGTAACAAGTAAGATTTATTTATCACTGACAGAGCTTTCGCAGTCCAGGCTATAAATTAACTTTCACAGGAACTCAAAACAATTAATATTTCACGCCTGTTGCAAAGGATTCAAGAAGTGCTTTCTAATCTTGCCTTCTTCCATGTACCAATATGGCAACRTGTCTCTATAAAAGCCACTGCCTCAGCACCCAAAAACATATACAGCATATACAATTCTTCCTTGCAGAAAGAAATGAAAGAAAGAATTYATTTTTCCAGAAAATACAATGCTGTCAGGCAGTAACAAATGATCACTTCCAATTTAGTCAGAATGCTTATGACAAATTATACCAGGAACAGGGTTACCTGTACTAAGAGTACAAACCAAGCAAGGTCAGATAGCTCACTCAGCTGTTAAAATTTCAGGAACAGTTTCCTCAGGTGAACAGAGAGGTGTACCAGTCAAAAGCATGATAAGAACACAGGCAACACAGGGCTCAGCCGAGCACCCTAGGAATCAATCACCTTTTATGTGATCTTTCATTTCTCCATGGCTTAAATAAATGTTCTTATTGAGAAAGTATAAAAAGCTGGACAAGGAAATTATCATCTAAAACAAAAACAAATTGTTGGCACTCCTGAAGTATTTTCCCCACCTCCCCTGCCACAACCTCAATGTATTTTCCACAGATGAATACAAATTCTCATTGCCATCTGACAGGGACACCAAGACACAGAAGGAAGTCACTAGGAAAGGCAACAGCAGGGATAGCAGGTAGAAACAAGTGCAAAATCAAACAACATGGATTCCTGGATTCTGGGCTTACACCATCCATGGACTTCCCCATGTTCAAGATCTGGGGAGTCATCACTGCAGTACTGGATAGCTGTCTGAAATGGGGGAGAGATGAGAAGAAGCAAAATACATGCAGCCCAAATGAAAGTAAAAAAGCTCTGAGACAAAGATGAGTAAAAACAGAAAAGACAAAAAGTGGAAGCAGGTGAAACATGTGGTAAACACTCCCACACAGGGTTATTTCAAATGCTAACAATTGGCAATATTATTTGAAGTAACATAGTTAAGTCAAGACATTCTTAAGAAGCAAACTGTACAAGTAATCTTGTCTTTATGGGTTCAGTTCAATACAAAACAAGCACTTTGCAGAGAATTTTTCAAGTGGTATTTTATTTCAAGTGAAAAGGTTATAGAGCAGCTCCTGAAAAGGTGGTTTTCCCTGATGGGCAGAGCAGACTGTTTTTTTCAGGGAATACTACAGCATGAGTTGGGGAAGCAGCAGAGAGGTTCAGTAAGTCAATACTCTGCCCACTCTTTGCTTGGATCCCTCTCCTCTTCCAGAAGGGCAGATGGTTCAGAGCTGCCAGAAGGGTCCTGCTGAGAGGCACCAGGATAGGCTCAGCACTCCTCAGAAAGCCATCTCCTGGCTCTCTGGGATTTACTCCTGGAGCTGGGGGAGACGCTGCAGCTTTTTCAGGGTCATTCCTTTGGCCACTGTACGTTTCTGCACCATCTCCTCCTGTCCATGCCTCCTAACATTCTCAAGAGATGCTTCAAGACAGCATCATGCCCTGCCAGCCTCCCAGATCAGCTCAATTGTTTTGCATCTCTATGAGTAAACTGTGCAAAACAGGGAGAGAAAGTTTGCTGGTGGCAAGAAGACTTATTCAAGCAGGGAAATGAGGAGTTAATAGCAAAGTGCAGAARACAAATGGCCAACTTTAATTCATGTCACCAAATACAGAAGACTCCAATAAAAAGCCTCAGACAGACTAAAAATCCCAAGGGTCAGTTCATTTTCTCTTCACCACCCATATTTCCTCAGCAACACATGAGAGTGTGTGCTTTCCTTTTCTAGGAAAAAGATACATTAAGAATGACAGAAAAGGTCTCCTCCCCAGAGACAGTTTTTCAGCTGCCATATTTCTCACCCTCTCTGGACACAGGGAAGAAAAAGAGCAAAGCCTGGAAATAAGYAGCAGGCTACCTCATGCAGACATAATACAAATGTCCAAAGACTTTCACTGTAGGAGTGTACTGGGTCTGGCTGAGCAGGAGGTAATGTTCCCCACAGCAGCCCTCACAGTGCTGTACAATGCACTAGTAGCTAGAAAGGTGTTGATACACACCAGAGTTCAGGCTACTGCTGGGCAGGGCTCCCACAACATTAAGGCTGCGTCTCCAACATTCCCCCTCATCAGCAGGCTGGTGATGGGCAAAATCTTGGGAGGGGACATAAGGAAGACAAGCTGACTTAACCTGACCAAAGGGGTATCYCATCCATATGACACCTGCTCAGAACAGCATCCAAGAGAAAGAAGGGGCAAGGGAAGGGTGTTTATTATTATTATCTTTGTTTTCTGGAGCAACTGCTATGCACACTGATGCCCTACTTCTCAGGGAGTGGCTGGACATCACCTGTCAATGGGAAGTAGAGAATAAATATTTTATTTTTCTTCGCTTCTGCATGCAGCCTTTGCTTTTGCTTTAATAAACTGTTTCTATCCTGATTCACAAGTGTTTTTCCATCTCATTTTATAWCCCTACTGGCCTTGTCCTGTTGAGAGGAGTGATGGAACAGCTTGGTGGGCATCTGGYGTCCAACCAAGACCAATCTACTACAAAGAGAGGAAGTAGACAATTCAAAGAATGCTGATCTTTTAAGTATTGGGATTTGTCTGGATTTTATGCAGATCTTACTTTAGCCATAGTGGTAAATAGATGATTCATCCACAGTTCCCAAAAGGTATCTCCCCCATCAGCTAACTGTTGGAAGAAATTGAGGGCTTTCTTTCTAAGCAGTAAATGAAGTAGAGCACAGCTGCAGTTAGGGTACAACTAATCAAGAGAACCCAGACATGATGGCTATCAGTGCAGTACAAGGTTACAGAATCATAGAATATGCTGAGTTGGAAGRGACCCACAAGGATCACTGAGTCCAACTCTTAGCYCTGCACAAGCTAAGAGCAAGAGTTCCCCMAGAATCAGGTTGATTTAGGCAAAAAAAGCTCAAGCTGTTCACAAATGGAGACCACAACATGTGATCTACACACACCACAGGTGGCATCTGACACAGGCAGATTTACATGGAAACACCTTGCTCAACAAGACAAGGGACACTTCTGATGAATTCCTTCAATTAGCCAACAAGTAACAAAACACACTTCTCTCTCTCCAACCCCCCCACACCCTCCAGGTAAGAGCACCAAAACAAACACAGCAAACCTAACACTGATTTCTAACTTTTTCTGACTGGGTTTCATCTCACCAAGTTTTTAAGGAAAAGTCCATTTTCCTTATGGACTGGAAAGCATGACTCAAACTGAAGGAACTAAACTAAAACCACATTTTGTACTGCTTATTGACGTGCCCCTCCTTAAGGCTCAGGTTCTGCAGAAAAGTGCTGCAATCCAGCAGGGCTGTTACCTCACTGCAGGACTTCCCCCCMCACACACAGCACAGCACAGCACTCACAGTGGCTCCAGTGATATCTTGTTTCACACCATGAACAAAAGGAAAGGGAATTTTAAAAAACCCACCTGATTTCATTCATTGCCTTACTGGGAAAACAGGGGAATGCCAACTATGCAACCTTTAAAAATGATTCCCTGCACCTTCTATTAAAAGTTCTTTTCTTCACAAATGGATACACACCGATTAAATCAATTGAAAGTAACAGCCAGCTATAACTCAACCCATGATGGAATTTATATTGAAGTAAAGAATGTAGAGTTTTAAAATAATTTATTGTTTAATCACTAGGGTGTGAGTGGYTCAAGTCCATTCATATCTTGCCAAAAGCACAGAGTTGCATTCTTTTGTATTCCACACCAGCTGGATGGCTCACGCACTATTTCACCACCATCTCATATGGTATGTACTGGTGCTGCCCCAGTAAGGGGTGTTTCCAACCTCTCCCCTTCCTCAGCCATTCATTCCTGGCTTTGTYCCCCCACCTACCTGTGCACACACATTGTTAGCACATGGAGAAAGACTCAAACAGATGARCTCAGCCCATACAACAGTTTTCAGTCTGCCCCAGTCCCTCTGCTGAGGTTACAACACAGGACTGTCCTGGCATGAAAATGCAGCCRGGGAATGGAATGAGACTGGTGGCAGATGAGACTATTGGGATCACCTTTCCCCACARGTAGCCCTAACTGTGCTGACTAAAKTATGAAATGACATTTTATGAAATGTAACTCTCAGCCTGGAATGTTACAGAAAAGCAAGAGAGGTTGGTTGTAAAAAAAATAGAACTACAGGAATTACTGTTTGAAAAAGCAAGCAAGAAAAAAAAGACTAGCTTTGCTACCTTATATAATTCATTTAAAGTGGCTTTTTTAAGTAAGTGTACCTTCAGAGCGGCTTTTTTAAGTAAGTGTACCTTCAGACTTCAAAAGTCTGGTTTACACAGCAAGAAGTATTTGAAAAAGCAGCAGTAATTAATATGAAAATAGTACATTTTGTAAATTTATAGATGTATAGAACAGACATATATGGTTTTTTTCCCATACTAGTGCACATACAGATTACAAGCTTCAAAACCRCAACAAAAATGAGGGAAATAATTAATTATTAGTATTTACAGATACTATGCTAAACATGTTAACAGAAATAATCATTTCAAACAAAGAAAATATAACTAAACAAGCATGTCCTTTGGTAAGAGCAATGAGAGTAATCCACATGAGTATTTTGAGATAATTTTACTGTCTATAACAGTTCTAAGTGTATGACAAGTTTAAGATCACAGAAAAACCAAATCTCTTGACCATTTTTCTTTTCAAGTCTAAATAAGAAATATGTTGGCAATTAGAAATAAAAATCATGGCATTGGTCAAATTCTTGTACCATCCAAGATGTCTACTATCTAAATGCCAAACCCCAAAGTAATCTAACATAAAAAGGAGAGGCTATACATTCCTGCCAATGGACAGAGTTCAAAAATAAGAATGAAAAAAACCCACACTAAGATGTATTCAAATCACTGCAGAAAAGGCCATTTGYCACTTCCTCTAAACAATCAAGTTTTTGCTCGCTTCAGGAATAGTGGAGAGACACTAGTGAAATTAAAAAATGCAAAACTACAATATTCAACATACATTTTTTCCAGAAGAAGTCACAATACTTTGAGGTTTGTACAGCAGAAAAAGCAGTGCTTCCTCTCTTGATAAATGACAATACCCTGAAGTGCAAGGAAAGAGCAAAWTCTGATTGACAGAATATTATACTGCACTTAATTATAATGTAACTGCCCCTATTATCAAACAGGGTGTATTTTAGAGTAGTGAAAACATTCMATTTTTAACAGTTTCATAAAATGCAATGTTATGGGAGTTGCTTTTTTTKCAGCAATGTTTCTTGGTATCAGAAGAAAAACACAGGAATGAACATTAAGTGTCAGAAATAAAATCCAGCCATCCAATTGAAATCCAGCCAGTTCTTTTTTTTTTTTTTTTTTAAGGCATCTTGATGGAGCACTCTTAAATCTATTTGTTGCTATGCCCAAAGGGTTTGAATATTCCCCCTACAGTTTCAAAGCTTGGAAATCCCCTTCAAACCCTCCTAAACAGGAGGGATTTCTCAGTATTGTTTATAGTATCTCTGTGCAAGCTGGATTGCACACAGTTTGTTTGGCCTCTGTTACACGTGCCTCTGAGTTTACAAATACTCCCCGAGTCACAACTCCTGAGGCTGTGGCCTCCGGAGGCACAGGGGCAGGAAGGTGCCTGCAGGCACTCRCTGCCATGTGCTCGGTGCTGCCCGTTCACAGCCCCTACCCACAGAGAGCACTGTCAGCAGGACTCAGCTGACACCCATGGGAATGAAGCTGGAAGAGGTGGAATGAAGTGGAGCACACTTCTCCCAGGCTGTGGTACCTACTGTGCCACGTTTAGAACAGGGCTGAAACATACCCAAAGTCCCCTCTGGGTCACCTAGGCCTTTGAGGGAATTCTAGTTGGAAGGAGAACCAAAGTTTTACACAAAAAAAAAAAAAAAAAGTATCAGCCTAAAAGGTAAGAGTTAGAACTTTATGTTCAAGGTTCCTTGGAAATAGCACCGCCTCATTCACTTGCAAAGAACACTGGGATGAATGAGCTACTTCCTCTTTCTCATCCCCTTATGTTCTAGAAGAATATGTAAAATCCCTGCTTAGCCCAGATCTAGCGTGGGAATTCACATGACCACAAACCCATCTCTTCCTGCCTTCTTGACAGCACATACACTTCTCCCATGAGCTTCCTCCCCACTGCACAAGAGCCCTTCCAGGCTGATCAGAGATATGTAGGAGCCACAAAGGGAATGAAATTACAGCATTTGYGTAAACACCGAGGAGCAGCTGTGACATGAAAGTCATCACAGCAAAAGCTGATTCTGCCTCTCAGCATACCAATTATATCCTCTCAGGCTCAGTGGCATAGCTCCCAATTAAATGCAGCCAGAGTAAACAAGCATCTGACAGAAAATATCACGTAGAAATTTGGTACAAAAGGTGACAGTCTTATTAGAACTGTTTCCTTCCTATGGCAGTCTGCAAGGCTACAGCTCCCTGTACTGGATCATCATGTGACATCCCCATAGGCCTTCCAGAAGGATAAGGATCTGAATTGATGCCTRTTTTTAATGTGTAACATTTCCTTAGCAAATATAACCAGTTTTATAGTTCATGCAAGCCATCTTTTCAACATCTTTGTAAATAGTGCTCACTACCATTCTGATGTACAAACCTATGTTGTTTGATTTTCTTTCCTAAAATTAATCGCAAAAAAGATTTATTTTTTAATCACTGCACAACAAACTACTTTTGGGGGATCCTCAACAAACCAAGTCTTTGCTCCTCATTTTCTACTCTGATCACATTCATTCTTAAGTGACAGAAATAAAGCAATTATGCTGTTGCAAAAGTAAGACAAAAGATTATTCCTTGGGGAAGGAAGAAAGAGATTCCAAATGCCTTTAGATATTCAATTTGAAACGTCATTGGAAAAAAAYATTTAGAGCTCAAAACAACTCAAACTGTTTCCCTGATTAATCATTTCATTGCAGGAAATACAGATGCACTAAAGAAAACTAGTTAGGAGAAAAGATGGAATACAAAGCTAAAGTTTCCTATTCGAATTACAGGCACTACAAAAATGTGGCTGACTGGAAAATGAAATCCTCCCTCCTCTTTCTCAGATGTATTTGCTTACATCCTTATTTTATCCTCATCACCTAGTTCCCCTCTGGAAGCCCCTGGCTGCAGAAGAAGTCACACAGTCTGACATGCCTAAAATGGGCAGCATATTTTCATCAYCACATGTCTGCTTTCACAGCACAAAGACAACTGAAAAGTCCCAAATTTATTTCTGGAAACATCTGATACACCATGACACTGTTTTGCCACTACCCCCACATCCATGCTCAAAATTCACTGAGGAAGCAGACTTTAAGCAACAGTAAACACACCAAGTTCATCTCCATTCAGAGACTGCCTGCTGATACAGAACTGGAATGAGATCAACTTGAAACTAACAATTAGGTGGCCCTGGAGTTATACATGATGGAATCTCAGCTATCACACAGACTAACAGAATCTACTGACATCAAAAATTAATATARTGTATTGAGTCTTTGTTTCATTAGATTGTATTCATTTAATCAATCAGGCTCTCACACAGGGGGAMCATGATTTCTACTACTCTTCAGATTGTGTGTGAAGGTCCTGTTACCAGAACTCCCTTCCTAAATCTCTCCACCTTCAACTGGTAGTGCCAATCTTGTCTACTTAACACATTTGAAATTTTCAAGCCATACAGTGTTCAATAAAACAGTCTCTTGTTTATTCTATATTAYAGAACACCAGTACCTATTAAATACTTAACATTACTGCTACGTTTTAAGGAGAATTTTATTCTCCTGTACAATTCACAGCTAGATCAGATCAAAAGTCCTGAACCAAAAATAAAATCTGTGTAGAAATCAGATGTCTGCACAATAGGCTGCATGTATTACMAACACTCCAAGACAGTTTCAAGTTTCTGTAACTGATAAACATGTTTAATGTCTGTGCCTGCAAAAAGCCTGAAGAATAAACCTGGTGCCCTCTTCCATATTTTCAAAGCTGGTAAAGAACTAAGGTGCCAGCTGCAGCAAATCCCCAATCAATACCCAAAATAAAGCAAAGCTGCCCCGAGATGTGGCGTGGGCTCCATCTAGTGGGGCTCAGCTTTGTTCCGTACAACTACCACCAAACCTGTTATCTCCACACAAAATGGGTGAGAAATAGAATCAYAGCATCATTAAGGTTGGAAAACACCTCCAAAATCATCGAGTCCAACCTGTGACTGATTACCACCTTGTCAACTAGGCCAYAGCACTCAGTGCCCCATCCAGTCATTTCTTAAACATCTCCAGGGACAGTGACTCTACCAACCTCCCTGGGTAACCCATTACATGTTTTATGACCCTTTCAGTCCAGAAATTCTTCCTCACGTCCAGCTCCACTGGCACAGCTTGATGTTATGTCCTCTTGCCCTGYTACCAGTTGCCTGGGAGAAGAGACTGATGCTCACCTAGCTGCAGCCTCTTCTCAGGTACTTGTAGAGACCAGTAAGGCGTGCTCTGAGTCTCCTTTTCTCTAGGCTGAACAACCCCAGCTCCCTCAGTTGCTCCTCTGATGACCTACTCTCCAGACCCTTCACCAGCTCCATTGTCCTTCTCTGGACATGCTCCAGCACCTCAATGTCCTATTCATGGTGAGGGACCCAGAACTGGATGCAGGATTAGAGATGTGGCCTCACCAGTGTCCAGTACAGGGGGACAATCACTGCCCTGCTCCTGCTGGCCACACTACTGCTGATCCAGGCCAGGATGCCATTGGCATTCTTGGCCACCTGGGCACACACTGGATCATGTCCAGCTGCTGTCAAGCAGCACCCCCAGGTCCTTTTCTGCTGGGCAGCTTTCYAGCCACSTTGTCCCCAGCCTGTAGCACTGCCTGGAGTTATTGTGACAGAAGTCCAGGACCTGAAATGTTGCCTTGCTGAACCTCCTAGAGTCGGCCTTGACCCACTGATACAATCTTCCCAGATCCATCTGCAGAGCCTTTCTGCCTTCCAGCTCATGAACACTCCCACCCAACTTGGTGTTGTCTGCCAGCTTGCTGAGRGTGCATTKATCCCCTTCATCCAGRTCATCAGCCAAGGAACTGAACAGGATTGGCTCAAGYACTGAGCCCTGGGAGCCCCACKGGTGACCAGCTGCCARCTGGGTGTAGCTCCTTCCACCASCACTCTCTGGGCCCTGCCTTCCAGACARCTTTTCACCCAGAGGAGAGCACACCTGTCCAAGCCATGGGCTGCCAGCTTCYCCAGGAATGCTGTGGGAGGCAGTGTCAAAGGCTTTGCTAAAGTCATAGAACTGCAATATACTGTAGTGTCTGGAATTGTGCCCTCTCATTTATTTACCACGATCTTTGAAAAACTCGATACTCCTAATGGATACTGTAATTATAAATATGAAAGTGTATCTTTAAAACTGAGGAGCAGCTGATAGGTTGGTGGGTTGTAAAAGGTGACAGAACAGAACTATAGCCAGTTCTTTTACTTTTTTGCAAGCTCAAGATRTCTTATTTTGTTCTACTCACTGGATTTTACTCCATATTTAAAATCTAGCTTTTGGAGGATTAAAGTAATTTAATTTTTTAAATATAACCCTCCCCCCCCATTTTAATTATTTTAGTATCCATTAACAGCTGGCTGTAAAGATAAGAACAAATAAAATATRGAAGATGTTGAGATTTAGTTGCAAATTATAAACACAACTGGAAAAGACACACAGRATACTTCATGGTCTATCTAATGATCTACCAATGTTTAAAGCAAATAAGAAAATTTCTGGTGTTCTCAAAGTGCCTGAACATTACCTGTACACTACCCTTCTAACCAATGAACCTGACAGGGTGTCAGACCTACCTCTGGACTTGTCTTTCTGAAAGTGTCAGTGCCATGGATCACATCCTTTATTATTCTCTCACTGAGATTACTGTACTCCTCTTCAGTGAGGTTACTGTCCTCCAGCTGATGCTTGCAAACTGGGCATTGTCCACTGCAATAATATTGAAACAAGAAAATAAAACAAAAAAGGCTTTTAAATAAGAAATTTTTTAATATTACTAGTTTATCAAGTATCTGTATATGAGCACAATTCTTTAAAAAAACCCCAACACAGTACAATCACCAGAAAATCAGTTGTACTCTTTCTATGATGCATCCAAAACCTACTGAAGTCACCAGCTCTTATATTTTTATTCTTGAAACCATTCTAATTTTGTTCAACTATATATCCAAGTAGGCTACCTCAAACTTGTTTAGTTCAAAATAAAGTGTTTACAGTTCTAACAAGATAACTACTATGGAACTAATTGTCACCATTTTGTTCACAGATTCTTAATCCATAATAAAACGTGAGGTGATCCAAGTTAGTTTAGCTGTCAAAGTCTTTAACTGTTTACAGACAATTGAGAATTTTAAAATTCCTAAAGGCTGAAAAAGGTTGTCTAAAATAYGATGTATTATTACAACAGAGTACAGTACCACACACATTCTTACACAATACCAATCATCTATTTTATAGCAAACAACTCTTAAAAGCATGAGCTATGCTTTTCTTTAAAGGGCTTCAAAAAYTGTGGGCTCTACATGTGCTTTTACTTCACAGTATGCAACATAAGAGTATTTTTATAAACCACCTAAAAGCCCCATAATTCATTGGAGACATTCCCATCATTAATATGATTATAATTTAAAAATTGCTACAAAAGCATAAAACAAGGTTTCAAATAGAATAACATTTAAAATAGCAGTTTACAGACATTAAGAAAACTGCACTGTAATAGAAACACACACCAAAATACACCTGTCAAAAGCTAAGAACCATTTTGTCTTCAYTGAAAATGAGATAAGAAGAGAGAAACCTTCCATCTGTACAAATTAACTGCAGTGTGCAAATAGTATCAAGTTTTCAAGAAGGTAACACTTTACACACCAAAGCTGCTCTGCTGTAGATTGTGTTAAACAACAGTATTATAAAGCCAGCAAAAAGAAAATGTTTAAATCCTAAACAGGAGACAAATAAGCATACAGTAAAACGGCACCTCTTATTTTTTACTGTGTTTTTCTGTCTTGGCTCTGCTCATTTCCAAATGTGCATGTTGGGTCTTGTTTCATGTACAAGAATGAGTTGGAAAGTGGAGTTTGTGAAATTATATGTCACAACAGAGGTTCATATTCTCAAGGACTGAAATACTTTTGTATATAAGGAAAGCAATCTCTTTATATTTTTGAAGGAAGAGCTCAATATAGACTAATTGAGACAACATCTCACTTGTAAATAAAATGTTGCATTTACCTGTCTTTGATTTTGGTCAGGTGTCCTTTCCAGTTCCCTTCTGGTATACTAATACGTACAGAGGGAAAGATAAATAAAGACATTAGGTTCTCATTAAACGATATCTGAATTACTTGTCAGAATAATAATATTTTGGTCAACATTTAGAAATCAAAAAAAAAATCATCTACTCTGCAAAGAAATTCTATAAAATCCRCATTAATTTAGTAACACCTGGAAATATTATATAAAGAATCAGCATTTAACAACATGCAGGAACTAACACCACAAACCTCAGCAGTTTATGCTGTCCTCAGATTTTAAGAACCACACAATCAGTGTGGACTGACAACTTTTAAGTTACTGCCCTACACATTCATAAGCCATTCCAATAATGGTAGTGCATTCCACTGCCACATTTTCCATCCAGGAAGACTAACTTGTAAAATGGCTCTGTAGYTCATATAAATCAAAGCCAACAGTTAAAAAATCACAGATGGGCTCACATCCAACCTCATGACAAATATGGAATGGGTTCRGGTGAACCCCATAGTGCATGTGCACTAGTTGTAATCGGCACTCTGACAATCACTACTCATGGCAACAAACGGTGTGACCAGCTAAATAAAGTGCTAAAACATAGAGCCTCCTRTTAAAATTATACATTAYATTAGGAGATGAACAAAGTCAACACATTTCATCTTCACTTTACCTAGTGGAATTTGCTGTCTCTTTCCTTTAACAGAAGAAACTATCTAATTTTCAACTAGCTTACTACTTCTACACTCCAATAAAGGAAAAGCAAGCCCTCACACACCTGTCAATATTCCTTATCTAGCACCCCAGAAAGAGATGAAGTTTAGAATTTTCACGACACAATAACAATTTCCTAATTTTTGTACCAAGGAGTATATTTAACAGGTAAAACGTGAAATCAGTAAAAATTCTAAACTTGTAATTTGTGAGGAAGAAAAAAAGTATCTTTTCAAGACATGTCTCTTGTGGAGAAGCAAAAATCAAAATGAAATGTTGAGGAGTCTCAGAGTTGATCTGTGGGATAATCTGAATCCCACCTCCTCATGAACTGCATCTTGCTATTGAAACTTTATTTACCTTTCAAACCATAGCTTTATGCTCCGCATAAATGCTTTGTGAGGGTATATTTGGTTCTCTCTCAAATATAAGAGGATACCAAAGAGATCTTTTTGGAACTCAGCACCTTTCATACCCCTGCTGAAGTTAAAAAATGACTGCAGGACATCCAAGGTTGGGACCAGATCTTTAGCCAACATTTCATTGTACAGTTCAAAGGCGAGTTTCATCTCTTGGTGACGGCTGGCTGCTTTGATACAACACTCATAGCATGTCCGTGAAGGAWCCATCATCTTTTTCATTTCTTCCAAAACAGACAAGGCCATTCTCCACTGATCAGAATTGCTCAACCCCCTGATGAAAAGGCTGTAAGCCCCACTTTCTAACATCTTAAACCTGGCTTTCATTATGTCATACACATCACAGATTTCTGAAACCTGTCCATGCTGGACACACAGTGTCAGGTATTTGACCAACACACTGTATGCAATGTCACCATCACGCTTTGCCAGGTGGGTCAGCAAGGACTTGGCCACATCAATGGGGCTGCTGCACCTGATCATACTGTTCAACATCACCTCTTCAAATATTTCAGGTAATTGGAAATCTTCCCTTAGTTTATTCCATTCCTCAGCCTGCAAAGGTTTTTCTGGAGGTTGTACATTGCTAAACTTATGCCTTGACAGAACATGACTCATTGACCATTTCTTTGCAGCTCCAATGGAGGAAGAAGTGTGGCATTTCTCTTCAGRTATTTCCTTAGTCTCCTCGTCCCATCCTTTCCCTTCTTTGCAATCAATTTCAGACCTTTTCTTAGTAGGCAAGACATCATTTTCTTTGGGGTCCACTGGTAATGCAGTGCTGGAAGATGTCACAGATCTGAAATAGCTGATTTTTTCCCTATTAGGGATGCTGAAAGAGGCAGCAAACAGTTGTCGGCATCTTGAAACAGGCCAGAACATGTGAGATTTCCACAGCAAAGCCTGAAAACACTGCTGACTAGTTTGAGAAAAGAGTGCCATCACAAGATGAAATTATCTCACTATTAGCTCACTGTATCTGATGAAGTTATAAAATGAAAAGTAGTCTGCATGGGGATGTTTATTAATAAAAGCCCAAGGGCTGTCAAGCTGTACAAGCTTCTCTTTCCAAATGCTTGTTCTGTGAGTCCTTTTTGTCTCTTATGGACACAAAAAATGGTAAAGTCTTCTTTCACAAAAATCAGCCTCTTAGACTGTGAGGACAATCATCCAAAATGAGAGTATCTTTCTTTCTAGARAAGATGTTTTGCATATTATGATTCCTGTTAGTTGGTTACACCAATGATGTGTACTCTCTATGTTGTACGCAGAAAGGCAACGCTGATACAGCTACACAAAAAGCACAGGGTTTTTCTTCCTGCCTTTATCCAAGTTATGTCAGGAGATTTCCTAAAAACAAAAACAACAGCAGACATCATGACCTGCTCCGTGGTTTCATTCGATATTTACATCTGTATGCTAGCAAACACGAAACTCAAGGTAGCTCGATGACTGCACGTGAGAAAGCCCAATCCTGATCCTCCGTGCAGTCATAGGACAGGGCTCCTACATTGCTTCCCTCACATTTTTCACCAGGTAAAAAACTTCCGTTTAACTTTTTTTCCCAATCCCAAATCCTTGGTAACGCCGCTGCCAAAGAGCCACAGCAACACGCGGGCGGTAATTACACTGCAATCCCAGGTACACGTTAGATTATACAGGYAAACACCGGGAAGTCCGCAGGCAGCTCCGCCTCACGGGGAGACCCCGCAAGGTCCCGCGTCCCTCACTCGGTGCCCCGCGGACCCGGCCCGGCCGTACCGCAGAACCCCCAGCTTTTGGAAGGCCGCTCCCGCTCGTCCCTCACGAGTCTCCCCCGTGCCCTCTCTCCCTCATCCCTCCGTGAGGAGCCCACCTGGAGCCGTGCGCGGCGGCCATGCGCGGCAGGCGCGTGCCCCGCGGCAGGGCAGGCCGGCTTCCCATTGGCCCGGAAGCGCGCGGCGGGCCCGCGCCCGCGCGTGGAGCCAATCGCGTCTCACCGGGCGGGGCCACACGTGATGCGCTCCCGGTCGCGAGGGRCGGGGCCGCTCCGCCATGTCGGGTGCGGGCAAGAAGCTCCGAAGGGCGGGGGCGCGTCGCGCAGGGCAGTGCGCACGCGCGGGGAGGCGGCCGGCGGCGGGCGCGTGCCGATGGACTGGGAACGGAGGCTGCGGGCCCGCCTGGCCGCGCGCCGCGCGCGTGAGTGCCCCGGGATCGGGAGCGGGAGCGGGATCGGGCGGGGGGATCGCCCCGGGGTGCCCGCAGTCACCGGCGGGGCGGGGGCACGGCCGGCGGGCCGAGCGCCCGCCTCTTCCGCGCTTCGCCGTGTCCCGGCTGCCGCAGGAGCAACAAACTGCCGTCGCTCAGGGAGGGGAGCGGGGAGGAGCCGTGAGGGCCGCGCTGGCCGGCGCACGCCCCCGCGGCAGCCGTGCCCGGGAGCGCCTCGCTGGCRGGGAGCGCGCCCAGCGCTGGCGCAGGTGCGCAGCCACGGCCCCGAGGCGGCTCGGAAAGGCGATCTGGGGCTGTGGCTCGCACCTCGCTGCGTCTCCAACGGTGCTGCCGCTGGAGAGGGAGGGAGCGCTGCTGCTCTGTCAGGCGTCCTCATGGAGCTGCAGCGACTGCATGGCTTGCTGTGAATCTGGTGTGTGCAGTCATTGGAAGAGGTGCTGTGTGCATACTCAAAATATTTATGGGACATACTCTTATGTAGTTTATGTGATTGGTCTGTGCTCCACTCATTTCCACCTCACATTTGTGTTACTAAACAGCACAACTGGATAAGCCTCAGTTCTAACTCTGTTTTTCAAGCCCCTCATTACGTTAGAACTCTGTTTGGAGTACAGCGTGAGCATTCTTTTTGTGTCAATCAGCCAAAAAGAGCGAACAAGAGCTAAAGGATGAAGAAATGGAATTGTTCACAAAGTATTACATGGAGTGGAAAGGAGGGAAAAAAAGTGACAGTATATCATATGCAAACATACCACGGTTTTACTACAGGGTAAGTGAAGTATCCAGATAAACTTGTAACAAGAGGCTGTTCTATATTATAAAAAAATTATGCTCACTCATAGGGAGCCTGCAGSTTCAGAAGCTAAAGTAGATTGAAATCTGAGTGATGTGAATTGCTTAGTCTAATTTTTGTCTTGTACATTTGTGAATTTCAGCAGTTTTAAATAATTACTAAGAATCTTACCAGTTAGTGAAATGTTTTGCTAATCAGGCTGCTTAGTAAAGATAGGAAGTTCTTTTTCAGAGGCACTTAATGTTCTGATGAAATTTGRCATACCACTGTTACACATATGTGTCTTCTGGTTCCTGTTTAGATATGATGGGATGCTGCCTCAGGARCATGGTGGGTCATTGGTCTTGCAGACTAGAGATACATCTAGTGCTTGCATCATCTGTCAGAAATGCTTGGTCCAGCAACCTGGTTGTGAGATGAATCAGATTGGGWTGAGAGCACATGTTGACATCTTGATATTGCTGGCACTTGTCAACTTGACCACTCAGCTGCTGTCAAAACTCTCATGGTCACATATTCTTTAGGGTCTCACTTAATTTCTGCCAATTAAGTTCTCAAGTACCTGTGTTTCAATTGATGGATACATGTGCAACTCTCGAAGTTCCATTGGTGCTGCACAGTTTGACACATAAATAGTAGCAGAACTTTCACACTAGGTGTTCTTTCATCTTAGTTGTTGGCCTAAACAARTCTAGTAAACATTCACACTTTGGAGAGTCAGATGTGCTACAAAATAGAATGTGCTGCTTCTCCTGAGTAAAACACAACAGTGAATGTCTTTTATGTGTGAACCCTCATATGTAGTGACTATGGGAAAGTTCTTACTTGATGGACTGTCAGGTATGAGGTACTTCTCTAACTGTCCTGTTAAAGATGTCCTGCTGTAAGTAAGTGCTTCATTATTGAAATGGTTTGAGACAGTGTGCAAGTGATACCCCYTGTAGCTGAAGCAAGTTTGGTAGACTGGCTATYTTCTKYCAAGTAAACAACTTCAAACAGAGTGYGTGACTCAAGACTACCTAAGAGTACTTGCTGAATGTGTAGTTTTTGAATGGTACTATGCAGAAAATTAAAATGCCACAATATTTCCAGCTGCCAGCTGARGATGAAATCTTGCTTCAGAAATTAAGAGAAGAATCTAGAGCTGTCTTTCTGCAAAGAAAAAGTAGAGAACTGTTGGATAATGAAGAGCTACAGGTAGGAAAACAATTTCTGTATGTGTTGTRATGGCTTCTGAATGGATTTAGATTATCTCCTGTCAGGGTTTGATGATCTCCTGTCTGTCCACAGAATCTTGTGATAAGATGCTTTGTATTTGGGCACACAGTACTTGGTAAAGCCTTGTGCTGGTAATGCCAGTGTGAAGCTTCCTTGTTATGATGTATGTGAGGACTAAATTGATGGCTTCTGTTTTTCCAGCAAGTTGTAATGATTTCCCTGGTGGGCCCAGATGATGAAATAAGTTCTGTCTATGTTTCACTGAGAGAAACTCCTGAGGTGGTTGATATTATTGCACTGCAAAGACAAAAGGGGAGTCAGGGAGGGAGAGTGTGCATGTGTTTAGYAGCATTTAAGGGAATGGAAGTAGCACACACTCACTTTTCTGGCTGAACTGGCCATATGTCCTGATTAACTAGAGAACCTTGCATCAAGCCCACATTTTTGCTGAGTTTCTTAAACACTATATCTTAAGCATATTGACATATCTAAAGAGATATCTTCTTAACCAAATATAAATACCTTTTAAGAACCTRTGGTTTCTGCTGGACAAACATCAGACATCACCAATGATTGGGGAAGAAGCAATGATTAATTATGAGAACTTCTTGAAAGTTGGTGAAAAAGCTGGACCAAAATGCAAGTAAGGCTTTCTTCTCTTGTATGTGCTAATTTTGACTGAACCTAAGKGCTACTGTAATTTCCAGCTGCTAAAATAGTTGGGAGCAGTTTAATGGTGAGAAAAARTAATATCCATGTAGTTAMTGATGAACTGGCTACTTTGCASCCTTGCAAAGGTTACTCTGCATCTTTGAGATGACTTATAGAGGTCAGACTTATAAAAGAATAGTAGTACATCCTTTTGAAGAAGGAAGTTTTATCAGCATGAACATTTTTAGATGTTAGTGCTCAGCAAACAGCACATTATGTATATGAACTAGAAATCATGTCATCAGTGATACTGCCCAGCTTTCCCTAATATCTTCTGATGTAGAATTTCCTGCCAGATGTGCACAGCATGCAGTGAATGGTCCTTCTTTATGCTCCTGTTGGAGATGCTGTTGTGCATGGAGCTCTGTGATTGAGCTTTGGGCAGAAGCAAATTATTTGTCAGTACTGACAGTTTCTTTTATGTGCATATTGTTGTAGCAGGTTGGAAGCTACCAACCATATTGTACTAAAGAGAAATTGAATAAAAATTCTATATCACTGAAGAGTTCCTTGAGCAGAAAAGGTTTCTGCTTTTTATTGAGTTTACTGTTGTTACTTGGTAGGATTCCACCTGATGAGTGTAATGTGGCAGATTTTAACGCATTCTTTTACAGGATCTGTAAATTTCAAATACTCTAACTGCATCTGTCAATGCAGTGTAATTAGATGCATGGAACTAGCTTTGTGTTTATGTTTTACAGGCAATTCTTTACAGCAAAGATCTTTGCTAAATTACTCCATAATGATCCTTATGGGAGAATATCTATCATGCAGTTTTTCAATTATGTCATGCGAAAAGGTTAGTGGCTGCTTCTTCTGTGTTAGCAGTTGTTTCATGTTAAGCCTATTTTCAGCTTTATTAGTTACTTGATGTTCCCTTCAACAGCAGTGAGATCTGCCCTTAACTGCAAATGCTGTTTTACTGGAGGCTTGGGATTTTTTTCTTGTTACAAGAAGGTGGGAGTCCATCATACYTCTCAAATCCACCTCTCCCTGGCCACGGATACACTTGATCTGTTTGTTGGATATATTGTCATTCTGATCTCCTTTATTCAGGCMATACTGTGAAGTGCAAAACAATACAGTTCCATGGCAGGTGTGATCTGAACTGCTGKGCTCGAGCAGATAGCTTTGTTTGCTGTTTGTCCTTCTACACAATGGTGTTGTCTGTATTTTCCAACTGTCACATGTGTCAGTATGTTTCTGTGCTTGTCACTTACTATATTTTTAGCTATTTTTTATTGTAAATATCCACTTGGACTGAAAAAGGCCTTTTTGGGTTTTTTTTAATATGTATTAGATGTTGTTTGAAAACWCTAGGCTGGCTAGCAGAAAGGAAGGTTGTCTCATTATCTTTTGCCCTCGCTACTGTGTTCTCAGATCTGCTGAAGCCTTCAGGAGAGGAGAACAGCAYTTTTCTCTGAGCAGCTCAGCCTGCTTAACTTAAAATCTTGTGGTGCAAGGGATAAGAAATGTGTTGAGCAGGAAGCATGGTATGCAGGTGTGCACAATATGCAAGCAATGAGTAATAGACCCATTTTCAACAACAAATCCAAAAGATGCAGGATAGGAGACTTGTGGCAAAGTCTGTTAGAATTGTATGCATTTCAAAAAGGCCCACCCAGAGGGACACAACAGAGGTTGTTTCAGAGCTTTGTTTCACCCAGAAGTTGAGTCTTGCATATTTAGGATGATGTGTTTTTTCTAAGCAAACAAACAAAATAATAATTAAAAAAAAACCGCCACCACCAAATCACTCCATGTGTGATGCATTTACCTTTAAACTTAAGCCAACAACTAAACAGCTTCACTGTATAACATTTGTCATCTGAGTGACACTTAGCCCACCATAAGAAACACTTACCTTGAAGAGTGAATGTTATAAATATCACAAGAGGAACTTTTGAACTGTTTCTTCAGAAAATGGGACTTAAATTTAATGTTGAGTATGTGAATAATAGTTTTTATTAATCTAATCTATACTCTATCACTGTTACAGTGCTTTAGCAGTGGCCTCAAGTGCATTGTTCTGTAGATTATCCAATTAATGTGCCTTACAAAGATAGATGCTTGTGTGATTCTAATTCTCATCTTGTAACTCAGAAGTGAGGGCCTGACCTTTGGCTGTAGCTGCAGTGTCTGGTGCTKTACAAGGGGATGTAGCAATCTGTCTGTATATGACATTGTGCAGCTGTTTGATGCAGTGAAAATGCACTGCCGCACATTTCTAAGTCAGTGAGAGAGAATTAATCCATATGGTTCCATATAACTAACTGTGTGTGCTTGCAGCCTGGAGGGCCTGGGCTGCAGCAAAAGAAGCRTGGCCAGCAGGTCAAGGGATTCTCCCCCTGTGCTCTGAGACTCTTGAGACCCCCCTGGAGTCAGCACAGGAACAATGTGAGCCTCTCCTGTCACCACAGGCTGAGAGAGCTGGGGTTCTCCAGCCTGGAGAAGAGAAGGCTCTGGGGGAGCCCTCATTGTGGACTTTCAGTACTTAAAAGGGAGCTTATAAAATGGAGAGAGAGTGACTTCTTACCCAGGCAGATAGTGATAGGACAAGGCGAAACAGTTTCATATATTACAAGAAGAGAYATTTAGAGTAGATGCTAGGAAGAAATACTTTACTCAGAGGGTGGTGAGGCACTGGARCAGATTGTCCAGAGGAGCTGTGGATGTGGATGTGTCCTGGAAGTGTTCAAGGCCAGGTTTGATGCTTTGAGCATCTGCTCTAGTGGGTGGCATCCCTGCCTGTGGCAGGGGGAGGTTGGAACCAGGTGATCTTTRAAGTTGCTTCTAATCCTAGCCATTCTATGATACACCAAATAAAATGTGTATCATAGAATGGCTAGGATTAGAAGCAACTTTAGCCATTTTTCACATCTAGTTGTTATAAGGCAGTCGTGGCAACAGTGTATATTTGTATTATAAATAGTATATATTTATGAAGTGTATRGTTATAGTACATTGGGAGTGACTCTTACAAATTTAGAGACTGAAACAGTGTTTCTAAGCAGTACATGTCATGGCTTTGCTTAAAGCTTAGAAAAATGGGAGGAGGCACTTAAAATCCAACTGTGCCCTGTGGCCTCTAGAATAACTTCAAATTTTGGCAAGAACTCAAAAGCCCCATAGGTTTCTTGCATTGTAATTCTGTTTTCTGTCTCACAGTATGGCTTCATCAGACAAGAATAGGTCTCAGTTTATATGATGTGGCAGGACAAGGCTACCTCAGAGAATCAGTAAGTAAAGTCTTGATTAACTTAATGTCTCTCTTTAATCAAATGACAGAGCATCAGAAAGATCTCAATTTTTTCTAGTCTTCTCTTGTAAAAGCTTATAACATAGATTTGGGGTGGACACGTTTGGATGAATTGCAATTCACGTATTTAAAAGATGTGGTGGTGGGAGTGGTGCTAGCCTTTTAAACTTCTGGGTAGTTTTCTGAAAAAAGGGTTGTATCTACAAAGATTTTGTGTCATTAGCACTTTACTAGAKTTAGTAGGATATGGTAAAAGTCACAAATTACTCTTCAATGAATTTTTCTTCTGTTCTAAAAGGAGATCATATTATAAAATAAATAAAAATGTCCTAGTTACCACTCAACTTAAAGAAAAAAAGATTTATTAAAGAATATTCAGCAATGGGATAATCCAGTCAGGAGTTGTGCTCCTGATATTTGAAAAAGGTACAGTTGAATGCATTTATATTTGCATGTAAATATMATGTACTTCGTTAAATTCTGCTTTKTTAGTAGATTGTTTCAGCCCTAGAATCACATGTGCATGTACACGAGCTGGGATTTCTTGCACAGTGACAGAGGCTTTTTTTTTTTTTTACCTGCTTTCACGTTCTTTTCTGCGTTGTTGTAGAACTCTATTTTTAACAAAAGTTGAAACCCAGGGAGGAATATAGCAAAAATATAGCTATGGAACAACAGTAATGTTTAATGCTTGTTTTCTTTTCTTTCTTAATTCTGCAGGATTTAGAAAACTATATTTTGGAACTCATCCCTACTTTGCCACAGCTGGATGGCTTAGAAAAATCTTTTTACTCCTTCTATGTCTGCACAGCAGTTAGAAAGTTCTTCTTCTTTCTGGATCCTCTCAGAACAGGTAGGTCTCTTAAAGTTTCCACTGAAGCTGCTTGTGTTTTCAAAGCAAGGTAGAGTTGCCCTGGTAGGTTTTTGTTCAGCATTGAAGATTAATCTCCACTAAAGACCATGACTCTTTATTGTGGGTTTMATAATCTGCTTTTAGAGCTAATGAATTTCTGTGAGATGCCTATCAGTTGAGATACTCTAGAGTTATCTCATAATAACAAAGATATTTCATCATAACCAGCTATTAGCAGTAGCTAATTTTATAAGTGTTTAGGATGAATAGAAAACACAGCAACCAACAACACAACTGCTTGTCAGAACATCCACAGAGCTGGAAATGCTCAGGAATGGTTAGAGTGCTGTGCTTTTCCCATGCTTAAATCTGTGTGCACCATGTAGCCCCACTAGAAAAGGTCTGCAGTTAGGTCTGATAATGCTTGATCCAAGTGCAGCTCCCTCCTATGCCCTTGATTTAAGTCACAAACTGCATGTGTTGGCAAGGCCCAGCTGTGCCCCTTGTAAAGGTCAGAATTGTGTRGGCAGCAGCCTCTGGCAAAGGTAATTACAAACATTTGGAGAGGGTGGGTGGGAAGTTACAATGCCATTATTTTGCACAGCTGTTGGCACAGTGTCTCTGCACCAGGCAGAGCTGCAGCAGCAGAAGTGCATTCTGCTGCCTTAGCTTTGTGTCACAGCTGTATAATCTTGAAGATGTAAGAATACAATGTCACTTAGGAGACTATTTTTCATCAAATGTTTTAAGCATGCTTTCTTTGCTTTTTTCTTCTACCTTTTGAGTTGATGTTGAACACTCACATCTATTTCAGTCTAATTTTCTGGCATTTAAGGCTTTTAGGATAGCTCCTACCAATATCAGGCTAGTTTTGTCCAGTCATTTTAAGAGGTATTTTATTTTATCTCTGAAATTAGAGCCTTATCCTTGATGTTTGATACGGGTTTTGTTTAGCTTTTGTTTGTTAAAAAGGCATCTTTTTCTGCTCCAAATACTTCTTGCTTAAGTAGAATCACCTAAATGAGAATAGTCAAATGGGTATGTTGGCTGAGCAGCTGTTAAAATGTATTTTCCTTTTCTTGCTGCAGGGAAGATAAAGATACAGGATATTTTAGCTTGCAGCTTCCTGGATGATTTGCTGGAGGTAAAGGTTTTTAACATATACTGTTGTATTTTAATTTACTCTTTCYGAATTCTAACTTTATGTTTCACTTAGTTAAGGGATGAAGAACTTTCTAAAGAAAGTCAGGAAACAAATTGGTTTTCTGCTCCTTCTGCATTGAGAGTTTATGGTAGGTTCCTTTATATRTCAACACTTTTCTTCTCTTTCTTGTATGACTTGGTCACATTATTGCTGCTATTTTTCTTCTGCTTTTGTCATGTGAAGCCCTCCTGTTAACTTGTCTTTTCAAATCCTGTATCCACCCTTTCAGTTTATCTTCCTGACTTTATCATTTTGGTTCTCCGCTGTTGCTCTTTATTGTGGTTTTGTAATCTGTCACCTTATTGCACAAGGTACAAGATTGCTCTGTGACCTCTTCTGGCTCTGGGGAGAGCCTTCYGCTCCTCTCTCAGTGTCCACAGCTATTAACTTAGATCAGAACATTATGGGAGTCCCACTTCCTCTCCCTCCTTGCTCTGTGCTTATTTCTGATGCTTTATGAATATTATTGTGGATCTAGTAAATACTCACTTAACTACACTAATGCTATTATGGAAATCAGAAAATTCAGCATTTCAATTTTTTTTCCTCTGTTGAAAGAGTTATTTTCTGATAGAGGTGTATTATGATTTGCTTTTTTTATGTCCTTCCTAGGTCAATACTTAAACCTTGATAAAGATCACAATGGCATGCTCAGCAAAGAAGAACTGTCCCGTTATGGAACAGGGACTCTGACCAACATATTTTTGGATCGTGTCTTTCAGGAATGCTTAACTTATGATGGTGAAATGGTAATTACATGTTTTCCCTTTGTCCACAGCATAACATCTTTGGCTTGCTGAGCTGAGAAATGTCTAATCTGTAAAACAAGGTATTTTTAAAACAAAGAGTAGTTTGAGGTAAAGTAACTTTGTTTATCACTGTGCACACAAATGACCATGCAACATACTACACAGTTAATTTTCTTAAGAGCAAGGTGATTGCAATGTGGCCTAAAAATAAATTGCTTGCTTGAAAAAGCAGAGGTGATAGAGAATCCAGGCAGCCTAGGATAAGGCCACTTGTAGATTCGATTACAAAAGTGCATGTTGAAAAACTGTATAGATGCAGCAATATTTCTTATATAAATGTAATGCTTTAAAGAGAACCAAAAACAAGTGGCACACTTGAGATTAGTGCAAGTTAGCTAAGCTGTCAACTTCTTCATGAAGACAACTGTGTTTCTCATTGTAAACTGTGAAAAATGAGAAGTCTAAGTAATTTAAAGTAACACCTTATAGCTGTATTTTTTGAAGCTTTACTTAATGTTCAACTACAATTCTTGTGTGCATTCAGATGACTGGAGTGTAAAGTGATGTTACAAGTTCACTGTACTTTTGCCACCTGAGCACTTTTTTTGTTAGAATCACATTGAGGTCATGAGAGATCCTCTTAGTTGTCCTGTTCTGCAGTTGCAGCAGTAGGTTCATCTCCCYTGTGTGGGGGAGACCAGAGCAGGACCCAGTGCCTGGATGTAGTGTGAGCAGTGCTGAGTAGAGAAGGATCACCTTCCTCAGCTTGCCACCAAAGCATTTCCTAATGAGCTGAGGGTGCTGCCAGCAGCCTTTGCTGCAAGGGCCTGTTGCAGAGCTGCTTTCTGATTAGTCAGTCCCCACCTCTACAGGTACATGGGGTTATTCCTTCCCACATGCAGGATTTTGTATCCCTCTGTTGAACATGATGGGGCTCCTGTTAAGCCCATTTTTCCAGGCTGTCAAGCTCCCTCTGAATGACAGCATAACTCTGTGGTGTTACAGGAAAACAGGGTAATTATACACTCAGGGCTGTAGGATTTCTGTTCTTGTCACAACTGTATCTTCACTGGGAAACCAAGAATCCATACTAATGAGAAAGTGTGAGACTTATTTGGAATGTTAACTAATGTTTTCCTAGCAGTGAATTTACCAAACCACTGACTCTGTATATGTACTTAATTCGCCATATAGTTCACTATTTGGTCACAGCAGGCTTACTGCCACTAGGCATTTATGATAATGAAAAAAACATTTTATATGTTCTTTTTCTTCACTAGTTGGGTATGTTCAGCAGTTTAAAGATATATTAAACAGTGTTTAAAAACACATATGTGGTATGTTGCATTTGGATTTATGCTTGGAATGCTATTTTGCCTCTAAACTGGCAGGATTTCCCATTATCAACAGTCATTAAAAAGTAACTTTTCTGTGCACATTAGTGGTAGCAGCCATTTTCTATTTCATGTTGGCTTTTTCAGAAAATAAACTGATCCCCTACAATGAAATAGCTGTCAATTATAGAGTTCCTGCTTGCAAAATCAATTTAGAAAGAAGACTATAATAAACATGATTGTATCTACTTCTAGGACTATAAAACCTACCTGGACTTTGTGCTTGCATTAGAAAACAGAAAGGAGCCTGCAGCTTTGCAATATATTTTCAAACTGCTTGATATAGAGAACAAAGGACACCTGAATGTCTTTTCCCTTAATTATTTCTTTCGGGTAAGTAGGCCATTTTCTGTGTTTATAGTGTTATAGCCTATGTGCTTCTGCATGCAGATCTGCAGGAAATCACTTTAAATTACCAATAGCCACAGGCAGGCTAGTAACCACTTCTAAGAAGATTTAATTTTTTTCAAGAAGACAGAAATTGGAAATATTTCAAAAGGTATTTTCAGTAGTTTATCTGCAGTTGAAATTAACTGTTTTGATTTTGAGTAGGAAAAGTATTTTCTGTTGATTTGGGGCGTTTTTTTAGTTGAAAATTGTCCTAAAATTGCATGATGATGACCTATTAAAATCTTTTATGATGGTTCTAATTGATTATTGCCCATGGTTTTAATTTCAACTGTAATGCTAAAATACACTAAAAGAAATGAAGATAATTAAATCTATTGACAGGCCTATACAGCTGTGGGATTTTTCATTCAGTGCTTTGCTTGCAAAAAGCTTATTGCATTTTTCATAGTCTGTATTTGTACCTATTGCTTCCAAAATAGATTTAAACTAAGCTTAATTTTTTTTAGTTAAGATCACAGAAATCACAGAAATCACAGAAAAAAGATTGTACTTAAGATTGTAAAATCTTCCTCCAAACTGTGGTTTGTGTGTGATGGCGGTTTTGTTGTTTTGGGTGTTTTTTTCTTCTGACTAGTGGTGATTTTGGTTTGGAAAGGGAGCAGGTGTTTTGTTGTCTCGTTTTTCTCATAGAGACCTGAGAGATCTTGGGAAAGGAAGTGCTATGTAAAATAGTATTTTTGCTGTGGACAGTTTCAGCTGAGTTACAAGCTTGATGCTTTATTCATGTACAGGATTCCCTCAGTAGTATCTCTTCAGAAACAGGGACAAGCACTCCAAATTTTTTTATGTGGATCCTTGTATTATAACTGTGAAAATAAATAGTRTCATTGTACTTAGCTGTATGCTTAAAGGATGAGAAAGTAGGTATGTGCTTCATTGAGTCAGTAAAGCATTCAGGCCTGCTTAAGGCATGATCTTATATCCACCTTATTTCTGTATTGTAACAGGTCTCCTTTTGGACGTGGAACATTCTAGGTTTTCCTTGAAATCAGAACAGTTCCTCTTGATTCAGTGAATGATTGATTTTCTGCTAGATTTGTGTGAATAGGTGTGCACCTCCAGAGGCTGTACTGACAAGGCTGCACACAGCAGAACAGTTTTGTTGATAGCTGTAACTTGCAGATGTAGTTTTGGTGATGCAGGTGTTTAAATAGTACCACATTAAAAGAATTGAWTTGTCTTCCTGCTGATTGGTCATTTTCCTTCTCTCTCTCCCAAGCCTGTATTTCATACTTTGTCAGAAATGTAACCTTATGGTTGGAGTGTATTGATATCTTCAGTTCTGAGTGTTGAGGGATAATACGAATATTGCTCCAACACTGGTCATAACGAAAGTGAGATTCATATCAAACTAGCTTAGAACTGTGAACCCAGAGATGTATATCACTGATAATGCCTTAACTCACCCCTGCCTCACATGTGAAGAAAACAGATTGCAAGCTGTGCCATGAATGCTTTCTTAGAGGGCAATACAGCTTAAGATGCAGAAGCATTTAATGACTTCCATACAGTGTCAGTATTATACCACACTAGCCATTCTAACTTCTCTTTTTTCTAGGCTATTCAGGAACAAATGAAAATTCATGGACAAGAGCCAGTTTCTTTTCAGGATGTCAAGGTTAGCTTTACCAAATGGAGTACTGTGTAAAATCTTTGAATAAGCATTTCACAATTTCATTATATTACATCATAATTTCTAGGTTGCTGTATATTTACTTGGAGAGTAGTAGAAATGAGCTGACTTGTCCTACTCATAGGTTGAAAATGCCTTTATAGTCAGAAGTTGCTCTGTAAAATAACTGATACGTTCTTATAGTTTCCTTAGTAATAGATGAATTACCTGTTAAATGCATGTTGCTGTTTCCTACACTTGAAGGTACTTGCTCAGTCCATTTTACAGTTCTGGGGATCATTCCTTGGGGGACAGGAGCAGACTGGTGATGTGAACAGCCTAGAAAACTGATTACTGCCTACTGTATATTTAGCAATTTTAGTGCTTTTAAAAAAAAGGGCTTTTACAAAACTTAGCTCATACAAGTGAACTGAGTTGCATTTTGCCACTTTGAGGCTGAAGTGCCTCAGAAAACCAAATTCTTACTTGAGATGTGGGAGCTGAGGGGACTGCTCTGAACTGTAGCCAACCAGTCAGTGTGCTTTGTATCTTAAATACTTTGGGGCTTAACAGCTGCTTTTTGTAAATGGGTGTGGGTGGCACTAGTTACCCAAAGATCATTCTGTATATGGTATGAAATAGCCTTTATTCTGCTCATTAATGTGTGGGGTCTTTTCTCCTAATTTTGACTTGTCTTTCATAGGATGAAATCTTTGATATGGTGAAGCCTAAGGACCCTTACAAAATCTCCCTTCAAGACCTGATCAATAGCAGCCAAGGAGACACAGTTACCAGCATTCTGATTGATCTGAATGGGTTCTGGACCTACGAGAACAGAGAGGCGCTTGTGGCAAGTGATAATGACAGCACTGCTGATGTGGATGATACGTGACTTCCTCTGGGAGCAGGCTCTATCCACAGAGATCTCCATCTGATGGGCCAACTGTTGGAAGCTGGAAACATCCATTATCKGAATCAATTCCTCTTCCATTTTACTTCTCTCCCTTCCTCCTTTGCCTCYACATATGATACAAAATGTGGTACATACAAAACTAACACAGAACTAATTCCTGAAACAAAAAACCAAGTGTTGTTTAAGAGGCAAAAATTACTTTTTTTTTTTTTAATAAATATTTTTGGACTTCTTTCATGTGTACCAAGCCCTATTCTTATTTAAATACCTTATTCTAAGTAAGAATGTGGTTCTTGGTATCTTCAGCACTGGCTGTATCCGCTCATACCCATTGTAGCCATCCCAAGCTTCCCACTCCATTCCGCATGGTTTCCTCTGATGACAGCACTGATGAGCATTCTGTTGTGAAGGCAAAAGTTCAGTAAGAAGTAAAGAATTTAGGCCTTTTTCTTCTATGCGTGACCAGCTTTAAGTGTGTAACAGGAAGGATAAGTAAATTGTTGAACCGGATAGTTACCTAATTTTAAGAAGTTCACTAACAAAAATAAAACTGCACTAGCTTTAGATCTAGTTAAAACTATTCCAAACACCTGTACAGAGGCTTTCACCAAGTTAACCTCCTGTGCAAGTATTTTATGTAATCTGTCTTAATTGTACAACTGAGCTACAGCAGTAGTTAAAGCTGGGAAGCTCTCTTAATCCTTAAGAAAGCCACAGAAATATTTCAGCTTTCAGACAGAATTACAATAGCTCCAGGCCAGAAGTGCTTGCAATCTTGCATTATTTATTAGTTTGAGGTAGTGCTGAACACAGAGTACTATATGAGAGCCTAAGGAAGGGGTGAGGGTAAAATGGTATTTTGAATTCTGGTGCCTGAATATTCAGCCAGGATGTGTAACTTAGTAAAGATGAACACAGTGAACAGGCCCTTGCACTTGTGTGCAGGCATAAAGTTTCAAAGACCACACAGTTTTAAAGGAAAACCCATAGCCAACTTCCAGTTCAAAAATTATATTAAATATAAAATAACCAATTAATGCATTTACAGAAAAATTAAACCAATATGAAAGTAACCACTTTCATACAGTTTGCAAAATGAAGGATTAAGTTAAGGCACAGTGAGTACTACAGTATTTTATACAAAGAAGGCAGTGAGAGCATTTGTTACGCAACAAATAGTAAGGGAAAGGAGGTAAAAAAAAGCAAATGACATTAACTTATTGGAAGAAAAGCAAAGTATCTTTCAGCTGTCAAGGTATTACTCAAGCTATCTGAGGTTTTCTTTTTTTGATGCTATAAGAACTCCTAACAAGCTGGTTTTCTGTGTATTCYCCAGGTGTTGAATCAAGCTCTACCTTGCACATGTTCAGGATTAAGGAGTGATTTTACACTGTGGCCAGCATCCTCTGTCTTACAATTCAGAAAAGGCAAAGAATGCAGTATCACAACAGATGGAGTAGAGCTGATGATTGAATCCTCCTCCTTAGATGTTCTGTAGTGCTGGAGAGCTACAGCCATATGAGAGGAAGAGTTTGTGCTGTACAGGACATTTGTTCAGGCAGAGGGTCATCTGAAATATGTAATTAATTCCAGAAACTAAGAGCCAAATTACCTGGCCTGTGGTGGTACATCAGGCTCCTTAGCTGGCAGTGGGAGCAAGGCCAGGAACACATCATGATACCCAACAACCCATCTGCACTGAGGACTATTTTTAACATTTTTTTTTAGAATTCTCAAAAACAGAAGTAATGTTCTACATTACTAGTAACTAGTGCGGGTTCTCCGCTCCTTTACCTACAACAGTTGTCCCCAGAAAATGACTGGGGCAAGGACATCTTATTGTTGGAAAGTAAACCATTCCCTTTTTACAAGCTACAGGTACAACAGTCATTGCAGTAAAATAGCCTTAACTGGTATGAGATGTGGAGCTACCTGCACTTTTATTTAGAYAAAAATAAAAATTTTTGCAAGTGCAGTATCACAACACATATTTATTTAAGAGAAGGAAAGAGTCAAGTTTCGTTTTGTTGTTTCTAGTTATTTTTGTGTTCTGTGCTAACAGGATGAAACCCATCAGTGGCACATCCCTTACTGGCAATTCAACATTCAACACACAGTTTGTTTAGGTTACTCAAGTACACAGACTTGGGTAATCCATGTCCAAAAAAGTTCATGGTTCTAAACTGGTACTATACAGAGTGTCCAATGCACTCAGTGTAATTCAGCAAGACTTTAGTTTCTTTCCCAGGATCACTGACAGCACRAATTCAAGCTCATGGGTCTCTTAATTCTTGGGCTTGGAGTAAGAGCATCCTACAGTGATGTTAGTTCTGAACTTTGCTACAGCACTGAGTGGAGYAGCTGAGCACTATTAGCCTCCAAGAGTGCTGATACTTGTTAGTAAGTTCTTAAGGGTGCTTATAGCCTCCTGGAAAGCTGGGGTTTTTTACTTAAAAAAAGTCAGTGGACCCTTTAATTAACATTCAATCTAACATTTTTCTCTTGTGTTAACAACAGAAAAAATACATGCATACAACAGTGACAATAAATAGGGGGAATAAGACTCTATTATAATTACTTTTGAGTTACAGGGTATTAATTCCTATTAATCTATTCATAGAGAGCCTAGTTGCAAACAATGTGCAAATCAGGTTTTTAGAAGTAGGAAACAGCACTGCCTCTGCAATCCACAGGTATTAGAGACACAACAATTCAAAGAGAAGACATTTCTACTTGCTTTACACAGAAATCAGCTCACACATTCAATTTTAGACCAAATGTTTGTAGTGCAATTTTCATTTTAACTGAAGTGCCAATTTGGCAGAATGCCTCAGCCTTCATTAGGCAGACAGACTGAGCAGAAATGGCCTAGCTCTCTCCKGATCAATAAGAATGGTAGGAGTTGTATTTCACTGAAGAAGCATAATCCTATTCTTCCTGTTTATAGGCAGATTGTGACACCTGACAGTTCTTATTTCCTACATTACACAGAGCTTTACACTTAAGGAGGGACAGGAACTACATCTTGTTTGTTTTCCACAGTGGGTGGAGAATCTCCCTCATTTTCAAAGTTTACATTCACAAATGAAGAGCATGCTGTTGCTCCAGGCTGGTCTGTCTGGACAGGAGCTTCAGCTTGTGGCTTGTTCTGCTGTTCCTGATGCTGTCTTTCTGCTTCTTCTGACATCTTGTTTTCTTGTTCCTCCTCYTCCTCCTACAAAGAGATAACCAGATTCATATGCTACTATTTACCACTTACTTAGATTACCTTGAAGTCTTTCCATAAAAGCATACCAGTTGCTATTACAAGGTAAGGACATTTGTTCCATTAGAAAACAGTCACTAGTTGGTCATAAGATGAGGTACATTCCAGAACTCTCATTATGGAAAAAACTCATCAAAAGTGAAGCATTAGACTGCGTTAAACAAACACAGAAAAAAGACACATATCTAGATAAGCAGTTTTAGTTAATAGCAATTGTGATAGGTCTACCTCCTCTAAAGCTTTTTCAGCTCTCAATTTAAAAAAAAAAAGGTAGGAAAACTTTAAATATGCTTTCCATATCTTCTAAATGAAGATTATTAAGGACTGGGGGTTTTTTTGCCTAAAGCATTGGCTATCTATCAATATTGTCCTGTCATGCTTTAGAATAAATGGCAGCCTCATGTTAAATTTACCCCTGACACTGTGATGAACAAGTTATAGAGCTGGAAAGTGTATTGCTAGCAGCCACCTCTTCACAATGTTCAGCAACTCTCCATTCAGTTTTCTCACAGTGCTGACTTGAAAATGCATTGTACAAAAGAAACAGAGCAGAGGYCAGGATCCACCTGTTTCCAAGACTGATGAGCTGGAGAGAAAAGGCTGATGGATAAGAAAGTGTTAATCATGCATCAAGTGAAAATTGGAGGCAAGCTGAAATTGAGGGTCTAAAGCTTCATTTTAATGCTAGAATACAAATTTTATATTTTACAATACCAGGGAAGACAAGCTGGGAGAAAAGGAGTGCAAGAACCCTAGCTCACACACATACCTCTCTCTTCATCCTGTAATATTCATCAATGGCATATTGGTATTTTGGTGTGCTTATTCCCAGAACAGAAGCAATCTTTTCCCCCAGGAAATCACACACTAAAAAATAAAGAGAGGTTTACACAGGATTAGTATCTAGAAGAAAATTCTTAAGTACAGTTTTATTATAAAAATTATCACCATCTTTCCTGAATGGTCTTCTGTAGTCCTACTTTGCCCACAAAATAAAACAAAAATCTGTGAGGTTAATCTCCCTATAGGTAATTATTAGCTGAATATACAAATAATTGTTCTTTAGAATAAAGAATGAACAAAAAGAAGAATATGAAATTCGGTGAAAATATATATGGTGATAGTATTTGAATTCTGCTAGTTTTGGCTTTGGATCTAAGTTTGTTTTGCTAGGAATCAGTTAAAGRGTGAGCCTTGAGCTGAACTTTAACTGAAAATGAAGGATAGACAAAGGACATGRGTACCAACTGTACTGACAGTTCAATCTAGTGGCACTAGCAAACTAGACAGTATTTATTGATACAGGCCTACTTCAAGTCAGTTTTAACAATGTTCTGTGCTGCATACTAATGGATTAATATTTATGTTTCAGCTGTCTCAATTTTCAAGCTGTAAGCCACATTTAGTGCTACTTTGTTAAAACAGGGCACAGTCAAAAGYATGAACAGGGGTAAGCTTGTGCCAGTCAGTTTCTTTACCATAGTGGTGGCTACAGATAGCACTGATTGAGTAAAGGCAACCAAGTAGTCAAATATTCTGCACTTCAAATTGTAAATCTGCCCCAAGAATGCAAATGAGTTTGTCATCTTCAGGAAAAAAAAAAAAATTAGAAGTCAGTCACTGACTGCTTCAATGAACATTCACAATAACTAATTTTATAAATATCCTGGCATCCTGAGTGCTGTGCAAAAGAGCAGTTCATGTTACAGATATAAGAGCCAAAACTGAAGTGSAAAGAAGAAAGGACTGATCTTCAAATTCATAAAGGACTTTTATAAAAAGGAAAGCAATATCTACCCTTGTGTTCAAAGAACAGATGCGTCAAGGAATATAATTACACTGTACATTAGAGAAAAAGTGTTCTAAAAATAAGGATAGGTTAATTCAACAGACTGACAAAGAATTAAAAATACTCAAAATTATCTGTACAATGACAGAAACTCCATAATATTTGTGGGRAAAAAAACCCAGTAAAGATACTTAGCACCTTGGAAAGAACACAGACTATGACAAGCATTTTTAAAACTTAGCAAAATTTTAAGAGGTCCACGAGTCAAATAACTGTCTGTGCAGTGAGTTTAAGACCCTTGACAATAGTCCTGTTTATTTTTTAACCTCAGAAGTTCATTGTATGGCACACAACTAGATGTGTTCTTGGGATACTTTGTAGGTGTCTTCAGAAAAGCTGCCAGTTTGGTTACACCAGCCAGCATTCTTTTCAGGTAACATCACACAAAATGGTTCCATACAAAATCTAATACAAAACCAATATATTCCCTTGCCTACATCAATCTATCTCCATATGAAGAATAATGGGGAAAAGTGTTCATCAAAAGARTATTTTCTGTTCATTCTTGCATGCAAGAGTTGTTTATTGAAAATTAAAAAAAAAAAAAATTAAAAGTGCCTAAGGCAGGAGAGTATGTCTCTACAGATCAAATACAGCTCAGTTAATACTTCYGAAAAAAACAAGTAGAACCCAAAGATGATTTCAAGTCTGTCAACATGACTTTGTGACTTTCAATATTCCCTTTTTGGTTTACCCAAGAATTAAATAAAGCAGTACCTGATAAGGTTGATGTGGCAACTCGCAGCATGTGAAACCACAAGTAGGGTCCCCAYGTGAGTGTTGTCTGCAGGAACAAGAGGAGTGTGAGTATGCACAGCTCTGTGGTCATGGCATAAAATAACACATGAAAAAAGACCTGCAGTGTTTTCTGTTTCCAACTGCTACAATGTTTTTTGCTTTAAAATAAGTGTAGACCAGACAARTGAAGCAAAGTATCACCATAAGATATAAACATGGTTTACCTCTGGGAAAATTTCTTCCACTGCTTTTGGTTTCCYGCTTCCAGACTTGGGAAATGACAAGCAGCCAACTCAGTCCCTGACTAGAAAAGGATTCCACAACACTCTTGAATTCCATCAGGCCAAGGGGAGAAGTGAAGTTACAAAGGATACGCTCATTACAATAATGAGTGAACTGCAAAAGACTGTTGAAAATCAAACCAAATCTTCCCACCTCTGAGGAAGAGGCTGCTTTAAAACATTTACAACCAAATGGGAATTATCCCCTGAAATTACACCTGAAAAACCAACCCAGGAGCCCTGAGGGAGGTGGGGATTTACCACAGCTCTGAGGGAGCGATGGAGGGGCTGCCAAGCAAAGCACCTGGGATGATGTGAACCACAAGGAACAACATGAATACAAGGGCTCACTTGGGATCGCCTCAAGCATTTGCATGTGAGGAAGTTTCTCTGAAGAGCCTGCACACCAGGGCACACAACATGGGACACAAACATGAGGAACTGGAGATCTGTGTGCAGCAGCAGGGGTAGGATCTCCTCAGGATCCCAGAGATGCTGTGAATGGACTGAGTGCTGCTGTGGAAGGATACAGACTCTTTGGGAAGGGCTGACCAGGAACACAAAGAAAAGGAATTGCTCTTTGCATAACTGGGGTGTATTCACAGCTACAGCACAAATACTGCAGCCTCCCCACAAGCCAATATATAGATTTATACACTGTATAAATCTGTATAATTAATTATAAAATAATGGGCGTGCACAGGCTATGCTTTTCATCAGGGGAAGAATGTATCTGTTAAAAAAAAAACCAAACAAAACCATGTAATAAAAAGGAAAAGGGAAAAAGGAGATTCCAAGCTAATGGGGTTAAAAAATGTAGGCTTTCCTTTTTGTGAAAAGGCAAATTTAACTTTCATAGCAAACTAAAACATGTTTATAGTTAACAGGCTGTTGTATTCATGCAAGCTCTTTGATAAGTATTTCCCCTAGAAAAGATCTCTTTAGAAGTACTTTTCTTCTGGAAAGCAGCAATTAAAAGTGTCAGCTTTTATTAAGTAAAACACATTAGCTCTAATCAGCTACATAAGTATTTATAGCTTACTGCTAAGAACTGTTTGGTAGTAACTTTTTACTATGATCTTATTTAACAGATATCTGTACAGAAACAACCAATATTATTGTAAATAACACAGCTACAGAAACTACCTGCTTTAGCCTCAGTGTGCATGTACACAAGCATACTGGACTTTGGTGCTTTCCAAGCAGAGTCTCTACAAATCAATGCAGCAAGAAATTCTCTGTAAAGCCAGAAACTCAAGTTGGGCAGGCTGACAAAAAGCCAGATGCTATATATTTTTGGCAGTGGATATGGAAAATGTCCTGCCAAGGTAAAAGTGTAAGCAAAACCAGCTGCTATCCTGCTCACACAAAAGCACCTCCAGCTCATTGATTATGTGCTCAGYTGGCAGACAGGCTAACAAGGAGTTTGTCCAGTTGAAGAAGTCAAAAAAGTGCTGTTAAAGCTTGCAGCCACAGGTGCAAATAATGGCACTGACAGGGCTCTGTGCACTCCTTCATGATGAGGTGACAGGGTTAAAAAGCATTCATGCAGGGCACAGGACAAACAAGGGCCTGCTGTGTGCTGCAAGAAAGAAGCGACAAGAGCCCCCATAATACTTCAGAGTGAAAAGTCTGAACTTCAACGTGACAGGAGTAACTCAGACCCAGAACATTCTAACAAGTTTGTGGTAACACAAACATGGGTAATAGCTGAGGTTCAGCCAACACAGATGTTCTATTTCTACTCTTCCCCACCACAGCTAAAAATCAGTTTGGTCTATTGGAAGCACTTCTGAGTGCAGCTTTGTGGGAACCTCTGCTTTCTGACAAAGCCCAACCAGACATTTCCTCATTCCTGACCAGCAGGGCTTTGCCTGCCTCCTCAATTAAAAAATAACTTTCTTTCCAGTGTCTCAAAAGGCAATATAAAATCATGAGAGAGGCTACGTCACAGGAAATCAACAGGAGAAAGAAGATGGTTTGGAGAGTAAACCACCAGGAACAACCAGGAACAAAGGAATGCATCCAAGGAATCACCTTCTTTTTCCACACATTCCCCCTGTACCTCTTCAGGGTAAATTTGRGTGCCTTCCCAGAGCACCCCGGAGATGGAAGCAGCAATGGCAGATGTGAGGCAAGAACTGGTACTGGGAAAACTGGAACTGTTTGAGTGACATGAATAGGACTGTAAAGCAATGGCTCAGCACAAATTAATCAAAWTTATCCTCATCTGTGAAGCAGCTTTAATACACTGAACTGGAAACTGGAAAACCATACCCRAAAGTCAGGTCCTACAGACCTGCAGAACCACACACCCAAATACTGTATGTCAGCCTCCCCTGGCCAGCCAGAGAAGCCTTYATCTTCAGTCCTTAATCAACTCAAGGATGCAGCAATATTGTATTTCTTGACAGGTAACAAGGGACAGTATGAAACACCTACACTGTTTATTGTATTTCTCCTGCAATCAGTCTCTTTAGTAGATGTTTCTACAATGTTTAATTATATTATTCAGCTATCCTGACTTCATTTTGTTGTTAAAATGGAAAACACAATGGTTTTGACAACTGATTTTTAAATTTWAAAAAATCTTAATGTATCATTTCAATTTCAATAGGAATTAACATAATGGATTCAATCACTGATAAAACCAAGGGGCGTCTGGTTCAACAGCAGAACATGATGCCAAAGGGAGCATGYATGTTCCCTTGAATTTCTGAGTGCACCATGTTCCTAAACAATCCACACATATATTTATTTTGGCAGATTTCAGCCCTAATAACACTTAGACTTTCCAAGGTATGCAGGGTTTCTTTTTGTCAGAGAAAATGGCAAAATGAAAAAAATAATAATTTCCTGATTTAGGAAAAACAAAATTCTGTATTTAATAATTAATATACATCAGCAAATAGAACTTCTTCATTGTTTATTGTGTCAAGATAAATTTTAAATTAACTTAATCAACGATGTTCAATGTTATAAGAGGTTCTTTTGTGTAAGACCATGTAAAACTGTGGCATCTAAGACAAGCCAGTGCAAACAAGATCAGGAACACACAAACCATCCTCCATCAAGAGCTTTTAACATATTATGAGTACTTATTACTAGGTCAGTGACTTTTTCCCCCTCATCCTCAAATTCTTAAAAGAAAATCAAAGTTTGGTGGTCCTCAAGAGAGGAATTTTTGCTATTTGAAGTTAAGGCCCCTTTACCTACAGGATATCAAGATAACCTTCCTGCAAGGATGTGTTTCAGTCTTTCTGAGCATTGAAGGTTAATAAAATTAAATCTCTCCTGGAGCTTTGTTGCAAATGTCTTCTTGGGATGGATTCTAAAGTTATCACACCAACAGTTATGCTGCTCACAGTTCCTCTGGGAAGACTTACACTCCACCTTCTGCCTACTCATCTAACACGTGAATGCAGCAAAGAGTTTACACCAAGTGTGCCTCCAGGGATAAACAGAAGAATTACCTTCTTAATCAATACAAAATAAAGTTTTGGTGGGCAAAACCAAAAGAAAATACACATATAGAGTGCCAACATATATATTTTAGGACAAAAAAAAAACCAAAAAAAAACCATTTATGTTAATAAAGCACTGGACACCTCAGTCCAACAATGTTAATGAACTGAGTGCTCATCTATTGAAGCACCGAAAGTTTCAAAGAAAATTTAAAACCCAATTCTTTTTGAGAATTTGAGTAATAAGAATCCACCACACCAAGTGTTCTGCTKATGGCATTACCAGGATATATACATACTACTTTGCTTAGTAAGAAACACATTGGCATTGCCTGCTTAGTTCCAAAACACAATTAAGCCAAGGTACTTACTGAGGACATTTCTTTACAACACAGCAAAGTATTTTTTTCCCTTAAACTCATTCAAAAACTGCCAGGATGCTAATACCAGCAGAGCTTTGAAATTTCATGATTAAAAGTTTCTATTTAAAATACTAAACGTGTTTTTTCCAAAAATAAACTGGTCCAGAAATACCTATTACYTCCAACATACTTTTTTGTATCCCAACTGAGATAACAAGTTTTAGACATGCTGGTCTCAGCAAACAGACTATTTAATTGCTTCTATAGAAATCCTACAAAAAAAAAATTTTAAAAGCAGCTGTTGGCTGAAGCATCAAAGCTCAGCTTGGACTAACATTTCTTCAATTGTCTGGCTCAGCTGGGATACACAGAGCATGCAGGAGATAAAGTAAACCTCACTTAATGGCAACCCCCGCTGTAAGCAAGTTCATTCTGTCCAAGGTAAAAAGCAACACATAATAAGGCATACAATAAACTACTCCACCATAAACTACTCTGGTTTAGGGGGTCCTTTTATTAAAAAGTGTATTCAAAATTAAGGACTTAATGAACTATTAAAGGAGAATAATACAATCTTAACTCCACCATACAATATACTTTTTGGTATWCAGAAAAGAAATCTGCATTAGGGAAGAAGGGGAACAATCATRCAGCATTCCTGGCTGTTGTACACACTTGAGGACTCTTTAGTTAAGTGTCCATTTGCACAGCAGCATGCATGTCTCTGCCCTCACAACACCTACACCAAGGCTTGTGAGTCTTCCATCTCTGCATCACCATGGAACTCTTCTACTGTCAGGAAATGGCACAAAAAACTATACACATCTTGTTCCCTGATCATTATAATTGGGAACAAAAATCTCTCAGACATCCACAGATACCTGACATGACTGCCTAGTGGGAAACAGAMCTCACTCTGAAGATACCTCAACATTACCATAATAGTCAGCAAGTTTCACRGTTCCTGCATTTAGTTGAGAAGATCCTTARGGAGCAAAAAAACACCCTAATACCCAGCAAGGCAGCTTAACATCTTACTCAATGTTTGTGACTACAATACAGCTCTTTTCCAACAATATACTTGGTGTGTATTCAATACTGATGATATCTTACCTGCTATCAGGCTGATGTTAGTTTTTGTTGTATGCAAGAGTTGCCTACCAAGAAAGAGAGCAATGCCATCAATCCATACCAAATGCAGTGCAACAGCTTCACTTGTGGAACCCCCAATCCCACCTGAGCTCCCATAGTCTCACTGGAGCTTAGTCCTCAACCCTCCTTTTTTCTTCTTCAAGATAAATTAATTTTACAGAGGGGAAGAGAGATATTGCTTGACAGTCAAAGCAAACCTCTTATGGTCCACCACTTCTTCAGAAGAGCATAAGCAGAAAGTCAAAATCTTCAGTCCCTTCAAGAAAGCCAAGCTCTCCCAGGATGAAYACATGTATTAATAAATACAGGGCCTACTACAGTAAATAGAAAGTTTCAACCACAACATTTCACCAAACAATGGTGCAGGAGTCATTTCAATAGAAATGTCAATTAGAAAGCTGTTTTACAGTGTAACACCTTACACTGTTTTCTGTGCATGTAAGGACTCTGGAGTGTAGGAACAAGCAGCTCTGCAGCAGCGTCTGCCTGCAGTGTGCAAGGCAGGACCAGCTGCTGCACCAAGCCATGGCTGCTGCCTGCCTAACCACACATCACATCACATCACAGCAGCACCTCTAGGAGCACCCAGCCAGTCTGGGAGTCTCCACCTCAGCACAGCATCAAGTGCAGAGAGGGCCAAGAAGAGAACTCTGCCAGCAGGCAGAGAATAGCAGTGCAGACTCAATTWACTGGGGCAAGGATTGCTACAGAAGGGTAGAGGTGCTTGGGACATCAGTTTCTGRGGCTGCCATAAAAGAACCATGAGACTGGGCATGTGGAGAGGTGAAGAGCAGGATGAGATCTTCTCTGGGACTGAGTGCCAGAGGGTGGTGAGCTGCTGCTGGTGCTGGCACATGCGGCTGTGAATTTTGCAATCACACTATCACTACAAAGTAGTTTATCAGACAGGCCAACAGAATAAAATAGATTATATATTTCATTTTACCTCTAAGTATAGATCCAGAATCATTGACAAAAAGGAAAATGCACTTTAGCAGCTACAATGCCCACGACTGGCTTTATTTATTGAGACTTCACTGGAATCTGGACCAATAAAAGGAAACTCTATTCACAGGCTGAGCAATATCTCAACAGCTCATAACACAGATGAACATTACTTACATGGACTAGGCAGGTCCTTTAAAATCTAATTTTTATATGTCATGCATTACACCAGTCTTCCTTYATTTCTGCATGTCATCTGTTTCTTTCCCTCCTATTCTCTTTTAATTATATCAAATTGTTGTTATGGTRATCCAAAATTACAGGTTTAACTCTCCACTGTCAACAAACATAAGGAAAAATGTCTCCCTTCCAATTTACTTTTAAATCAACAGTACAAATCAAGGAGATACAAGGCAAGTATTATTAGAAAGGGAAATRCTAGAGAAGAAAAACTAGAACTGTGAAGAAATTAAACCCATTTATAACTAAGAAGGCTACTTTAGTGGCAGAGAACTCCAGGACAAAACTTCCCAGTAGTTTCACAGATTTCTGAGTCYATTAAGCCAATCAAATTATTAGAATTTATAATACTAAAGATTGTATCAGATTTGTGACACAAAAAATTAACTATAAAATGTTTATAGCTGTCCAGTAAACCAGAAGTATCAATTTACCAAGTAAAATACCTACAGGATCTACAGGTGGCAATAGGTCTTTTTTCTCTTGCTCATCTTCCTCTTCATCTGTGCTGTATTCTTCCATTGTTTCTCCACTTGCAAAATGAATAACCCTCCTTGGAATTTTCTTTTTCTTTYCTATGACACCCAGCTCCACATTCTCAAAGCCGCTATCTCCCTTTGAAACCTGCTATAAAGGAGAAAAAAAATCATTATCTCAAGTACCTGCTTCTGGAACTGGAAAGTTCCCCCTGAACAAACTTCACAAGATATTTAAAATATTTTAGATTGATTATCATTTACAGTGGGCATTTATAAGAGCTTGCCTGTRGGTAAAAGACTGGAACATTCTTGTTTGCAGATATGTAAAAACAGATCCCTTCTCTAAAAGTAACAAAAACGTTTCTTCTGGGGGAGCCATGTTTAATTAAATAATTTGATAAGCACATAAATTTTAATWTTTAAAAGTATTGTTGGGTTTGGAATGAATATCTAATGAAATTAATCAAGTAGTTAATAGGCWGTAGCTATCCCTTTGCAAGTTCAGTTAGACACCTCTGACACAACAGAGAACTGAATAACTAAGCAGCCAGGCTCAAGCTTTAAAAAGATGCACCAAGGAATCTGCCCCTCTGGGCTTCCATCAGCAACCATGATTAGTGCAAGGGACCAGGGTAAAAGGACAACACTCAGTTTTGTGGCTAAGAACATGCAAAGTGAGAAGTACAATGTCTGTCTGTGTTCTCCAGCTGCTGAATGCCACAATGCAGCCTTTGGGTCACAAGCATTAAGAATATATACTTCTAGTTCAAAGGCCAGTCAATGCATCTTTAGGCTAGTCACTCCTGCAGGCAGAGAATTTTACTAAGGTTTTGTATTGCAGCTATCAAAACAGAGCCTTCATCCTGGTAGAGCTTTTAAATGCTACTGCATCAAATGCAGGTAACTGGGCTGGGAACACTTTTGTCACGTAGAGAAGGCCACAAAGTTAGGAAATGCCAACCACATGTTTTTAATGTACCATGAAGGTTTTTAAAAATGCATGAGCTCATGTAATTTGAAACTGTATCATAAGGAACGACACGCGTAGTGTGTGCAGAATCCAGGTTGCATAAAATGCATTCCAATTTCCAACTCCTTCCCTATACAAACCTAATGATCTCCACAGAGCACAATTCAAAATTATAAATAAAAATACRTTTTATCACACAGTTGTAAGACATCCCTCAGTCACTGCACGTGCAGCATCACCATCCCCAACTCTCATGATGGATTACACAACACAGCTCTGCAAGGCAAGCAGGCTTGGTTAGCCGGGAGGGACAGTGGCCATGGCAGAGAGGCAGCAGAGGGTCCTGGGGAGCAGGACTGCTGCCTTCATTCCAGCCACGGATTCTTCTCATGCCCACAGAGGAGAGGGAGGGAAGGCAGACATCACGTGCTGAGCCCTACAGTGTGAGAGGGAGCACACCCATTCATCATCTCTCCTGTATCACTGCTTCCCAAAACTGCAAGTCATCCCAGCCTCCCCCTGCATTTCTTTAGCTACGCTGGCACATCTCAGGCATTTTCCCGCAGGAGCAGAGCAGAATCCAGCAGCAAGCTTTCAATGGGGTAATTCAGCTGAAACAGGATGGTATTTTCAGGCAGAATCACGTTTTCATGTAGAAAGTCAAAACTGACTATAATAATATAGGGGCCCAGTGCAATCTCTCTGCTGTCTGTCAGTCTTGGGAACAGAGCAAAGCTGCAGAAACACAAATGCTGAAAACAGTGAAGCAACCTGAGCACGGTGAGCACCCCTCAATGCCCTTATAAAAGCTGCCATTATAAAAGCGCCACTTCCCGTGACTCGGTTCTGTGTCTTCTTGTGCAAAAAGCACCACAGAATCAGCTTTTCATGAACATTCCACACTCCTTTATTGGCATCATACAATGCCACTGGTTTTATATTTAGTCACAGTACTGAAGGGCACTGTTTCTTGCAAACCCAACATCATAAATAGCATTGTGATTAATAACAGCAAGCAATGTGAGCCCCTCCTTGGAATTCCTCTAAAAGCACAGTCTCTTCATATGATTTTGGCTCATTTAGTGCAAATGCTTCAAATATTTTAACTTTAAAAATGTTTCATATTTCAAGTTTTAAAAGCAAGCTTCAGCTCCTTGAACACCCTTCCCACACTCACACTCCCTACAGTAAGCAGCTTCACATARTTGGTACTGGTACAACATTTCAGACAAGTGCAGTAGTTCAAGACAGTTAGGATTCACCAAGCACAGTGAATTTGGTTCCCTCACTAACCTGGCTCAAAGTCCTACATTATTACATAAAATAATGTATGTCATCTGTTGTTTTGGTTATTACCAGTCAACAAACCTGAGTGTGGGTTTTAGTCATCACTGGCCTTTTAAGTTTTACCTGCATAGCATCAATAAAAGCCAATCCTCCCAGGTACGACAAGAAAGTTCAGCACCAATAAATTTTATCTTTCCAAAACTGTGGTAATGTAGATCTATTCTAGTGTTAYCAGCTAGATTCACTTTATAGCTCAAATGTTACAGTATTTCTTTATTGAGAATTTATACTTCTGATCTTCCTTTACAGATTCGATCTTCTTTCCCAATTTAGGAAGTTTTTACAAAGATCTTTCTTCTACTGCATGGCTTTAGTCAGGTTTCTGACCTCATTTTTTTTCCCACAGGCTCCTCCTTCTCAAATACATTATATGGTCTTGAAATCCTGAGCACTTCAGCCCACGTCACAGAAATGTTGACTTTGGCTCCTATTCCAGCAACTGTTAGACACCAAGGCTGGTCACTCTTGTGCTTTTGCACAAGCTAACACTCCTAAGGTACTCGGTAAACAATGTAAGGCAACTTCCCCTTTCTTTTAAATGTCCYCTTGGAATCTGTCTTGGCTTTATGGCACACATACAAACCTTTCCTSTAAGGCARATCCTTTCAGGATATGAAACTCCTGTTCCTTGYTTACCSTCTTTGCACCCACTCTYATCTCACCMTTTACYCCTAAGYAGAGAGAGAGCAGGGGATCTTCTGACAGTGYTGATACAATACCCAGCACAATAGCATTTTAGTCCACATGTAAAATACCAAAATAAATAAACTACAATTAGGGATAAGATGTGCCTGGTCACCTGCAGGCAAGCTGGGAGAGCTGACACAACTAGCATTAGGTGATGCAATAACATTAAGTTTCATGAAGGAGACAAAGCAGAAAASTAAAAAGTAATAGGGAGACCAGGCACCTTGTAACCTGTCAAATGCAAGAATCCTTGTGACCCGAAGTGCCAAAGTGTGTGATGTCCACTCTCCACATGAAAGATGAGTAATTCAATTTGCACAGATCTACTGACCTGATACTGCCAGTCATTAAAAGGCTGGTAATAGSTAATGAAAAAGTATTTCTACCACGCTATCTTGGCTGTCTTACTCATTTTTTGGATAATTTTTTTGGCTAGGGTTCRGAGGCAGGGGCTGTTTAGGGTTGAGTGGTTTGGGTTTTTTCATATTGCTTGTTTGACTTTCTACCCTTGTGTTACACATGAGTCTTTCAGAAACAAAAGACAACAGGATGACAGTGCCGAGAAGGACTATTAGAAAAGACACCCACCCAAACAAGCCTYGGAAAGGCCCTATAACCGGGGAGGGGACAGCGGCAGTGCCCTCAGCACCCAGGGCGAGCCGAGGCCGGCCGGGCGAGCTCGCCTGGCTGCACTGTAATTACGAGTCGCTGTCCCTGATCACCTCCCACGCCTTCGCCAACTTGACAGCACGGAGGGAAGTGGAAACCTGTCTCACTTTAATATTCATCGGGCTCGTTTGTCAGAGGCATTGTCCGCCGACGAGCGGCAGACACCGGAGACACGCGTGCCCGCCGCGCTGGCTGTAATTACAGCGCGCTGGACGGAAGGACAGACTGGCTGACAGACACACCTCCTCTCCCGCTGCCGGAGCGGGGAACCGGGGGCTCCCCCAGCCCCGCACACCCGCGGGCGGTCAGGCCGCGGCCCCCACCCACGCCCCGGCCGGAGCCGCCGCGGCCTCGCCCCGCCCCGGCAGCGGCTGCGCCCGGGCCCCGCCGCCCGCCCGGAGCGAGCGGCCCCGGCCCCGCTCACCTGCTCGGGCTCCATGGCGCCGGCGGCGGGCGCGCAGTAGAGGGTGATGGCGGACAGCCCCTGTTCCATCCTCCCGCCCGCCGCGGCGCCGGGGGAGGGCGGCAGCGGCCCCGCCGCGGCCCGGGGAGGCGAGAGCGGCCGGGCGGCACCGCCCGTCACCCGCCCGGCGGGGCGGCGCTTGCGGCCCGCGGGGCCGAGCGCACGGGAGCCGGGACCCGCCCGCCCGAGACAGGGGCGCCGAGCACTCCGGCCGCGGGCGCTTCGCCTCTCTCCGCAGCCCGGCCTTAACCGGGGCCGGCAGGGAGGCACGGGAGAGGCCAGAGGCAGCCGGGCTGCCAGGGACAGCAGAACCTCCACAAAGGCAGAAACTACCCCCAGCGCACTGAGGGAACAGCACACGTTCTGGGGCAGTACACACATCATCTTCCGATATAGCGTGAAGCCCTGCGAAATAATACAATATTATTTTATGAAGCGGATGGAGTTCCTTGACAGTGATTAGGGGGCTTACTAGCCCAGGACCACCCTTGCAGGATTGGGTGTTGGTTCAGGAAACTCAGCCCTTTGTAAAGAACGAACCCTTGAACAATAAAGAAATGCACACAAGAAAGAGTGCCCTGGCCCCTGGGCAGGGTGAGAAAATAACAGGCATGCCCAGGAGGGTGGGAGAAGTGTTTGCCAGGTAAGAGGTTTGTTCAGCTGCTCTTGGGGAGAAGTGGGAGCCCTTCTGCGTCCAGTGTGTGCTGATCTCGGGAAAATGTCCATTAGTAAATGTCAACTAGGAGTGAAAGCAGCTGGAGGTGGAAGGATCTGAAACATTCTTTTTGGGAGATTGAGAAGGGAGTAATTTAAATTTTTTTGGCRGGGGGGGCACGGTGTGGAACCAATGGCTGTAACATGCACTTACATGACAGCGAGAGCCACCTTTCAATCCTGCATCATTAAGAACAGTTTCCAAAAAATTACACTCTATGGCACAGTATGGGCTCTTAGACACTTTCTTAGTCATATTATCAAAGCATAATCTAGGGCTCATGACAAAAGCCCAGGTAAAGTACAGATGCATCTGAACTACACTAGCATATGGCAGAAAATGTTCCCTTGTGAAAAGGGCTGACATACAGTATATGATTACAGAAACAGAAAGATTACAGAATGAAAGGTGAGAGTATTGTCTTAGTATGGGGCTGAATATCTGCTTGAGGGATCACAACATCACTTAAAGTTGCAAAGAAACAAACTAATGTTAAGTTTGTTTCTTACTCCCAAACAGAGTATACATTCTGCTTACTGAAGGRCTGGTTGGAATAGAGTAACAGCTCCACAAGAGCAATATTAAATCATCAACCAACCAACTTGCTTTCCTTCGCCTCTGCTGCAGTTATAGCAGCTGTACAGTCACACTGAACTTAATCTTTCACCTCCCAGATCAACTGGCATTTGCAACTTGGACAARTTTAATAAATTTAGCACATTAATGCTGAAAATCCTATGGAAAGTGTGGGAAACTAGAGTATTCTTCTAAGTCTCTTAAATAAGTAACAGCTAAGACAAGGGAGTTTGGTTTACACAGCTTGCTTGAAAGATGGTATTAGCKTTGATCTGACACCTTAGAGAAGGCTTCCAAAGCTGTCTGAAGATTTAGATGACACGAAAGTTTGATTAGTGTGGTTTTTATTATATCACTGGGTGTGTAGATATTAGTTTTAGATTTCTCTGTATTCTTATTATTGAGCAAATATGGAGGCAGATCAATGTAATAAAGTCACATTTTCCTGTTTTTCTCTTCCTTTTTCTTTTGCAAAAGGTGTTGGGTTTTTAAGATTAGATAAAAGTGTGATTTCACTGTGTGACTTRGATTTTAGTTATTAGATTTTAGAAAAAAACAATGTTAACATAATTTAGACTATAAAAACCTAAGTGATGTTCCAAGAGCGGGCAGAATTCAACTTTCCAGCTGCTTGTGAACACCASGCTAGTTTCACAGAATTTAGAGATAAAGACTTTAAAATAAACATCTTCAAACTGCAGCCCAAAGACTCTGATCCTTTCTTCCAAGCGTGGGCGGTGAAAAAACAGCCACTCACCACAATTTAAGGTTATCTCAGAAGAGATATATCATCAGAAAGGTACAGAGTTAACAAATAAAGCCATAGCTGTTTATGTGTGCTAATAGTTAATTGTCCAGTTTCTATCACACAGCTATCCATTGACCATAACCRTTTCCACTTAGCAGGCTGCTCAGCAGCAGCCTGAGCTCAAACAGCTCAGACAAAAGCTTGTCTGACAGCAGCAACAGCTTTCAGCAAGACATACCCAGGAAGACAGACCTCAGTCTTCGAAGCATTGCCAGCAAATTTTGCTTGACTCTAAGCTCTTAAAGGTTCTTGTCTGCTAGAGAAAACTTTTCTGCAGAGTTTCTGAGATGCCATAGAGGATGAGTACAAAAATCCTAATGCAAGAAAATGGTGCTGGGAGTGTTGTTACACATTTGCCAAGAGTTGCATTTACATCAAGCTATGAAAGGCCATATAAGTCACCAATCCGTTTAGGCGTGCTCCTATACAGTTGAACTCTTGTTCTTAGTGCCTCCATCATGCATGGATTTGTTTTTCCAGACTTGAGAGTGTCAGGCAATTTTTCTAAGCAGGCTCCGAAGTATTTTCTACCTGGCTTGCTAAGGTAGAAGTAGTATACTTTGCTCATTCCAGCATGTATCTTAGAAATAACCACTGACACGTTATACTTTTAAGAAATGCATTCTCAATTTGTCCCTGTCTCTGCCAATACTCAGCTAGTGAAAGCTCTCTTCATATCTGGTCGCAGTCTTAGTACTTTGGAAATGGTGAACTGAAAGTTTAAACTAAATGTAGGCCATAGGCTGAAAATAGAGTTAATAGTTGGTAACTTGACAGTCTGACTGAGCCTGTCCTGAGTACAGTGCTTCACTGTTCATCCTCAATATCCCTATTCATGTTTGATTTCCATCAAAAGCATTAACCATCCACTCTCCCCTACAGACTGCATTTCAAACCAACATTTCATACTCTTTCCTGCATGGTTTTGCATATTACATTGGTTTATACTGCTCAAGAACTGAAAATACTGTAAAAAAGAAAAATCAGGTTTTAGTAAGCACACCACTTCAGTAGCTGAGGACAGTCCCCCCAACAAACTGCTGATATGCAAGGACTCATTCTTTTGTTATATTTAAAACACAGATTCAAATTAACTAATCCTTCTACAGATTAATGCTATGCATAAAATCCAGTGCATTTAGGTAGATGGCATACTTGGAGATTTTTCAGCATCCTCCATATACTGAACACATACCATTAATCAAGCAGGAGATAGCTTCACATTATAAATTACATTACAGCATAGCTTACGTTTCATTAGTGCAAGAGTATAATTTGTATATAAGACATTTCCTGTTAGCTGCCACCATCTCAGAGAACTGGCTGACAGAGGGATGCACTGGTTTTAACTACAGCATTTAACTTTTATCTAGACAGCAGCAATAGGTGTCCATAAACAAACCAAACACTGCAGTATATTAAAATTTATAATACACCCTGTTACCCCAAGATATAGGAAAAAGCTCTTACCATATTTGCCAAGATCTATGTTGGATTTCAAGGTTCATCTTGGTCTACCTAGTTTCTGAAGTGTATCTGTGGATTCTACCCTTTTGAGACCAAGAGTAAACTGAAATACTGAACTGCTACAGRAAATGAAGATCAGACTGCAGCTGAGTTGGAGCAGCATGCTCTGTTTACATACAGCTMTCTCTGTTTGATATTTCAGTACCAGCACAGAATTCCACCTAATATGCTTTAGAAATTATCTCCAGGACAAAAGAACTGCTTAGCCTGGTATGAAGATTATCTCCAGCATATGAGAGTTTGGTATCTGCATACCTGCACTTTTTCAGTCCCTTGATTCTTTGTGTATGGGGGAAGAATGATGAAATTCTATGCAACRAAGTCTTGTTGAGCACAGCACATCCACATTCTTGAAGTGCTCCACAGATGAGCACAAACAGCCCATTTTCAGGTACTAAACTATTCTTTATAGTATCTATGCCAAACATGAGTTACAACAGTCTTTAGGAAAAAAATCAAACTATGAAAATAATATCATTCCATACAGATAAAGGACAGTTAAAAGGAACTGAAGAAGTAGGCCATTCCCTTGTTTATAACCACTTAAATTTTATTTTACAGTATATTTGTGACATTTTATGTTACTATAACCAAAGATCAGGGTTGTTTACAAATATAATGGCTGCCATTTGATGTAAACAATTAAAAAGTCTCTAGATATTAAAATTTTACATCATGATTTTGTTTTATTAAATTGAATTACTCTTTGTGCCATCAGTTATTAGTGGAGAGGAACTAATTTAAGCAAAAATAGTTTTCAGATATTAGATGTAGAAACTGAGAAGCCTGGATAAGATTTCAAAAGACCATTCTCTCATCACTGTAAAAAGGAAGAAAGCAAATTCATTCACTGAAATTGCAATGAAGAGTCAACCAAGTCCATTTGTATTAAGGCTTCTTTACATATTATTGAATCCCATCATGCCTTTCATATTCCCAGCAGCACCTTGTTGAAATTGTCTCATCATCGACTGCAAACCAGCCATGCCACCTGCAGAAAATAACACATGAATGTGTTAATGAACTCTGGAGCACAGCTCTCCTGCTTGAGGCACCACTACTGTACACTCACTATTCCACTAATATCCAAAAGCCCAAGACTGTCAAACTAGGTTTTTAACAGCTATTGAAAATAAAGAACTGAGTGAGTAATTACAGAAAGGTCTGCAAAACACCAGGTTTTAGGTAGGTTTTAAGATTACTTGTGCATTAAGAATGAGACAAAAAAAACTTGATTGAATGACTACTATGAATCAGTAAGGTTCAGATATGGGCATCCTTATTTAAAGTTGCTCTTTTAATTTGTCAAATTAAATTTGTCAAATTTAATTACTTGAGGCAAATCTTAGAAGAGTAGGCAAGTCTAGGAAGATTTGTTTTACCACAGACATCYTTCACCATTCCAGATGCTCATTTTGAGAGATGAAGCACTGCTAAGTCGAAGCATTTGGACTAAACTTTCTGATTCTTATTAGAAAACCCTAGAAATACTTAATACTTATACATATACATCCCCTTCCTCACTTCTGTATCTCAAATGCTCCACTATAATTGGAAATAGCTCCTGAAGCTATAAAAAATCAGCACACACCCATATGATGAAGAACTCTTGGATCCATCATCTTTGCCATTTGCTGATTCAGTTTGGCCAGCTGAGATGGGTTTACRTTCTTGGACATATCACCACCTAAATAAAAAGAAAAGAGCAATCATAAGAAAGTGGATTACCATGTAATCCACTAGAAGTAAAATAAATCCAAATGTTGCCTCCTAATTCTAGATTCAAATCCATGAGTCCCTCATTAGAAGTTACTACATCAGCCACTTTAAAGTCCATTTAGGATCTACAGTCCCTTCACATAACAGACTGAAGTATTAGTGCTGTAGTAGCTTTCCTTGCTAAGTTACACATTGGTGTCATGAACAACAGTGCAGTTCTTACCAGTCGCATAAAAACTTACAAACATCACAAAAATGAGYGAGCTACAACTCACTTTCTCCTCTCCCAATCAGTATTTTCTCATTTACTCTGTATTCACACATGAAGTAACCTCCCCCTCTTAGTTAATGAATTTTAGGGTGGGTTTTTTCCTGTTAGTTTGGGGTTTTTTTTTTTGTTTTGTTTTACCTTTGAAAAGCCCTTTGATGCCTCCCATCTTTTTCACCATCTGTGCAAACTTAGTGTATTGGGTCAAAAGCTCCTGAACATCTCTGGTAGAAACACCTGAGCCTCTTGCAACTCTTTGGATTCTTCCCGGCTGCTTACTGAAAACTTTGGCACCATCTGTACTGTCAAGTTCTGCAATTACAGCGTGGAAAAGAAAAATGCATTGAGTCACTGACATTAAAAACTGTTACAATTGGTAGCAAACCTATTCTCATTGTTGAGAATTTAATTTTGAGCCCGAGAATAAAAACTTAGTTTTAAAAGTGACAATGCAAAATTTTACCTAAATCATTGAGACATTATATTCCAGGAAGTAATACTAAAAAGCTCTTATCTTCATATGTTAATTACCATGTTAGAAAAAAGCTGTGTGAATAAATTATGCTCTTGGGATACTTGGTCTTAAGCTGTATTAATGGGTTTAGTACAAGGGTAAGAGCACACTACTAAAGGAATTATAGAAAAGGAACACTTTGAATTCCAGAGACCAGGCTACATCACCAAGTAAATCTGAGGGCAGGTAGGAAAAAGACAGCAATGCCAGATTAAAGATTAACATACCTTGTTAATTTGCAAGTATAGCATTAATAATTTATGAACAGTTACAATGCAATGAATAAAAATACATTGATGTCGAACAGAATGGAAATTATTCAAAATCCCACCTACTCTACGCAAGACAGAACAGCAACAGGCAAAGTATCTCTAAATCTTTATTAAAGAAATATATTTATTAAGAAGTTGAGACATGTACTCCTTGCTATTCCCAAGAATGTTAAATATTTCTTGTCATTGTACATGCTGCAATATGTGTTTTTTGTTCCCAGAAAGATCTCTCTAAGTAAGCTTGTTCAACAATCAAGAAAAAAAAACAGTGGGTGACATTTGTTTTACCTTGATCATTCATACTGTCCATTATAGTCATGAGTTTCTTTAGCCTTGCCATTGAYTCCTGTTCATTGCCTTTACTCATAAAGTCAGTTCCAAAACCAGGGATCATGCCCTTGTTTTAAGAATGGAAAACAAAAGCTGTGTCAGAATAGTTAGCCAAAACTAACTTTAATTAAGCAGAAAGAAATATAGACAGCAATTGTTAGTTCAGTAGTTATATACTGCAGTAGRCAAATCATTTCACCTTTTTGAAAAACAGAGCACAGATTATAACAAATTTCAATGAAGAGTTTTAAGCTTACAAAAATTTGTCAAACATCAATGAAAATCTGATAAAATAAAATTATTTTTGGGATAACTAACCAAGATCTGACTGAATGGTCCCATTTTCATGATGTTTTGGAATTGTTCATACATATCTCTTAATGTAAATTGACCTGAAGCACAACAACAAAAGAAAAGTTAGCAGAAGTCACACTAGCATTTTGGTCTTACTCTGCTTTTTCAATTATTCTTTGTATTCATAAGGTAAATACTATATTACATAGRTAAGTAGATAAATAAACCCCTTCACTACTAATAAGGCTAAACAGTTTCTGATGGCACATGCTGAACCATTAAGCTAGCTATTCTGCAGTTGTAGTCTGAAAAACACAACTATTTACTTGGCTGCCACATTTACTAGWGAAAGAACAACCATTATTCACCATGCACATGAACAAGTTGTTTGTGCCTATACACAGCACAAGTGAACTCAGCTTGCAGAGAACATGCCACAGCTAGGTCACTGTAATGCCTCTGCTATTCAGGCCTTGGGAATTACTTACCATGTTTTAGCTTTTCTATCAGTGCTTCATTATCATCCAACTTTAACTCATTTACTTTATCTATCAATCCTTCAATATCACCCATGCCTGGATAAAGAAAACAGATCTGAAATTAGCATTAAAAAGATTACCCTTGGACTTTGCATTATCCAGTTCTAAGTGTCTTTTAAGTACAGTTGTACACAGGACATACCAAGCAGCTTGCTGATGAAAGGCTGTGTTTTAAAGGGCTCAAAGTCATCTATGTGCTCGCCAGTTCCAATAAAAATAATAGGACTCTTTGTGGCAGCAACTCTGTAATAAAATATATTTTATGAAATGGCCTCTCAAACACCATCCATCTTCTKTACTATAATCAGCTAGGCATCATCAACACTCTGCATTCTGTCTGAAGTATYTGCCTTACTCCTCAAACCGTTAATGAAAAAACATCCAGCACTTGGATGTTTAGCTCAGAGTAGATAGGAAATTTTTTCTCTAATTAGTACTTCATAAAATACAAACTCTATTTCGAAAATATTATCAACAGAAATAGAACTTGCTAATTTTCATTGGTAAGTTTAAAAAACTTGAGAGGAAAGAAAGGAAAAGAAATAATCTCCAGTTCATCCTAATACTGGGATATTACTGATACATACACTGATACTACTGATGATACTGACAGATGGCAGGCATTGATTACAATTTCTTCAAGGTACCTCATACAAAAGACAATCACATTTTCAACACAGGAAAAAGCTCAGACAGAAGAAAACTCAGAACCTTTCCCCCACACCGGCATTAGCTTTTAGATAAAAGTCAGTTTCCAGTCCAGGGATAGTACAGAGCAAACACAGCACACTTAAGGCACACAAGCACATGACAACTCAAAACAAGAGAAAAATGAAAATGAAAACACCAAAAGCTTTTTAAGCTATCATGCTATAACATTATGCTATGAACAAAGCAAAATACATATGGTAGATTAGGAACTCTAACACTTCAGATCAAAGACAGGCAGGGATTTAACAAGTCAGGGTCAGTTATTTTGACAAAGTATCTCAGCCCCAAACAAGCTGTATCATTGAAGGGAAGCTGGAACAATCATATAAGGCTGAAGATAAAATGTAACATTTTCTAGTTGATAATTGCCAAGATACAGCACATGGRAAGTCCAACAAGCATGGAATTTGGCTAAGTATGACCACAGACAACTTTTCACCAAGTTTCTGTACACTGCCAATCCAGAAGTTTGATTTGCATTATAGTTTTAAGGTCACTAGATATGAAGAGGTACAGTTTCTCTCCTTTAAAAAAAAACTCTTGAGATGCAAAACTCTTCATGTAAGTTGTATCTACTGAGCCCAAATTTATCTTTCTGGAAAGATGCCTAATATACAATATGCAATGAATATTGTTTGATGTGGATTTCAGAAGACAGAAGCCTGACCTGTGACAATACAAACTACTGTACTGAAAACACACCCTATCATTGGATTCTGACGTTAAATACCAACAGGCGATCCCAGCCACCAGAAGAAGGGTAAGAATCTAAGTGTGACTGTGACTGACTCAGATTCTGTGCAGTCYGAGTGACACCTCCACAGGACAGGTTTCTGTGAGACACTAAGGCATTACACAGAATGTGCATGGCCAGCTGTTGGACACTGTTATACCACRGTACTTACGCACTGAGAGCTCCACCTCCTTTGGCATGTCCATCGAGCTTAGTGACAATTACAGAAGCTACATCTACTTTGTCTTTGAAAGCTTTAGCTTGAGCTTCACAAGCTTGGCCAATGGAAGCATCCATCACATAAACAATGTTGTCTGGTTGCTAGAAAAAATGACATACATAAAATAATAATTTCCTGCTTTACTAAACAATGTTCATGCATTGTTATTATTACCTAGGTTCAGTAGTAGAACTTACTGCAATAACAGTATATAARAGCTGTATGCTAGAGTTTAAAACAAGACCACTGTTTTAAGAACAGTATTATCTAAGGACCATTTAAAAATTCTGATGCTGTATGACTATGATTTATCTACAACACAAAACATTACMATTTAATGTGTTTGCGCTTATTAGTTTTGATTTGAGTGATTTTAGCCAGTATCTTGAGCCAATAAGATAATTAGTATCCACAAGCAATTAATAGCTAACACCTTTCATTTGGTTTTACATTCAGRTATTTAAGACATCCATTCCTCTAAAAATAAGTTAGCCATTAGCAGGAATTGTGTGGGAAGTGTCATATTGTCATGCAAGACCACAGAATCAAACAAATAGCCAGACTCTTAAAACCCATAGAAACAACAGCTTCATTTACATATCAAAACAATTGAAAGTTATCCAATAATCGTCTCTGTTTCAGTGCAATTATTTGTGACAATCACAGAAAGTTTAGTATTCATAGCTAAAGGAAACCAGACCAGACTGGTTCTTTAGTCTAGTTTTTCAATGCAAAGATCCTGAAGAGGAAAGTTAAAGCAGGAATGGCAGGCTGGTTATATGCAAGTATCCTTGAAGAGAAGAATAGAAGAATTAAAACTGTCACAAAACTAACAAGCACTGGTCATTCAGCCCTTGCTTATTCATATCTGTTTGTAAATTCTAATACAATCTAGGAGTTAAAGCAAAATGCACACAGAACATTAGGATAAAGATGAATAAACTGTCATCAAATGACTATGCCAAGTTACTGTATTTCTCAAAACTACTCACTATGGCATTAGCAACTTGTAACATCTCTTCAAACAAAGAATCTTCTTGTTTGTGACGTCCACTTGTATCAACAATGATTATTTCAAAGTTTTCATTCTTAAATTTCTCAACACCTTCTGAGGCAATTATTACAGGATCCATTTCTGTATAACTGATCAAAAAGAGAAACAAAGACTCAATTTTGTCACTTGACTGTAAACTTGTTAACCATAAACCTATCTGGATTKCAAGAGGGAATTCCTCTTAGGTAAAGCAAAAATTGGTTAAAAATATGACTTCCTAAGCCATTTACCCTTACTGCTCAGTGAACTGAAGTATGTCTCACTTGCTGCAGTAAGTTCTACAACACCCTCCCTCAAATAAGGTTTAGCTGAGCATCTAGACAGTTCACCTCCAGTGAAGCTCWGGGGAAAATGATTTACTGCTTCATAAAAGACATTTCATGTCCACCTCTGTCTCTATTTGCTAATAAAAATTAAGCATCCAAAAATMATTTCCTTTGATCTGTGAGATACTTCCCAAAAATCTGGCCATGTCTGGTAAAAGTCTGAACTGCTATACATGGAGTAACCACTACAGAGAATTATTCCTGGACACCTGATCTMTTTGTACACTATCCTACCCGCAGCTCCTGGCAGTATACTGAACTGGGCAGAATTTTCATCTGATCAGAGCAAGCATTACTCAGGATATATTACTAAAATGAAAGCAATTAGGCAATGCTAGATGGGGTTTARTGCARAATGCTCAATACAGAACAATACATAAYTGGAGTTGAATTGTTCTCCAAAGTGATTCTGAAAGATGCTTACCTCCCATAAAAGGGAATCCTTGCTTTTGTGGCATTCTGCTTTAACTGGTCAAAAGCACCTGTAAGACAGGTATAGCCAAGAGACTACTTAAGAAGATGTTCAAATATTAYAGATAGATAACTACATMATTAAAGTCTGTGTTACCTGCTCTGTAYGTGTCTGCACATATYAAACAAGTCTTCCAGCCTTTCCTCTGATAGAAGTAYGCTAACTGTGAAATGAAACCCAAAACAAATAATTACACCAAAGTCCCACTGCCATGGCACTTCTAACAGCTTTAAGTCACACACAGAGGACACAAACTCAAACAAACCTTGCTATAACTGAGGCCACAGAGTAAGCCTGTTCACTGTTAGCATGGCCATTATTTAGAAAAACATGTTATAAATAATTATTAATGGCAAGATGAAAACACCTGCTTGACTCCATTTCTGATTTCAATTTCTTGAAATCACAATTTCTAGGAATGACTACAAATAACTTGAGTTCCCATTTTACTAACTCCTGAATTCTTCCTAGTGTTACTACTACAGACTKGACTAGAATGTAGAAATTACCCAAAGCAATACTTCAACATCAAGTACCATAATGGCTACAACTTGTACAGCTCTATGTTTCTGTACTTCCAGAGGAACAAAGAGATATCCACTGAAAGGACATGTTTTAAAGTAGTGGATACAATCCTTACCCTTCCTACAACACTCAGTTATGTATCTTTATAAAACACTGACCAAAGACAAATGTTCAGAATAAAGTCCACCTACATAAGCACTAAGAAAGCCTTCTGAAAGCAGAGCAGACTATACTGAGTATTTCACTATGTGAGAATGTCAAAAGGAGATAACAAAAAACAAGATGTGTCTTTTTTCCACAGGATAATTTCTCCTCACAACTTGGAATGTATCAAGCTCTGCCTTGGGGTGAATGAGTGAGTCAAGAGCTTATGGTTTAAGATAAAAGGGCAGATTAGTAGTGAGGGTGATGCTGTTGTGGGTGCTTGTTACAGCCCACCTGATCAGAAGGAGCAAGCAATGAGGCCTTTTACAGGCAGCTTGAAGCAGCCTGAAAGTCACAGGCCCTGGTTCTTGTGGGGGACTTTAACTACCCTGACATCTGCTGGAGAAGCAACGCAGTGAAGCATAAA